>NW_012192960.1:0-389162 GCF_000504015.1 Erythranthe guttata
AGGCTAATAACATGTTCGGTTGGTAAGATTCACACTTTTTTAAACCCGCTACTAAAATCAAAGCCCGCTATTAAATGCTACTATTTCATTAAATTAGTAGCACCCTTGAGATTAATTTAATAGGGGGTGACTAAAAAGGAAAAATATAATTTTATCCTTAAAATTATATTTTATTATTGTAAACTAAGTGGTTTTATAGACAATTCATATATAATAACTGATTTTAACAAATTTAATAGAAAATCTAATCTAAGAAACAGAACATGCTACTAACTAAATAATTAATTAGTCCGTAGGGAGTTAATCAAATCTCATGTAATCCAATCTAATCCAATATAGGTAACCGAACGAGCCCTTATTTGACAAACTCAACTCATTAGATTCCTCCACTTGGGAGAATTACACTTTTGGTCCTTCATATTTGGGCCGATTCCACTTTTGGTACCTCTTATTTTAAAATAAACAAAAGTTCACCTCAAAGGTTTAATTTTAAACACTTTTGGTCATTGTCGTTACATGTTTGTTTACAAATAATAACGGAAAACACTATTTCGTGACAAAAATTGAAATTTTTAACTTTTTTGGGGCTGGAAAATAATTAGAAATTAAAAATATACTACTTATAATTAATTTTTTTTTAATAATATGAAGTATAAATGAAATTTGTTTGGTTAATTTCTTTGTTTATTACTAAAAATTTAATTATAAGAAGTATAATTAAGAATATTATTGAGTATAACTAAAAAATTTGTTTAGTTATTTTTTTATTATTAAAAATTTAATTATTAGTAGTATAATTATAATAAATTAAGTATAATTAAAAATAATTTATTTAGTTAATTTTATTTTAAATTTAATTATAAGTAGTATATTAAACTATATCTTGTTGCTCGCATATTTAAAAGGGATTATTTCACAAAACTCCATCATCACGTAATTCCAATTACAATGAGCCCAAATTTATTTCTTATTTTTAAGATAAATTCAAAACATCTTTTTTTAATAAAAATTAATTAATTATCACAATTATACCCTTACCTTATTATAACGTATTTTAGGGTTGAATATAAATATACGTAATATTTTTTCCTTTAATATCACGATCTCAATCTCACCCACACATCTCACTCCACAAATCTCGCCTTTCAACATAATAACGTGCATCTTTTTTTTTTTCTCTCTAGATTTTATTTTATTTATTTTTTCTTTTCTATTCACCGTTGCACCTTTCCTTCCGTTCACCTCTTCTTCTCTCCCCACCGGCGCTGCCCCAACTCCCACCCGACGACGCCCCAGCCGCCACCCCAACCCTACCCAGTGCCGCCCCAACCTCCACCCCTATTTCCTCTCTGGATCTTCCGGGTCCGATCCCTAACCTGGCCCGATTTTTGGCCACAAGAATTGATATCAAAGGTACGTTTTGTTTCATTTCATATTTATTTTTGTTGTTCTTAAACATTGTCCCAACGAAGGTTACATGAAATTCTTTCATATGGTCTGAGATTTTTTTTTCTTCTATTTTCCATTAAATTTATTTTAAATTCTTCAAATTGAAAGATGAAATTGATAATGTCAACCGTTTGTGGTTTAGAGAGGTGGTGTTGTACATAACATGGATATGTGCATTAGTTTGGTCTTCTGTTGGATTATTGTAATGATTTAGTTTCTTCTTTTTTTTTTTATATTTTTTTTAACGGCTGATTTATGTTCTTTTAATTTTGGTAATGTTTTTGTTCTTGATGATTTTTTTTTGACGAAATTGTTGATGGGAGGAAGAAGATGATGATTTTTTCAAATAGTGAGTTTTCAACAATTTTATAGTGGTTTTTCAATAATTTTTTAACAGATTTTTATATAACTGTATATAAAGAGTGGTTTTTATGTTGACATAGTTGTTATACAAAGTGGTTTTCAAGTTTACATAGTTGTTATACAGAGTGGTTTTCATGTTATATAGTTGTTATACAAAGTGGTTTTCATGTTTATATAGTTGTTTATACAGAGTGGTTTTCATGTTTATATAGAGTGGTTTAAAAAAAACCTGGAAAGAAAATTAAAAAAACCATTTAAAAAAAATTGAAATTAAGAAAAAAGAAAAATCATGAAAAAACGAAAATAAAACCATTTTTTTAAAGTAAACTAAAAAACATGAAAATATAAATAAGAAAAAAATAATTTAAAATAAAAAACCAAAAAAATAAAAAATAAAATAATAAAATAATTACAAAATTTTCTTTTAAATCGAAATATAGAAAACCATTAAACAAAATAAAAAAGAAAAGGAAAAAAAAAACTAAATTGGCGTGATGAGGGGAATAATTTTTGGAGAAGATTTGGGTGTAGATTATGGGTATAATTTTTTTTTAAAATTAAATAATTATACTAATTAATAATTAGGGGATATATGGTTTTTCATGCCCATTGAATTTATCTCAAATATCATTTATAAATAAATGATTTATCAATGAAGAGTGTTTGTCCTATAGCCCCTATTTAAAATTCAGTTTGTTAACCTAGATTTGCTCGCAACTTTA
The DNA here is from genome assembly GCF_000504015.1 of Erythranthe guttata. Next base: position 2,535 of record NW_012192960.1, read on the forward strand.
AATTTTGGTGTAGAAGGTTAAAGTTTTAATCTATATATCTATATATAATATAAAAAGATGATCTATGCCCTCAATGATTGACATGTGACAAATGATGATGTCATTTGTCAAAATTGCTTAGTTGGAGTTCAATTGATTAGGTGGATTCTGCAATTGATTATGTGACATTTTTATTTATGGATGTTTTTAAGTTTTTTCCTATTTTACATTTACACAATCATTTAATAATTACCACATGTATATATATTATTTCCAAAGTTAATATTTCATAAATTCGAAATAAAAAAATCTTATTTATATTTTCAGTATTTCAAAATATATTTATTCAAATAAATTCATGAAACTCAATTGTTTTACGAATATTCAAATAATTTTCATAAAAAAAATATTTTTTTAAATACTAAAATATTAAAATAAAGGAATATGTTGTTGTTGTTGTTTTTTTTTTTTCAATATTTTAGAATATTCGAATATCCATTCCATTAAAAATAATAATAAAAAAATGTTTTAGTTTTTAGTTGAAGTATTTAATAAATATAAACTATTTTTTTATATGATTTTTATTATACCATATTTCAAATTCAAAATAATTATATTATTTAATAAATATGCAATGCACGGTGGATTAATTCTAAATGCAGTAGTTGGTTGTATATTTGGAAAACACTATTTAATATATAATATGGTCCGAACTATAAAACGGATTATGCATTATATTTATTAATTATTATTTCAATGCACGGTGTAATCGAATATTACTCCAACCCCAATGAGCTGTGTTCTGACTGATATATCTAATGGTTAGTGTTACACATAAATGACAATAGCAGTAACCAAGTATATAAGTATAATTCTATAAATATGTTTAAAAAAACACATTATATGATTGAAAATTTAATTAATAAATCACTAAAATATTTTTTCATTTTCAATCCAGCTCCGACACAAGACGTACTTGAATACAAATCTTCACGATCGTTGAGGAAAGTATACATTCAAAATAAGAGGACAACTCAAAAAACACATGGTAATCTAGAATGAACACAATACCACATCTTCAAATCCTTCTCAACGGATTTCTTTCACTTCGTATTCGGGCAGCTATAAAACCACCACTTTGATTTTTTCACCAAATTTGTGATCGTTGCCAATACAATGCATGTGCCAATCTAGAATTTAATACGATAATAAATTAAAAGATATAGTTCAAGTTTGAAAATTATATATGTGCATAGAAAATTATGAAACACATTATGAATACCTCAGGCGATTCATTTAAGTCATCCAAAGTTTTTCTAATAGACTTATGAACAAAGTCGTCCTCATATGAGTACGAAGTATTTGATGACATTTGACTTACGACTCGACAACTATCTGGCTCGCTTTGAGTGAGCCTGTAAAAACACTCAAGGTTGGATTAATAAGGTGGATTTATATAAAATAAAAAATATACACAGGGATTTATGTTTAAACAAACCTTGATTTGTAGTCATTGATTTCGTCAATGTTTGCATTTATCATAAACCGGGAAGAATGCAATGTATTGGAGACCTCAATGTCACCTGAAAAATGATTAAATTAAATCCTAACGTATAGTACAAATGTATTAATACAATGTTTAAATCAAGTAAAAATATGAAGAATTCAATACAATGTTTAAAGCAAGTAAAAATATGAAGAATACCATATCGCATTTGCGCGGTTGCATATTGTAACACGGCAATATATGGTCCTTCATTAATATCTAGTACAGTTTCAATCACTTGCTCAGCATATTTCTCCCACGCACAACATGCATCTAATCTTATTACCGCTGTTAAGAAATAAAACAAATGAATTCGATATTATTTATAAATACTAACATATTATAAATAAATTGACAAACAAAAATAAGAAGTGTGTTTAATAAGTACATACTCGAGATCTTGGAGTTCTATTAGAAGTTTCTTTTTTTGAACGCCTTCTTTTGTGAGGAAGGGTTCGATTTCACCTTTTCCAACGATATAACCGATGATATCTGTAAAAAAACGTATACAATGTTAGTAAAAAATGCTAAAAACAATTTACATAAACACGAATGATAAACGTTATTTATTATTACCAATCAGTCGTTCATTGTTGTTTGACACCTCAATTATTTTTGGGAAAGTGACGAATTTGAATGCAGATGATGGGATGGATGGCATATTGATTTGTTTGAAAGTAGTCCTTGAATCAAAATTGATCCGATAATCTGAAAGTGTATGTTTGTATGTTTTAAACCCCGCACCAACATTCAGATTATTTAACAAATAACATTTGTTCGCCCGGATCTTATTGTCGTATTTGAACACAAGTTTGTAGTGAACTGTGGCTTGCACCTCGTCACCCTACAAAACAATTAAATGAAATGGGTTGCCATATGAAAATGCAATGAGTATACTTCGTAATAGGAGAAAATATTTACAATAGACTCAGAAACCTGTTCGTCCATTAATATCAGTTCTAAGCTCTGATTTGATGGGCATGAATAACTTGGCTGTTTCCACATATGCATGAAAACAATTAAAAAAATATATTAAAATTAAAACCCAAGAGAAATAAATACAAATAGTACTAATATGTACATATAAAATTAATTATGAATATAAAACTATGCATATATACTTATAATAATTTATAAGAAATGATAAAAAAAAATGTAATATGAAACTGTATAATACGAACATTGTGCATTTTGTAATCGAATGGTAGTAGAAAAAAATGAAATGAGCATTGAGGGGTTTATATAGTATTGAAAATGAACTTAATTATATGGAAAATTTAAAAATTCAAAAGATTTATATATTAGTAAATGAAATCAAATCAAACAAATAAAGGAAACAACCCAAAAAAAAAAAAAAACTTGTGGAAAAAAATCTTGCAATATAAAAACATTAAATATGAAGATACGATTTTTATTTTTTACCATTCAATTTTGAATTAAAGTATAAATTAAATCAATCAAAGATATGATGAAATCTTGGAATATTAAAGATTCCTTATATTGGTGATTTGATATTTTATTTGAAATAATAATTAATAAATATAATGCATAATCCGTTTTATAGTTCGGACCATATTATATATTAAATAGTGTTTTCCAAATATACAACCAACTACTGCATTTAGAATTAATCCACCGTGCATTGCATATTTATTAAATAATATAATTATTTTGAATTTGAAATATGATATAATAAAAATTATATAAAAAAAATAGTGTATATTTATTAAATACTTCAATTAAAAACTAAAACATTTTTTTATTATTATTTTTAATGGAATGGATATTCGAATATTCTAAAATATTGAAAATTAAAAAAAAAAAACAACAACAACATATTCCTTTATTTTAATATTTTAGTATTTAAAAAAATATTTTTTTTTATGAAAATTATTTGAATATTCGTAAAACAATTGAGTGATGAATTTATTTGAATAAATATATTTTGAAATACTGAAAATATAAATAAGATTTTTATATTTCGAATTTATAAATATTAACTTTTGAAATAATATATATACATGTGGTAATTATTAAATGATTGTGTAAATGTAAAATAGGAAAAAACTTAAAAACATCCATAAATAAAAATGCCACATAATCAATTGCAGAATCCACCTAATCAATTGAACTCCAACTAAGCAATTTTGACAAATGACATCATCATTTGCCACATGTCAATCATTGAGGGCATAGATCCTCTTTTTATATTATATATAGATAAGTTAAATTTAATAATGTGTACCATATAGTACTTAATTATATTACCCCCTATTAAATATAGTAATTACATAAAATACTAAATCATATTAAAAAAAAAATTCCAAAATTACGTCACCCATAAGTTACTGCCAAAGTTATTCCAAAATTCAACATTATTCCAAAAATTATTAAATAATGTTGGAATTATGAATAAGTTTTTATGAATAAGTTTTTATGATATATATATATACGTGTATATATATACACACAGATTGAACTTATATAATCTAGGATTATATATATATATATATATATATATATATATATATATATATATATATATCACCCAATTCAATACCAAGGAAATATTTAATACATATGGAAATATAATCTATAATACATGGTCCATAATATATCACAATATATCATATAACATGAGTAATTTGTATTATATTATAGAAAAAAATCTATTTTAATAGTAACAAAATATTTGACAAATCAATCATAATTACATGCCTAAAAAATAAGTTGTGTATGAAAAAATATAAATGTGCATCGAACAAAAAAACGTGTATTATGTTTTTGATAAAGAATTGTCATCACTGATCTTGAGGTAATAAACGTGTCAAACCATTTAAGAGTTTACAATATGTATATGGTGCCATAAGTAATATTTAAATGTGTTGTGTGTTTTCAAACAACAATTATCAATTGTATCTGTTATTTATTATTTTTTTTTTATATTTTGCAAATACATATTTCATATTTTTGGTTATAATGCTTCAAATTAATTTTATATTAAATATGTTCGTTTATGCGTTTCAATATTTATAGGTTGTTGCTGTATAATAATGGATAAGAAACGCACTTCTCGAAAATTACTAAGATCGTGTAATCTATATGATGTTCCTATAGGTAAGCTGGGTTTCAAGAATAATATGTTTCCATATTTCACAGTTTGATATCTAGCTGTTGTTAAATAAATTATATTTTTATTAATATTTTTCATGTGTTGAACGGAATTTCAGGTTACTCAATCGAGGAATTTGATGCTAATATTGTACAAAATTCAGTGGGTCATGTTACATTTGCGCATACAAGATCACTTCATGATGTGTCTGTATGTGAGACGTTTTATTACTCCGGAATATTTTATAACTTGATTTTAACAACAAAATATATTTCTAATTATACGTGTTTGTTTTGTCTTCGTTTTTTTTTTTTTCTTTTCATGTACTGCAGCTGAAGTTCAATCAAACAACATGGACGATGTAAGGTCTGCATTCGTGAGAAGAAAGGGTGTTTTAAAGGAAAATGAAGTTTCAAGGAAGTTTCATATAAAAGAGAATGATAATGGTACGTAAATTTTCGTATGATATTCTTTTTATATCCTATGAGTTATATCGTATGAATATTTTATTTTTTAATAGGTCTTAAGTGTTGAATACAAGATATTGCCAATGTAAAAGGGAAGAAGGGAATCCCCCCTGATTCAATAGGCATGCAACGTGACCCGTTTAGTTGGAACTCGAATATTACTCCAACCCCAATGAGCTGTGTTCTGACTGATATATCTAATGGTTAGTGTTACACATAAATGACAATAGCAGTAACCAAGTATATAAGTATAATTCTATAAATATGTTTAAAAAAACACATTATATGATTGAAAATTTAATTAATAAATCACTAAAATATTTTTTCATTTTCAATCCAGCTCCGACACAAGACGTACTTGAATACAAATCTTCACGATCGTTGAGGAAAGTATACATTCAAAATAAGAGGACAACTCAAAAAACACATGGTAAATCATCAGTGGATTGTTTTGTTTTGTTTTTCTTCGTTGATGACATATACATGTTTACTATATAGTATAAAAACGATTTTGGCAGTTACGTTTTACATTTTTCAATTGCAGGTTTTTCAATTCCCTCAACAGACAAGAAACATCAGCAACAACCCAATAGTACAAAAAAATCGTTATATATACCCAATATCTACATATTTACATTTTAATTATAAATTAAGAATTATTTATGTTACTCACATCTTAATTGAATATGTTGTGCAGCTGTTGACTACATTATTAATAACAAGACTTTTCCAAAGTTGAAAAGAAAAATGCCAATACATGGTGATTGCAGTGGTATGTTTGAAAATTTGTAAATTATTACAATGAATCCATACGAATATTTATATATACGTATTTATGATATATCGTTGTATGCTAACTAGGTTATACGGCTGATTCGGAGAATATTGATCCAAATAGCAGCGGAATTTCAAATAATCCATCAAATACATGAAGCGAATCGCACATAAGTTACGTGACGAATAGGTGATTCTGTTAGTTTTGAATTTACACACATTTGTTTAGTTATGTAAATATGGTCATAAAATAATCATTATTAATTTGTGGTGAAATTATCATAATTTCAGTAATTCCTTACGCATTGGAAAGAGGGTATCAAAGAGTCAGAAAATTATAAATTCGGTGGCACGTGGTTTGGTGTTGGAATCTGCACCAACTATGTTGATTGACGAGGATTTAAGTACAATACAAGATATTAGTTAAGATAGTGGAGGTAAATATATAATTATAATTTGTCAATACTATCCATCAACCATTGTTTAGTAGTAAGTCTATATGGGAATTAAAATTGTCGTTGTCATAATGTTTTTGTTTTTGTAGATTCGGAATATGTTTCAAATGATGACAACAACGATCATTCTGCTGATCATGATGGTATGCAGTTTTGTTTTTTAATTCAAATAATTTTTTCTACATTAGTCTTTCGTTCACAAATTCTTTTAATTAATTTTATACATTGATAAATTTTCATAGATTACGACGATCTTGGTGATCAAAGTTGCGTTTGTCAATCATGTGGTGCGATGATGTGGTATGGTGAGAGACTTGCCACACACTATGAAACAGAATCGCCAAAATTTTCACTATGTTGCATGAACGGTAAAGTCCAGCTGCCCAAATTGAAGGATCCTCCAACTATACTATCAAGTCTCTTATTCGGTAGGGATAGACGCAGTAGGAACTTCCAAGATAATATAAGATCGTACAATATGATGTTTTCTTTCACCTCTCTGGGGGGCAAAATACAGACAGTTGTCAACAACAATCCCGGTCCGTACACTTTTGTTTTACACGGTCAAAATTATCATTTGTTGGGTAGTTTATTACCTGATGAGGGTACCACGCCGAAGTTTGCACAACTTTATATATTCGACACAGAGAATGAAGTTCAAAATCGAATTGCTGCTGTAAGGTAAAAAATGCATATATTTTAATATATATATTTCAGATTCATCATTTGTTATAATGGCCTCTAATTATTACTCTGTTATATTTCAGATTTGGAAACAATTCTAATAATTTAGATCCGTCAATAGTGTCTTTGATAAAATATATGATTGATGTGTCGAACGTACTTGCTAGGTCATACAGAGCTGCACGCGATCGTATTGCTGCAGATGGAAATAGAGGTGTAAAATTAAGACTGGTTAAGAGCCGAAGTACTGATGGTCGGACATATAATCTACCAAATGCCAGTGAAATTGCAGCGCTCATTGTTGGCGACTTCGATAACCAGGAGGGTGTAAGGGACATTGTGGTCGAAACGCAGTCTGAGAGGCTTCAGCGCATTAGTGAACTACACCCTCTTTATCTACCGTTACAATACCCCTTGATTTTTCCTTACGGTGAAGATGGGTATAGAGATGATATTCCTTTGAGAGAGTCTTAATCAAATAGTAGCCGGAAACGAAGATGCGTGAGCATGAGAGAATGGTTTGCATACAGGATGCAAAAAAGGAATGGAGAGAGTCAAGTATTGTTGAACTCGAAAAAACTATATCAACAGTTTCAAGTTGATGGCTTTTCAATGATAGAATCTCAACGACTGAATTTCATTAGATTTAATCAGGACAAGCTTAGGGTTGACATGTATAAGGGACTTCAGGAAATGATTGTCAAGGGTGACGGTGAAGGCACGTCTGCTGGAATGTGCATAGTTCTTCCATCGACATTTACAAACGGTCCCAGATATATGTTTAAGAACTTCATGGACGCCCTCCAGATATGCAATTGGATTGGATTTCCATCGCTTTTTATAACAATAACATGCAATCCCAAGTGGCCAGAAATACAAAGGGTGTTGAGAGATACGAATCTGCGTCCCGAAGATCGACCTGATATTCTTTGTCGCGTGTTCAAGATGAAACTGGACAGTCTGATCTCAGATTTCAAAAAAGGGCACATTTTCGGACGGATAAGATCATGTAACTACCACATTCTCAAAAAAATATTTAAAACTTCATATGACATGAATGCATAAAATTATTTTATTTTTATAAAATATATAATTGTTCCTATCAAACTTTATTATTTTTAATATATTATTTCATTTCAATATCCAGACGTCTGCACCATTGAGTTCCAAAAACGTGGTTTGCCGCATGCGCACATCTTTCTTTGGTTGCATAACGACGATAAGCCAAAATGTTCGGAAGATATTGATCGAATAATATGTGCCGAAATACCCGATAAGACTTGCGACCGAAAAATGTATAAGTTGGTAAAAAAATACATGATCCACGGACCATGCGGGCATGCGAACATGAATTCTCCCTGCATGAATGATGGTATTTGCACCAAGCGCTTTCCAAAGAGATTTGTGCAACGTACTGAGGCTGACGATGAAGGATACCATTCGTATAGAAGAAGGGAAGACGGCCGGACAGTAACGAAGAAGAAAACAATATTAGACAATGGGTATGTCGTTCCTTACAACCGTGCTCTACTGTTGAAATACATCGAGCTCTGTAACCAGAACAAATCGATAAAGTATCTTTTCAAATATGTCAACAAGGGCAATGATCGAGTTACAACTGCCTTTTATCAGTCACGTAATACCAATGACTGTGAACAAATACGCGATGAGATAAAAATGTACTACGACTGCAGGTATATTTCCGACTTATGCGGTTACTTATCTTAATGTTCATTCGTGTATATATTCGTTTATTTCCACAATTTATTTACTTCAACGTGTATATATTGGATTTTCTTATATATTTTTAAAATATTTTTTCAGGTACTTATCTGCATGCGAGGCCAGTTGGAGGTTGTTTGGGTTTGATATTCATTACAGAGACCCCCCCGTGATTCGTTTGAGCTTCCACCTACCTGATTGTCAAATGGTTGTGTATCACGAAAATCAACATTTGCAGAACGTAGTCAATAGACCGTCTGCCAAACAAAGTATGTTCTTAGCTTGGTTTGAGGCAAACAAGCGGTTTCCGGAAGCCAGAACAATCAAGTATGCGGATTTCCCACAGCACTTCGTTTACTCAAACGAGTCTATGTCATGGGAGCCACGAAAAAAAGGATTTTCAATCGGAAGACTTAATAATGTTCCCCCAGGGAAGGGAGAAGACTACTATCTGAGGTTGTTGCTTAATATTCAAGCTGGTTGCACAAGCTATGAAGAACTCAGAAGCATGAATATGAAGGTCTACGATACCTTTAGGGACGCATGCTACGTATTAGGTTTGTTGCAGGATGACAAAGAGTACATTGACGGCATAAAGGAAGTAAGCAGATGGGCGAGCGCATACTGCACAAGATTACTGTTCGCTATTATGTTATTGGCAAATAATTTGAGCAGGCCTGAGTATGTATGGGAGAAATGTTGGTCGGAGTTATCTGATGACATGAATTACAGACACCAAAAGCGTCATAATAATCCAGGTATATATTTAATTTAAAAACCTTAGTCCATATACGATAATTGTCGTACCGATATAATTATTATTTGTATCTTTATAATTTGTGCAGCGTTAACCTTATCAGAGGATGACTTGAAGAATTACGCCCTCATTGAGATTGAGAAAATACTGCAGGGCAATGGTAAGAGTTTACGTAACTATACTGCAGAGCAATGGTGAGAAAATATTGCAGAGCAATGGTATTGCTTCATTGCTCCTTCCGGGTGGTAGAACAGCACATTCTAGATTTGGACTCCCGATAATTGTGCATGAGAGCTCCACTTGCAGCATCAAACAACAATTTCCTCAAGCAGAGCTGTTGATTGAAGCAAATCTTATTATATGGGATGAGGCCCCGATGATGCATAGGTTTTGTTTTGAAGCATTAGACAGAACCATGCGATCGATTTTGAATTCTGAAAAACCTTTTGGTGGTAAGGTTATCGTACTTGGTGGTGACTTTAGACAGATATTACCTGTTGTACTTAAAGCATCGAGGCAAGACATCGTACATGCTACGATCAATTCATCACCATTGTGGAGAGAATGTCGTGTCATGAGGTTGCATAAAAATATGAGGCTTCAGTTGAATTCATCTTCATCTAGCCAAGATGAAATAAGGGAATTTGCAGAATGGATTCTGAGAATTGGAAACAGAGAAGCTGGAGACTACAATGATGGTGAGGCCTCGATTGAAATTCCTGAGGACATGCTGATTCGAGAATCAGAGGATGCTTTTTCAGAGCTACTGCAGTTTGTGTATTCGGATTTGTTGAATAACATTGCCAATCCTGATTTCTTTCAAGGGAGGGCCATTCTGGGGCCTACAAATGAGAGTGTTATATATGTGAACGATTATCTGTCGTCACTTATTGAAGAAGAGGAAAAGGTTTACCTGAGCTCTGATAGTCTGTGCATGGACGAAGCAGATTCCGAGATTAATGCAGAAATTTATTCCACCGAATTTCTCAATACAATATCGTGCTCCGGTCTGCCGCCGCATGAGCTAAAATTAAAGAAAGAAGTTCCCGTCATGCTCATTAGGTATATCGATCAAGCAAGAGGTTTATGCAATGGAACTCGTCTCCAAGTTGAAAGACTGGGCATGCATGTAATTAGTTGCAAAGTATTATCCGGTAAGAATGTTGGCGACATGGTATTTATTGCTCGGATGACTTTGATACCTTCGAATTCCACATTGCCAGTTAAATTTCAAAGACGTCAGTATCCGGTGATTATATCATTTGCCATGACAATCAACAAAAGTCAAGGGCAAACTCTCTCGCACGTTGGATTGTACCTTCCAAGGCCTGTTTTCAGTCACGGTCAATTGTATGTAGCGTTGTCTCGAGTAAAGAGTAGATCTGGAATAAAGATTTTAATAAAGGGCGAATCCGGTGAGTTGTCCAGTGTTACTAGCAACGTCGTGTACAAAGAAGTATTCGAAAGAATATGAAGGTACACATTGACAAACACATATATTAGTTTTATTTATGTTTAACATTGTTTTTTTCTTTTTATATATATATATATATATATATATATATATATATATATATATATATATATATATATATATATATATAAAAGTATTCTTTATCTACGTAATGTCTTTAACTTATATATTGAAAATGTGCAAAAATAACAAGTTATTTGTCATCCTATCGTATATCTGATTGTAGTTTCATTGTCTCCTTTAACAACAATCAGATTCATGTGCAAGACTGGTTCGATGCTTTGATTTCAGTATGGGAGTTACTTGCTACATTTTAACGTGGATGGTTTTTAGAATTTTGTCAGTTTATTCTATATGCAGATTTTTTATTGCTTGATTAAGATACAAATTTTTATTTTTTTGTTCAGTTGTATTCTTAGCATTCTCGACATAATTTTTCTTCGTCAATTTTATACATTAACTCATTTTAATGTTTTTAATTAATCCCCGTGCATCGGACGGGTGAGTTACTAGTTCTTATAAAAAAAATATATCTTTCTACTTTGTCTCCCTTTGGTACCGATAAATCGATAGATGGTGATGAAGAATTTCATGAGTTGAATGATATAGTAGACAAAGAAGATAACAATATAGTACTGGCTGAAAATTCCACTACTTATGATGCCACAATATATTTCCATGAGAATTCATATTGAGAAAAAGAAGAAGGTAGTGAGACTTGTCAAAGGGAAGTATGTATACAAATGAGCACTTACTTTTGTAGTTGTGTTTGTTACTTTTGTAATGGTTCTTGTAATGGATTTTGATGAGATTGTAAAAAAATAAATATTTACCGGACTTGTTTTGATGGTGTTGGTTCCTTTTTTACATGACTTTTAATGTTTTTTCTGGGCTTGCTATATTGATTGCAAACTTTGGCCCAATTCTCAGCGAATTCGCCCATGTTGAAGCACCTATTTAAGGGCAAAGATAAGCACGAATTAAGAGACTTTTCACATAATCTTAGAGGGAGAGGAGCGAGAGAATGGATAATCGAAGACGAAGACCTGACGAATCTTCATCATAGTTCGTCCCCTATTTCTCTTTTCCAAATCTATATATGTTATTATTTTTATGATGTTTTCGCGTAAGAACATGAGTAACTAAACATGGCCGGCCCTGGGGTGGGGCGAGCAGGGCCCACACCCAGGGCCCATTTCTAGTAGGGGTCCAAAAAACTGAATTTTTTCATATATATTATATATATTTTCAATGTTACTTATTTTTTTTAATATAAATTTAATTATTATCATGTTGAATTTATCCAAAAATAATTAAATTTACTAGCTGAATAATATTTATAATAAGAAAAAAATTCATTTATTAATAGTAGAATTGAATATTATTGAATATAACATAAATATGAGATTATCGTACAAAAGAATTGCTAAATATGTTTTCTCAAAATTAAAATTTAGAATAATTAGTAAAATAGTTATAGCATATGACATTAAAATATTTATTTTAATTTTATCAATAGAATAAATATAGTTTTTATGAATATGTTTTTTAAAATTAAATAAATTATTACATACTTTTCTAATTTTTTTTCTTAAAAGAAATAAATTCCAATCCAAATATGCAATATATTTATTCTATAATGAAACATATATTAATAAATCTTTATCCACATTAAAATATCGGGAAAAAAATCAAGGGCGCTGCCCCCGAACCTCCGTATTACTTAATGACACTTTTATTATGTCGCCCAAGGCCTCAAAATATGCCGGACCGGCCCTGTAACTAAACCTTTTAATGTAGGATTTTGTTGGAATCCTATATGGTTATTTTGAACCTAGTTTTCTAATATTATGCAAGTTAAGTTCAATGATTATTTCTTCTATCTGATTTTATTCAGTGCATGAGTCTAGCTAATTTATGTTGCTATGTGTTATTGTTAAAATTGAATCGACATATAATTTTAATAATTATAACATGTATAGAAGAGCCTTGGAGTAGTTTTCACTCGATTAGTGTGCTAAATTGCATGTGGTGTCATAGGCATACATATATCACCTTAGGTAGCCGTTTACGAGACTTATTAGTTAATGTTTTATTCATAATTGGTTGCATAGACATATAGTGAACTATTTATAAATAATAGACTTATAATACACGCGACATCGGGTTATAAGTAATTTAGTGTCTCGAGTTAATAATCAGGAGTTTAATTTTGCATAATAAATATTTAATTGGGTGAAGAATTATCACATAGGAGGAAGATAAAATCTTAGGTCTTTTTAATTGATATTTTGTCGTGTTTATTTTCTTTCTTAGTTAGTCTTATAATTTAGATCTTAAAATTTTGACAAACTTGGGTAGGCTGGATAAAAATCATAGTTGTTAGAATTCGGTACTTATAATTAGATCATTGAAGTATTCCCTATGGGATCGACATCCGAATCTCACGGATCCACTTATACTACTTGTTTGCGATACGTGCACTTGCGCGTTAGATATTTAGTCCAACAATTACGTTAATTCATAATGGATTACGTAGGATTTTAGTGTTTTTCTATAAATTTGTAGTGGCTTACATTAATATTAAGGTAGTTTTCGTTAATTTAAAGTGAATTTCACGGTAGTTTCATAGTGGTTTCAATAATTTTATAATGGTTTTCAATGAGTATATAGTAAATTTCGATTTCGATGTAAGTCTGCAAGGCAAAAGATAATAAAAAAACAATTTTTTTAGAAAAACTGAAATTAAAAAATAATAATTATATAATGGATTTTGATACTAAAAATCCCTTTTTATTAAACAAAAAAAAGGCGAAAAAAACTATTTTTTTATATCAAAATGAAAAAAAATGAAAAATATATAACAAAACTAATTTAAAATAAAAAACAGTAAAGAAAAATAAAATAGAACTAAAAGAATATGGGGAAATGTGGGATACACCCCTACTTTTGAAAATATATATGGATAGGTTCAATGGATTTTTCTTCCCTAGTCAAAAACTCAAATTCTAATCTTAATTAGTGAGACCCCCCTAAACAACTTGAAGTACCTGTTTTACCCTTTTAATGTCAATTCAAACCCTAGTTTTTTTCTCTCCCACTCATTCAGTAGTTCCATCCTTTCAATCACTTTCTCTTCTTTTGTCTCTAACTCTCTCTCTATTCACGTGACATCTCTCCCCTTATTCTCTTCTTCTCTCTCTATCTTATTCTCTCTCTAGCTCTCTCTGTATCCAAAGCCATGTGACCCACCTATGCTTCTCCCCCAACTTGCGCCGCCCACCGTTGCTGCTCATCCGGCGCCGCCCGCAGCCGCTGCTCTCTACGAGAACGGAGCCGCTACTCCCTCCGCCGCAGCTCCCTCTGCCGTTGTTCCCTCCGTCGTCGCCGCCCGCAACCGCTGCTCCCTCCGCCGCCGCCGCCCGCAGTCGTCTGCCGCCGCCGCCCGCAGTTGTCTGCCGCCGCTGCACCAATCTGTATTTCGACGACGATTTGTATTGCCGGAGAATATGATCCGTATTCCGGCCGCAATCGACGAACGGAATCCGTATTCTGCAGCACGAGTTTCTGGCTTGGTAAGATTGGAACTCGTTCCTTGAAAAATATGAGGTAATTTGTTGTAATTTTTGTTTGTTTCATGGATCGATGTTAGGCACTTGTATTAAATTCGAACTATGTGAAAAAAATATAATTGATTATTTACCCAATTGTTTAGGTATTTTTTTTCCTGTAATAAAATGAATTATTGCTTGATGAATTGTTTTGCTTGATGATGAATTCGTGTGGTGTGCCGATGATTGACCCTGTGTAATTACATAGAGATGGACTACCAAGATAATTTATTTTATTTTATTATATTTTATTTTATTTTATGTATCTTCTGTTGGCACAAAATTGTAGTTTATCTTGGGTAATGAATGATTTAATGGTGTTTCGAATTGCAGGTTGTTGGTTCGTGGTCTGAACATTCAGGTTCAGTCGAGTTTGCTGCTTTTGAACCAAGGTTTATAACAACTCCAAAAAAATTACTTATTATCCTTGATAATAATTCCTGAAGCTCTGTTATGATATGAATCTTTTGGTAGTCATATATGGTCATGTATAGTAATATATAGTTATATATAACTTATGTAGTAACATGTAGTCATGTATGAGTTATGTGAGGACTATATCCTGTTGACGTATATGTATATTAGTGATGATATCATTGGGGCACATGTGTGTGAAAAAATTATCTTCTGCACATCTCAAATTGATTTTCAGCCTTGGTCGGTCAAAGGTGGGTCAAACTGTTTTTTATACTTCGTAGCCCAACCTGCTTTGTGTTCTCCCTTCACAACTTTCCATTCAGAATACTTTTATGGACATTAGTTTTAATCTTTTGGTTAATTCTTTGAGCACTTGGCTTCTTTTCTATACATTTAAAATTGTCTGCTATTTTCTTGTTTTTCTTTTTTAATAATATATAATGTATGCCTTGAGCAGCATTTGGCAGAGGCAATCTAGGAAAGCAGAGGAAAGCAGAATGAAGCATAATTGATTACCTTAAACTGCTGGCACGGTAAGTAATAAATTTCTTTTTCAACCGCATTGTTCTATTCACCATTTTATATAGATTCACTTGTGAACTTTTTTGGTGGTGTAGATGAATTTTATATATATACATATATAGTCACATGTGGTCATGTACGTGTAGTCATATATAGTCACATGTAGTAACAAGAATGAACATAACTACATGTGACTATAGTTGACTACATGTAGTCATACTAGGCATATGCAGTAACAATAATGCACATAACTACTTGTGACTATAGTTCACCAAAATAATTTTATCAAAAAAATGTATTTAATTGTGTTTTTGTATTTTTTTTCATGTAATGTAATTCGCTTGTTCCATTTTGTTCTTCGTTTAATTCTTTATCTTGTATTTTTTTTCACAGGTTTTTCTTTGTATAACATTATGAGATACAAAGAATAAGATGCAGAGAAGTGCCATGTGAAGTTGTATTCCTGCTACAGTACTCCAGACTTATGCCACTTATATAACTATAAATGATTGTAGATAACTATAGTCACGTGTAGTAACATATAGTTATATGTATGTTATGTGTTTTTTAATATATAGTAATGTGTGTTCATGTTTTGAAGATTTTTTGCATGTGCTTGTGTTTTTTTTTTGTTAGTTGATTTATAATATCAAGAATTAAATTGTGAATTTTGTTGTTGGTGTAGATTAATTTTGGAGTAAAAAGACAGTACATGATTATATATAAACTATACATGAATGTGGTATACTATAGTTATGTGTAGTATACTGTAGTCATGTATAGTCAATTTCAGTACAGTAGATATATCAAAAAAATTATATAAAAAAAAAAAATTAAAATTAAAAGAATTAAAAAATTAAGAGAATTAAAAAATTAATAGGATTTAAAAAATAAAACGAAGTAAACAAAAAAGGGTATATATATATAAAAAAAAAACATTTATATTTTTTTAATAAAAAAATCTGTAAAACTGATAAATGCATGCCCAGAATGCTAAATGCAATTGGGCATTATGCTGAAATGTAGGGGCGAAAATACTGAATGCAGTTGGACGAAAATTTCACTTAAGGGCACAATAGTACATTTGCCCCTCCAGGGGTGTATCTCAAAGGAAAAATTTTAAGGGTGGACTTATCCCTATATATTTTCCATTGCAGGGGTGTATATCAAATGGACCAAAAGAATATATAACTAGTAACTATAATTAAAACAATTTACTCAGACTAGTAACTATTCTCGTGCGTCGCACGGGTAGTATATTAAAACAAAAGAAAACAATTAATTGTATACAAAATTAAACATTTAGTAAAGAAAAAATAAAATTTCGGTAAGACATGTAAAAAATTAAATTTACAAAAATATGTAAACAGTTGACATAATCTATAATTTTATGAAATTAATTAATTTATTTACAACATAAATAACTCTATGTTTATAATCCATGGAAAAAATATATTGCATCACCATTGAATTTGAAAATTAAATCATCTTAAACATTCACTAAAAAATAAACATAGTCCAGTTAAAAAATATTCAAAACAATTGTCGATTAAAAGTTATAAGTAAAATTGTAAAAATAATTTGTCTGTCATTCATCATACTTGAAGATACCTAAATTCTTCAGGGTAGCTCAATAGGTGGCTCGATTAAGGGTAAAAATCGGATGGGTCATATCGGAATTAGCCTTTCTGAAAAATTTCCGAAAAGATTGGGAAGTACAAAATCAATTCCAATTCCCATTCTAAAATTTTCGGAATTTAAATATTCATTCCACTTCCCATTCTAAAATTTTCGGAATTTAAATATTCATTCAAATTCCAAAAGGTCTGGAAATTTCAAAATTTCGGAAAAAAATCGAAATCACTTAAGTTTTAAAATTTCAAACCTTAGCCGGTTTTTGTTTTTTGAAATTTTCGTAATTAATCTTCAAAAAATAAGAACATCCACGTCGTTAAAAGAAAAACTAATAACTACTAAATTTCAGTTAAAAAAATTAAAAAAATAAACCACATCATAATATCTAATAAAAATTCTAACAACAATTATATATGTCAAAACTCTAAAACAAAAAGTAAATCAAATTACTGTTTTAGAAAAAAAAAACAACTTAAAATAAGTATTATATAATATATATTATTTATAGGGGTATTTTTCAGAAAAACATTGGAATTTTTCAGAATAACTTTTGAAAAATAAATCGAATAAAAAATCGGAACTTCCAATTTCTATCCCAAAAAAAATCAGAAAATTTCGAAAATGGAAATTTCGGAAGTCGGAAAGATTTTTTTTTTTCCAAAATCGGAACTTTTTGGATCCATACCGGTGGAAATTGAAATTTCAATTCCAACTTGCACCCCGTGGCTTAATAGATATTAAACATTCATTATATATTCGTTGACTTCAATTGTGAGCAAATATCAACATATCCTACTCATAGCCTGCTTGGAAATCATTTAGCTTAATTGTAAATTTTTGTATCTAGCTTTGGATACTTAAACATTGAAGATAATAACTTGTAAAAATACAACATAATGGTGCCAAGACACAACTCTTAATCCATCACTCTTTTCCTCGGTCTCATGAAAAAAAATTATAAATAAAAAATATGAGGATACGAAAGCGATGATGATCTTACAACATTGTATCGATCTATCGTAAACCGTCACAAAACCCATTGCTAGTCTAGCTGATATTGGAAGTAGGAGTCAAAAGAAATGGACGATAAGCTTACGAAAGTCGGAACATGATAGGAGCATTGTTCTTCCGCAATCTTCGATTTTATTTTTAATCAACTTTTTTCTTTCTGAATTAATTTTTCAAACTTCTTATGTACGATTTTCATGTAGTTCAATGATCGAATATATTCATGATGCTGGACATACATAGTCCCGTAACAATGTTAATGAAGTAAGCATTCTAATTTATTGAACAAAAAAAAAACTAATAAACCAAAGAGAAACTTTCCACTATCGACAATCCCTTATTCCACTACGGCCACTATCACTAATAATAACTTCCCACTAACAACAATCTTAATCATTATTTTCTGGTGGAGTTATTGAGTGCGTAGGAGGTAAAACGAAGGAAGTTAATTTAAAAAGGAAAAAAAATTGTCGAACATATAAAATGACAATACTGCCCCTAGGACTACATCTAGGGTTATAAGTCAAAATATTTTCCTTATATATATACTAGTAACCGAACCCGTGCGTTGCACGGGGTTATACATTTCAATGAAATAAAACAACAACAACACAGTTATTAAATTGGAGCAATAAACCACAAATTGTCACAAATATAATATACATTTGCTGCTTTACACTTAAAAATATTCATATAAAAAACTCTTAAAAATCGCACTTTAACCGTTCAGAAGATGCGTGCACTTCACCGATACCCAAGACATTACTGCAGATTAACAATTCCCAATAGCATTATATATGAGTTCAAATACCACAAAAAAATTGTTGAAATAAAAAATGCGAAACAAATATATGGAAAACAATAACCCTTGATGTGTTGTGTGACAGCTCATTCTTTGTGGCAATGCATTCATTTTAATGATATTGCATCTTCACACTCTGCGAAATAATAAAACACATTATGCACAGTAGAATGTAAGGCTTACATAAGAACTAATGTGAAAAACTGTAAATAAAAAATACCTTAAATTTTGAAATACTTCTTTATAAACAACGTTTGTTGTATTTTTTGAAGTATTTCCTTCTTTGTCAACTATAACTATCTTCAAACCTTTTCGACTCGTAACCCTCGAAATAACTACATATAGTTGTCTTTGAGAGAGAACAGACTTTTCAGGATATAGACCAACATTTTGGAGGGATTGACCTTGGCTTTTATTTATTGTCATAGCGAAGGAAAGAACAATGGGAAATTGTCTCCTCTGAAAGTGAAACGGAATCCTACTGGCTGACGGTGTTAACGACAATCTTGGAATGAAGACCTTCTGTCCGACATTAGAGCCTGAAATTATTTTTGCTTCCAAAACGCGATTTCCCAACCGAGTAATGGTCAATCTTGTACCATTACACAACCCATTGGACTGGTCTATATTCCTCAATAACATAACAGGAACACCTTTTCAGCTTTAATTCATGGTTTGACAGACCTGAAGATGTAATAGTATTCAAAAACTCTGGAGTATGAATGTCATGATGTGAGTCGACACTCTCATTCGCCGTACATGGACTATCGAAACTAAGATAAACTTTTTCCTCTTCCGGAACCAAAGACAGCATGTAATCATTCACCTTCTCAACAATTTCATTAGTAGGTGCCAATATAGCTCGTTGTTGTAAGTATTCAGAATCCATGATATTACCGAGCAAATTTGGGTAAGTTGCTTCAGCAATAGACGCTAAATGGTTACCTGATGATTGTATGAGCAAATCATCAGGTATCTCAATGTCCATAACTCCATCATTGTCATCACCATTAGTACCATCGCCTATACTTAACACCCAATCTGAGAAGTTTTTCAGTTCCTCGCAATTAGAACTTGTTGAAGAAAGCCTCATATATTTTGTTAATGTTAACACTTCACAATGCTGCCACAAATGTGAGAAATTTATGCTCGCCGACACAACTTGTTGTCTTGTTCCCTTTGGCACGACATACAATATTTGTCTAAAATCACCTCAAAAAACAATTGTTTTGCCACCAAATGGTTTGTTCTCATTTTCAGGATCAGGCTGGCTTAGGATATCCTTCAAAGATTGATGTACGGCTTCAAAACAATGCTTGTGAATCATCGGAGCTTCATCCCAAATGATGAGTTTCGCTTTTGTTATCAACTCCGCCAAAGGGGACTCACATGTAATGTTGCAAGTAGATTCTTCGTGAACATTAAAAGGAATGGCAAACCTCGAGTGAGCTGTTCTTCCATCAGGAATGAGTAAAGATGCTATCCCACTTGATGCGACTGTGAGTACTATTTCACCTTTTGACCTTAAAGCTGCCGAAAGCGTTCTCCAAATATAGGTCTTACCAGTACCTCCGTAACCATAAAGGAAAAATAAACCACCACGTCTTTCATTTACACGAACCATAATTTTATCATGGACAATCCTTTGTTCGTCATTGAGACTTGACAATAACCCTGAATGTTCGGCAACTAATGCACTTCTGTCATAATTAAGTTCATCATAGATAAGTCTATTTTCAACTTGTGGAAGAAGAGACATGTTTGGGAACAGCATTGTTGGAAAATCAGCTAGACTCTTATTGCTACTTCGCATCTTTTCTTCAATTTCCATTAGGGCAAAATTTTTCAAATCATCTTCATCAAGCTGCAAATCTGAAATATAAAACATAATTTAATAAATTAACAATAATGCAGGAAATAATAAATGGCACAGAAAAAAAAATTGTAATAAATTTACCAAATACTTGAAAATATATGAAACACTACATTCACGTTGCAATATAGTTCTTTGCGTACGCAGTATATCATCACTCAAAAAATACCATGTTTTATCCCAAACATATTCAGGCCGTGCCATTTGATTCGCCAATAGAAGAGTTGTGAACATATTTTGTAGGAATTTAGCAAACCCCCAATGGCTTGCTTCTTCAATACCATCTATGTACTTCTTATCATCATCTATCAAACCAATTGCATAGCAAGCATCTCTAAACGTAGGATAAACCACATTATTGATGGTTCTTAACTCAATGTAAGAAGAAGGCCCCCTAATTATATTGAGTAAGATTCTCAAATAATATAACTCACCACTTCCTGGGTCTACGTAATGAATTCTTCTAACAGAGAATCCTTTCTTTCTGGGAGTCCTTGCACGTAAAGGCTGTTTTCAGACGAATTTCGCTGGGAATTCTGCATAAGTAAGACCTTTTGCCTCGGTATATGTAGAATTTGCGTCCATCCATGCTAAAAATTTTGATTGCAATACATGTGGCCTCTCAATAACCGATTCAAGAGACTCATCACCATAAAAAAATGCAATTTGTTCGTTGGGCAGGTGAATAGGCAAACGCTCGATTCTCTAAAATGAACATCGAATGCAAATATTCGCCACACTACTTCACATGGTGATAAGTATCTACAATCAACGTACATCTTGATCTCATCGTAATTTTCTGATTGTGAGTCACCAACTCCTGTTCCATAAAAAGTTGCAGTAACACGATCATGACCTTTGTTGATGTACTTGAAAAGATACTTAATTGAACTTGATTGGTTGCACCACTCAACATTTATATGCGCCTTGTACCTTTTCATCAGATATGGATTATAGGTCACCACAAATCTATTATCAACATCATTTTTTTCCTTTTTTGACTACCCTGCCATTATCCCTTCTCTTGTACAGTGGGTAACCGTCTTTATCATTAGTGGTTCGATCATTGATTTTTTTGGGAAAATTCCTTGTACACTTCCCATCCTCCATGCATGAAGCGGTTGGATTAAATACACCACATGGACCATGGATCATAAGAGAAGTAACAAAACTATGAAGCACAGGATCTTCATTTTCATCAGGGATTTCAGCAGATATTATCTTGTCGATATCTTCTAGACTTGGGTACTTGGAGTCAGGATGTAAGAAGATAAGTATATGAGCATGCGGTAGTCCTCGCTTCTGAAATTCTATTGTGTACATCACTGCACACAAAATAGAAAACTCATATTAATAATTAAGTAAATGCAGGAGATCTTGCTCATGTAATATCAATACAATAAAATAGTCATAATGTACCGACAAATTAGAAATGCTGAGATATAATTATTCTTTGTAAAATGATCATAATTAGAAAACATGTGAAAATTCCACGATGAGGTTTTTGTATATAATAAGTGTATTTAATAATAATGAGGTTTTAGCAAGCGACACCCCTGTGATATGTCTAATTGTTGAAAAAGTCCCTGTGTTAAAACAATTAGCATTTACCCCCCTATAAAAGTTAGTCAGAGCCAATAAGGCCCCTGCGAGGCTACCGTGTGCTACACTCGCCATTAATGCGACTGATGGTGTGTTTTTTCATCTGAAAAGACCTAAATGCCCCTTAAATTAAAATTTTCATATATTACAGATTTCACCTAAAAAAAAGCCCTCTTTCAGTTCAGCCCTCAACATTCTCAAAAAACCCTCTTCTCCAATCAACCAACATCATGTCCGCAAATCATCTTCATCTTTCCTTTTATTCGGCGAGCCCATGAGATTAAAAAGGGGAATTCCCAAAATACAGCCTCAAAAATTGAAATTGCAAGAACATGTATGCCTTGTAATCTAGGGTTCTCGTCAATAATCCAAATGTGTTCCTCCATTAAATTTTTCTCATAATTCATAAAATCCTAATCCTCTGGTTTCTCCAATTCACAGAATCTCGCTGCACCGTATATGTACCAAAAAGGATATTTCTATTAATCAACATTCATTCCCCAATTCGGAAGCCAAACCCATTAAACGCGGGCGGAAAAACTCTATGGTCTAGGTATATTTCACAATCGAAACGATGAATTCGCCCCGGAGGAGTGGCGGCAGTGGGCTGTAGTAGAAGGTAGATGAAGAAGAATACGTACTCTTCTTCTGGAGGAGAAGGTGGTGCACGGGTGAGTTGTTTGGTGGTTGTTGGGGTGGGGGAGGGGGGCAGGGGGCGGCGGTGCGGGGAGGCATGTAGAAGATGACGACTTTTGTTTTCCTTTTCTTTTTCTATGATTTATTAATATTGAATAAAACATTTTTGAATTTTGTTTGTTTAACATATTACATATTTTAAATAAAAGTTGATGTACTTCAAATTAATCATAGAATATATTTTGAAAAAAAATAGAAATAAATATTATTTATAAACAGATATGTATAAATATTTAGATGTACTTGGTATAATCGTATTGGGGTTTTGGTCTTTTTCTTTATTTCCAGGGGTAATTTTGTCTTTTTCATTAAGTCAACTTCTAAATTCGATGCAAGGGCCAGTGGGCAACATAAAACGCGATATAGGGGGGGTAAATGCTAATTGTTTTAACACGGGGTCTTTTCCAGCAATTAGACTTTTCACAGGGGGGCCTGTGCAATTAACTCTAATAATAATACTATATTAATATTTTCTTCTACAGAAAATATTATAGTAATATATTATTTAACTTATTAAGTACATCAATTCAAATAAATTTATAATTAACATAAGTTATTACTAATTTTATAATAATGAAAATAAGTCATTGTAAAAAAAATTTGAAGATTAAAATAATATTTGATAATATTATATAAATATTATCATAAGTTTCAAAAAGCTTTACGTAGTACCTGATTTCACTTTTCCGAATACTTTTCCCCGTTTTATCTCATTGATGAACTGATTGAGTTTTATTTTAAAAACTCGACAAACAATATCCGGTCTATCTTCAGCTTTCAAACCTTTACCCTTGAGAAGTCTTGTTATCTCGATCCAATTCTGATTGCATGTGAAAGTAACAAATAAATCAGGATATCCAGCCCATCGACATATAGCCATCGCATCTTGGTAAATTTGTATCATATAGCGAGCTCCATTGATAAATGTTGCTGGTAATATGACACATTTCCCCTTTTTTGATGAATTATTTTATCCTCTCAAATATGCTTCTGAAAAACCCTTGTACATGTCAGCCCTTAACTCCTTCTGATGCATGCGAAGATATGCTAAACGGGCTGATTCAATCGTACTAAAAAAATCGACCGCAAGTTGTTGGAATAGACGTTTGGAACCTAAAATTGTTCCACTCTCAATGGTTCGCATTTAAATTCGAAATGCGATGAATTCTCTCATTGACACTTTCCGTCTCTTATTAGTCACCAAACTGCTCCTATCATTTAGTGCAATGTCATCTCTGTAACCATCTTCTCCACGTGGAAACAACAACGGATACTGAAGTGGAAGATAAGCTGGAGATACTATAGAGACACGACGCAATAACCCAGATTGTGTCTCGACAATAATGTCTCGCTGAGCGTCGGCAGAATCAAAATCACCAACTATAAGTGCTGCTACTTCAGATGCATAAGGAAGATTGTATCTTCTAGCATCATGACTTCTCTTTCCTAAAAGCCGTAATTTGACTTCACGAAATGCTGGACTTTCAATTTTATCTCTGACTATTCTGTAAGACTGCGCGTACGGATTGTACTGATCGAGCATATCCTTTAGATCTGTAACAATAGAATTTGATAGTTCATTCGAACTTGATTCCATCCTATAATGAATACAACATATTATTTTGTTTGTTAAAATCCCATATAATAGATAAGTGGATAAATTAAACTAACATTTGTAAATTAGATAGATAAATTTAGTAGTATACCTTACGACATTCATTCTGTTTGATACTTCATTTTTCGTGTCGTAAATATACAATTGTGCAAATTTCGGTGTTGATCCTTCAGATGGAATTAAGCTTCCAATGCAGTGGTAGTTCTCCCCGCACATGATAAATGTGGGTGGTGCAGTTCCTTTGTTTATTGTTGTATCATTTCTTCCTCCCAAAGACGTGAAAGAGAACATCATATTGAAGGATCGAATGTTCTCCAAAAACAAATTGCTTCTTGCATCACGCTTGAAATAAATATTTTGGAGAGTTTGTGGGCAATTCGTAAGAAATGGGAGTTGAACTTTTCCTTGACTACAACATAGAGAAAATTTCGGTTGTGTACTATTCATCACATGCTTCTCTAATCGCTCATCATACCACATCATTGCCTCACAATAACTGCATTCATAAATTGGATCACCTATGTCCCAATATTCCGTACCTTGGAAGACATGGTTTATATTTATTAATATATTTACATTTACGGTAATAAGGAATTAAAACAAACAATTTAAAGAAAAATCATAATTAAGTAAGGTACAATACTTATAAACATACCTGAATTTGAAAGAGTTGTATTTTTAGGGAATTGCTTTTTGCGGTTTGAAAATTTCTATCTGCGGTTTATAACAAAACCCCCCCAAAAAAATACTTTATTTCACTAAAACTCCAAAACTTCTCAATAAAATCCAAAAACCCCCCCAAAACGCGTAAAAGCCCAACTTGGGCGCCCATTCATGCAGTGCACGCCCAAGTTGGGCGTGCAAGCTGTATTTGGGCGCCCGAGTTGGGCGTCCAGTGCAAATATTTTTTTTATTTTTTTTAAATGTTCGAACGCCCGGAACGGGCGTTCGTACACGCCTTGGGCGCCCATCTTGGGCGTTCGACCATTTTTTGCGAAAAAAAAACCGTACAAATCGATTTGTAGGGATTTTTAACATGAAATTGGTTGCGTAATCGATCTACCCAATGCATATTACACATAAAAGAGTCGAAATTACATCAAAAAATCGAAGCCCAACCCTTCTTCAAGCTTGATTTCGAATTTTCGATTTTTTTTTTTGCTATTTGCAGTTTTGGGGGGTTTTTAGATATTTTTAAAAGTTTTGAGGGTTTTGTTATAAACCGCGAATAGCAATTTTGTGATCGCAAATAGCATTTTATTATTTTTATTTATTCCATGACCAGATATGTCTTGTGTAAGTTCCCTGCTAATATCTGATTAAAATATTGTTAAAATAACATACATAATTGCGTGCACATACATATAAATGTGAAAAAAAATGTACGCAATATAACGAAATGAAATACTTAGAGGAATATTTTGACCGCTTGTGTTGTGTGCAAATCACTGTGAATGTGCAACCAATTCCAAATCTTTAATTAAAGAGGTGGTTGATTAATATGTACGACAAATGAAAATGAATCAAAGAGAAAAAAATTAAAAAATAACCGTTTTAAAGTTTTTAAAAACAAATTTAAATTTAAATTAAAAAAATGATAAAATTTATCTTTCAATCCAGAGGATGAATTACCTAAAATATCACATTGTCGATTAAGTGCGCATTCACCCAATGTATTGACTTCAATCGTGGATGTTGCATATGTATTATGCGATGACGAATAGTTTTCATCTCTTGTTGGATGAGTTGTTAAAATAGATGATGAGGTTGTGCTAGAGTCACAATTTTCTTTATTGCACTCTGAATAACGTTTCTTTTTTCTACGGCTTTCTTGCGGAGGTAGTGAACAATCCATTAGCTATAAAAAAATATGTCATCAAAATAAACGGAAATACAATTAGTTATGACGTTTATTATACAATTAGTTATGTTAACTCACAGTTAGATTTACACAATATTTAAAGTTTAATGCATAGTAACCATTGAAAAGGCATTTACAGGAGAAATGCATAGAAAAAATAAATAGATGAGTGAGACGTTCGCACATGACCTTCAATTAAATCCGACGGAATCTCGATCGAACAACATATTGGTGAAACCTTGTTTTCAGTCACCAAGTGCAAAAGATTGTATAGTAGATTACTTATACTGCAACAGACAAATGGTTGTAACTGTTGAGATGAGCATGAAAACTTATTGCCATGGAAGTTTTAACAGGAAAGATGTTGAACATAGGGAGGAAACCCCTTATATGTCTTAGTGGAGGAGTTGAAAAGGATGTTGGAAGTTATATATAATATGGGTGTTTACTTCCATCCACGCAATCCACCTTTACGTAAGATGTTTAATATCCATTATAAAAGAAAACTTAATCAAAATCTATAAATTAAAGGAAAAAAAATTGTTAACAAAACGTAGAAATTAAAGCAATAAATTGATTTTTAAATACTATTATGTATATATATTCCATGAGTCAAAGACGTAAAAATTAAATTGATAAATAATTTATTTTGGTTGATTTGGTTTTAATTTGTTAATTATTTATTAAGTTGTATGTAAAATAATAATATTTTGGTTGATTTTAATTAAATAGTATTTAGTTTTAATTTGTTATTTTGTTTTTATTTTTATGTTAATTTATTTGTTATTTAAATAATATTTAATTATAATTTATTATTTCTTTACTTAACCTCCTATTTTGACAAATTAAATTGATTTATTTATTTTAGTTATTTAAAGTAAATAGTATTTAGTTAGACATTGGTTCGGTTTCTTCATTCAGAATAAATCATAAAATTTTATTCATGAAAATACTATATTTAATTTTTAATAAGTTGAATTTTACATATAAATTATACAACCTTCTATCCGAAGAGATATCAGCCGATCAATTCTCAGTAAGAAATTCTCAGTAAGAACTGTCAAACATAGTAGTCGTAGTAGGAAGGAACAAACTAATACAACTCCAGTAATACATCGTATTACTAAACTAACAATGTAATGTATAATTAGAAAACGAAATTCCACAAATAGATCAAAAAAGAAAGAAAAATAAAATAAAAAAGTAAACTGGCATAAACATATATTAGACATACAAAGATAATTAATAGTTTCAACATTGTAAAAATAAAAGAAATTAAAAGAGCGAAAAGCAAGAAGAAAAAACCACAAAATATAAATATCTCTTCGAACATTATGTGAAGGCACATAGCTGTCATACGGGGGACATTGTGCACGAAAATTATGCTTGAGTTGCACAAAAAAAAAAAAATCAAAATCATTAGCAACTATTGGTGATGTGAAATTTAAAAATCTGATATAAATAAATCTAAATAACAAACATTGTATTGTTTACCTGTAGAAAGCAATTGGCTATGTTGAAAATAATTTGTGAGGAAGAAGAAGAATAAATTTTATTTTTAGCAAGAAGAAGAGGCTTGGCAAAAAAAACTTGTGATTTTTTGTGGAGTTTTTTGGGGGTTTAAATAGAGCATTGAAATTGATAATGGATTGAGATCATTGTGTGATGATGAGTTAGTGGGTGGAAGAGGTTAAATATTGCTTATGAACATACCAAAGAATATCAAATACTGGACCCGGACGACCCGAACAGTTAACTTTATCAATTATTTATTATTATTAACTTTCTTTGTTTTTTATTATTTAATTTATTTATCACGTAGTTATTCAGTTTATTCAACCCATGAAATAAGGAAGCTTATTTTTTATATATTCATCGTGTATCCAATTTTGTACAAATATGAGGGATTTTCTTTTTTTTTTTCATTGAGAAAACCGTATGAAAAAACTGTTGGGATATGAATTGTAAAAAATACCCCTAGGTTTAGGTTTAGGTTTAGGTTTTAGTTCAAAATATCTTCATTTTATATATAAGATATATATATATATATATATATATATATATATATATATATATATATATATATATATAAACACTACGGGGAAATTGTGATGGAGTACTCAAAGCAAGTAATGAGCTTAGGAATCACATTGTTCAACCTTCTCTCTACTGAATCACTTGGTCTCAACCGGAATCACCTAACTGACATTGATTGTGCACAAACACTTGCACTTTTCGGACATTACTGCCCCTCGTGCCCACAGCCCGAACTCACATTAGGTACGGTGAAACATTCGGACTATGGTTTCTTGAGAATTCTTCAAGACAATTTAGGTGGTCTTCAAGTCCTTCTTCATCAGAATCAATGGGTCGATACTCCTCCAAAACATAAGACACTTTAGTCGTTAATGTCGGAGATCTTCTTCAGGCATGCATTTTTCTATTGAATCTAATCTATATTTTTTGTTTGCTCATAATTCAAATTAGAATTTTATTTTATTTTTAGTCTTTTTTGCGAATTTATTTTCTTCAGTTGATATCGAATGATATATTGAAGAGTGTGGAGCACCGAGTCTTGGCTAGCCGGTTAGGTCCAAGAATATTAGTGGCTTGCTTCTTTTGGAGAGATACTTTGGGTGGGAGAACGAGGGTGTACCGACCTATTGAAGAGCTTCTAGCGGAGGATAATCCGCCAAAGTATCGCGGAGTAACGATGAAAGAATATACTAGTTATGCAGTTCGTGCCAAGGGGGTGAATGGCACTTTTTTGCAGAGTTTAAAGCTTTAGATATTATACAATTATATGAACTCTATAGGAATATATGTCAAGATGCTTGTAATAGAAACGAATTCAAGAAATTACTCTAAAATTGTAAAACAAACTTAATATTTTATATAGAGATTTATTATGTTTCGAGTACTGCTGAAATACTATAGGCGTGGTAACACTTACATAGGCAAATTAATTAATTGAAATGGGATTTATTATAGCACTAGATGTTGTAAGAAATTGTAACGCAAGATCTTCGGTCGCCAAGTTTAAATCTTGAAATGAAGCAAAGGGGAAACCCCATCAAGGCCTTTGGTAAATGAGTATGTAACGTACTCCTCTACCGTTGTTTCTCTATATTTTGGAGGATTATCTTTCGATAGCAACTCCTTTATTGGTCCATAAATCTTCGACGATGGCATCATAGAAGTGCTAAAGAAACACGCCACCGACATTCTTGGACCTTTCCGATTTGCTAGAACTCTGTGCTCCACGCTTTTGAACTTGTCGTTTGAAATAAGCTGAAAAACAAATCACTACAACTTAGTACATATGTTATATTATGGTATGTCTTAAAAGGACAAACACCTTTCTGGAATAAGGTTAAATTACAAAAATACCACTTTCATTTGCGAATTTGTCTTTACCCCTCAAAGTAACGGTCAAATCTAAAGTTTTAACAAAAACGGTGAGATGTCTTAATTACCTATGAATGAAAAATAAAAATAGTCAAAACAACCCCTTGAAGTATGTTTAAATTACGAAAGTCTCTTTTGTGTTTGCAAAATTACATTAACCCTTCAAACTAACCATACGTCACAAACTTTAATTGAAATCACGAAATATATAAATTGCTATTGGAAACAAAATAGCCTGAAAAAAATTGAAATGTCTAAAATACCCTCATATGTTTCTAAAGAAATGGTTTCCTTAATTAACTAATTATTAATTTGTTTTTTAGCAACGCAAAAACTACCACAGAAGATAGAAGTGAATCTACAAACCTGTAGCAGATCTCCAATATTAATCACAAGAGCACCATGCACAGGTGGAATATCAATCCACATATTATTGAGAAAAACTTGGAGGCCTCCGATTTGGTCTTGTAAGAGAACGGTGAGGAAGCCATCGTCAGTGTGCTTGCTTGCACCCAAAGTCAGCTCTGGCTGTGGGCACGCTGGATAGTAATGGCCCAAGAATGTCAGCCCATCGGTACAGCCCATTTCAAAGAGCCGACTTGATTCAAGCCCGAGTGCCTCCGAAAGTAAACCGAATAACCGAAAACCCAAGCTCATTACATGTCTTGAATACTCTATTTGTATATCTCTGCATAATTAATAAATGTGGTGAAAATATTGGGATCTCTCTCTGTTTATGCAATACAACTACTACGGATTTATTGCATGTAGCACCCTGTGTTTACTCTAATTGTAGAAAATCAAAAAACTATCGCCCCTATGATTTAGAGTGTATTTGGCTATACTTATTTTAAACAACATAAGTTGTTACACTTGATAAGTTGTTACATCTTATTTTTAGAATAATTTTGGATAATAAGCATATAAGTTATTTTTTACTGATCATAAAATCTTAATAAAAAGGTAAGCACTCCACCAAATACTCTTTTTCTTTTCTTTTTTTTTTTTTTTTTTTTTTGTTTATAAGATTGTTTGAAGAGAAAAATACCAAACAAATTTGAATAGCTTATAAGCATAGCCAAACACTCTCTTTAATTGTATTAGCAAAACGATCCCATAAAAACGAACCAATTAGGGGGTTGTGTGCTGAAAAATGCATCATATATTCTTTATAACACAAAGGTACTGAATGCAATAAACTTCAAATTAAATCCACCACAATAACTCGAAAAAAGTTGTTCAATATAAGAGGTAGTAGTGATTTGAAATCCATTGCACGATGAATTTATCTTCACAAATTCAATCTATTTGGTGTGTTGTGGATTCGATATTGGTATTATCTCCAAATCCTTCAATCCAGATGTAAATCTCACTAGACTTTTTTATCACACAAATCCTTCAAATTAACGTACGTTCGACTTTGTGTCATAGATTAGATCCACCTTGCTATTTGACTGAGTGCATAGTGGATTTCAAAATTCGATGGATTTGAAATTATTAAGGGTACGTACGTACGTACCTGCACGAAGCGGGCAATTCTTCGGGCTTAGGAGGATTTGGAGCCATATAGGAGAAGAAAGTATCTCTCCAATTAGCTGCAGGTGCACTGTACAAATCAAAGTTGCTGTTGTAGACAAACTTTCTCGTCACATCGCGCGTGTAATACAACTTCTTCGCCCCTGCGTCTAGCTCGTTGAATCTGCGGATCCCACAAAGCATCTCCTCCAATACACAGACAGGAATCCCATGATTCACCACCTGGAAAAACCCATATCTCTCCGATGCATGTCTGATTTTTTCAACACTCTCCTTTTGATCAACGCCTTGTCCAAGATCAATAACTGGAATATCGAAATTCGCTTCGTTTGCGTTGGTGGAATATTCTTTGGGGACATGGAATATTCTAGGGATCTTTTCGACTCCCGAGTCGACTAGGCCTTTTACGCCGGCTTTTGTTTCGTCGAAAGATTTTAATTCTTCGGCACGATTGTATTTAGTTTCTCTCACTATCTCCATTCTTCTCTATGATGAAGTTCAGAGAGAGAGAGAGAGGGGATAGTATCTAAACGCTGGCATTCAAATTAGGCAACTCTTTTGACTTTTGAAGTGAAGCAGAATGCACCACAAAGATAAACCATTCAATCTTCAATTTGAGGTCCCTTTCTTGACTTTTATGTCTTATAAAAATTCAAATTGATCATCATCGGCCGGTCCCTACAATAGACTTATTTGACAAAATATATAGGATAAATTACGGTCACACCTTGAAGTAAGGTCAAATTACGAAAAAACTCATTTTTTGGGTAATAATAACCAACCATCAACTATCAATCTTCTTAAACGTCGACTCTTGCGGTGTCAAATTTAGTGAAATCTACTGGATTATGTGGAACATTCATTGGTTTGTACCTGTTTTACTCCATTCGAGCTCCACATTTTAAAACAAAAAGATGATAAGATGTGTCTCTTGGCTTGTAAATATCAAATAGTTGTGTATTATAAACTGCATTTCTGCACAAAACGAATACAAACTTGAGAATATTCCACATAATCTAGAAGATTATATTGAATTTGATACCATAAATGTGGACGTGTAAAAGAAATTCATAATTGAGGAATGATTGTAATTATTCAAACAAGAGGGGGTTTTAATTTGACCTGAGAGTTGCCGTAATTTACCATAATAATACTGATATCACAAGTGTAATTTTCAGGAAAAAAACAAAATAAGAACTTTTTGAAGTATTTTCCTAAATTAAATTTGGATCGAAAATCAAAATTTTATCTGCATTCTAATTCCATCCAAAAAACAAAATCCAAAAAAAGAAAATCATAACTTTTGAAATTCGGAAAAGAAAATATGGTTCCAAAATAAAAAAAATATTCGCATAAGAATTGACGCAATTCAAAAATTCCGTCTCAATCTACACTTCTAATTTGCACAATTTTATAAGCAGCCAATTCCTTTGTTAACAAAAAAACATATGTAGAAGTCCTTCGAAACAATATCAAATTAGCACCTCCGAAGCAAAAATAATAATATTAATCAAGGCCAAACCCCACTTCTTGCTTAAAATAATTTCGGCAGTGTAATTGAAATTTCAAGAATTTTGAAATGTACTTCGTCCCCAAACTAGTGTTTTCAGTTAGATGTGAACAGACAAGTGACGGAGGTGACTATATGTGTTTGAAATTGAACTTTCGACGTGTATTTTGTTCACTTTGGAACAACGGGGACCAAAAGTGGAATAATGTGAAACATGAGGGATGAACAATGTAATTCTCTCAAATACCAGTATTGGCATTAATATCACTATTAGCATTAGTATTAATATTAGCATGAGTTTTGAAAATGACATGGATCCATTCATATTTTTCATTTAAACCACAACTCTAATACCAATTTGATGGAGTAATGAATAGTTTTTTACTCATGGAGGTATATTTTTCATTAGAGATTTCAACTCGAAGCAAAATGAAGATAATATATTGACAAGAATGTTAAACCTTAAGGGCATCTCCGACTCCAACTATGATAGCTTTGGAGAGCTGAAAATTAAAAATTAGTATTTTAACTCTTGTAAATAGAAAAAACTCCTCTCCAAATGGTAAATTATATTTTATCTCACATGGTAAAAGATGAGAGAGGAATGCTACATATAGTAAAGGAAAAATATTAAGATAATAGGTTTATAGTGGCAAAAAGTATGAAGTTGAAATAATTGATATTTAAGACATAACAAAATATAATAGAATGGTAAATTATACATAATATGATTGGAGTAAACGAGTTGTTAAAACACTATTCATTAGCTAAAACGGATTTAACATTCCATCTTTTACCAATGAACATTGGAGATGCTCTAAGGAAACAATGGGATGTTTGGGAATGTTTCTGGTGAGATTTTCTAGTTTTCGAAATTTCTGATGGAAAAAATGAATATTGGTTATTTTGTAGGAAATGAGAATGTGTTTGGATAAAGTAATTAAATTTTAATAAGGAGAGATAAATGGGATGAGAGAGTGAATGTCGATTTTAATGATGGAGAGGAATTTGAGGAGATAGAGTGTGGATATTAATGAGAAGAGAGAGTAAACACGGCCACATGCCCGAAGCCCGCCCCGCCTCGTTGACCCGCACCCGTCAACGTATGGCTCGGTTTCGGGCCCCTCTTTTCAGGCTTCGGCAGGAGTTTAAACTCAGGACAATTGGAAGGAACATATAGTAATTACCACTAGGCCAAACAATATGATTGATTAAAATCTGACAATAAATTAATATAATATAAATATTCAGTTTGCATCTCTCGAAGTTCTCGTCCTTAGGGGTAGAGATGGATAAGGTGGAATCATTCCAACAGGTGGGGGAGGCTAGCTAGGACCTCCTTCCTCGTAACGGGATGGCGAATTATTAACCCTTCGGTTACCTTTTTTCATGACACATGTGGGGGTCGATTTCCCACAGACGGCGTTAAAATGATGCTGCTCGAGTACACTCACGAAGTAAATCAGGAAAGTAGCGTCTCTTACTACATGTCCAAGGTGAACGTGAGGTTTCAATCTGAATGTCAAGCGATAGACCTCGTGCAAAGTAGAAATCTATGCTCCAACCTACAAAACAGAGGCGAACACTAGGTGACTCGCTGAGGTTGGCCCAACGATTAACCTCCGACGGTCAAGTCAGTGGGAATATTCTCTGTAGGTAGAAAACTCTCTAAATTGCAAAGAAATAGAACTTACCTCAAATGAATAGTAATCTCTTATATTTATAGCAATTAGCAAGGTTGTAAAAAGTGGTAATCGGGTTCTAGTCGGTTAGGCATCGACTCACGATTAATCGGTGCGGCGGTGATAAATCGAAAATAAATCGGTTTTTAAAATTTAATATAATATATTTCTAAATATTATTTATAAATACTCCATATATAAATAGATATTTAAACATAGTTACATCTCCATCATGTATATATCCTAATAACATAATAAAAGTTTAATAATCATAA
The DNA here is from genome assembly GCF_000504015.1 of Erythranthe guttata. Next base: position 37,558 of record NW_012192960.1, read on the forward strand.
GATCATAATACATAAATATCCTTATAAAATATAAATAAAAAAGGGCAAATTACGGCCACCCCCCTGAGGTATGGTCAAATTACGAAAAAACCCCTCTTGTTTGGGTAATTACAGCCACCCCCCTCCTTTTAAATATTTTTACGTAAAATTTATGTAATTCGGTTATTTACCGAACCAAATCGTATATTTAGTTCGGTAAACGGTATGAAATGTTGGCGTACCGAAATTTTGGTTCGGTTTTACCGAATTAACATCCCTAAATTTACCTCTTGAGGGGTCTTTTTGTAAGATAAATACATAGTTGAGGGGGGTGGCTGTAATTACCCAAACAGGAGGAGGGTTTTCGTAATTTCACCATAGCTCAGGGGGGTGGCCGTAATTGGCCCATAAAAAAAACAAATTTTTTGAATTTACATTTATTCTTGAACATTCCTGGCATACATCATTAGTTCTTTAACAATAACAATTAACATAAACAAAATAAGGCATAAACTCATATTTTCTTTTATTAAAATCCATCTTTTATTTTGAATTATAAAAAAAAAAAAAAAAAAAAAAAACCGATTTTTGCCACCGAGTTTGACCCGCCTTAAAGGTTTGACCGCCTAAAACCGCCTCACAGGCAAAAAACCGATTTTTCAAACATTTACACTAAAATCGTAAAGGTTTTGGACCGCCTCCGCCTCGGATACCGATTAATCGGCCGATTTTTAGAACATTGATTTATAGTAGTCTCTTATAGGCTTCTCATTTAATGGGCTTCATTAGTGACTTTTGATTTCAATAACCCATATACATATCAAGTTAACTCTAATAGACCAAATTAATTACACATATGGATTATTTACTAAAATAATCCATGGTAATTAAAATTAGGTCTTAAAGATTACATTAACTGTATATATGGTTTATTTACAGTAATCAATGTAATATTTATAAATAGACCTCATGGGTGGAATTAATATACATACGCATATGAGTGAGGGATTATTTGGTGTATTGAGCTTAGTTTGAGGGGTTTTTGGTAATTTAAGAAAAGAAAAATGATGAGGCATGAAAAGGAGAAAATTAGAATAAGAATAAAAACGATAACTAAAAAAGAAGAAGAAGATTGGATAGAAACATTGAGATACATATATATACATACCACTGGACACACACACACAGTAATATAACAATAGGTGTTGAAACGAAACGAAACGATGTCGTCGGCCACCATTATCGATGGGAAAGCTATCGCCCAAACAATCCGATCCGAAATTGCCGTCGAAGTTCAACGTCTCTCCCAAACATACAACAAGGTTTGTAGTTATCTGTTGATTGATTGATTGATTGATTGATTGAATGAATGATAAAAGGGATTTTGGAATGTGGATAAAATTCAATAAATTCAGGTGCCGGGTCTAGCAGTGGTAATAGTGGGGAAAAGGAAGGATTCACAGAGCTATGTGGGTATGAAAAGGAAGGCTTGTGCTGAACTCGGTATTAAGTCTTTCGATATTGACCTTCCTGAGGATGTCTCCCAATCTGACTTGATTACCAAACTCCACCAATTGAATGCCAATCCTGATGTTCATGGTTCGTTCTTCTCATTTCCATTATCCTCAGATGTTCATCATTTATTAATTTGACATATTTCCCTTTAATTCTTACAAAATTCGGCTGAATTAAATTCATCATAAACAAAATGGAATTGCAATCAGAGAGTTGGAATATTTGGCCCATTTCTACTATTATCATTTATATGCCTAATAGGAACTAAACACATTTTGTTAAGGGTTATCAGATCCTTGACGACAGGTGGAATTTGATCAACCAAAACATTCAATACAATTTTGTAGATTTAATAGACGGGGGTTGATTATTCTTGGTAATAAGAATAATGTTGCTGTGCTGTATGTTGTTTGTGCTGATATAATTGTGTTAAGAAAATCTTTCCATTATGTTCTGTTTTGTTGGACGTAGGCTGGGATTAATATATTAGCCAGTAACTCTTCTTAGGGTAACCACATGCTTTATACGTACAATGTTCTACGTTGTGCTCTATAAATAAATATGTATAAAATAGGGAAATTAATTTTTGGTGCAGGTATACTGGTACAGCTTCCGTTGCCTAAACATATAAATGAAGAGAAAATTCTAACAGAAATATCCCTGGAAAAGGATGTTGATGGATTTCATCCATTAAACATTGGCAAATTGGCAATGAAAGGCAGAGATCCTCTTTTTGTCCCTTGCACCCCAAAGGTAACTAACATATTCATTGATTTGAACAGGCTTTATTTATTAATTAATTAATGAAAACCGTTCCCTTGTTGTCGAAACAGGGTTGCCTCGAGCTTTTATCAAGAAGTGGTATTAGTGTTAAGGGAAAGAATGCGGTTGTGGTGGGTCGAAGTAATATAGTTGGTTTACCAGTGTCTTTGCTCCTTCTCAAGGCAGATGCTACTGTTACTGTAGTTCATTCACACACAAAGGAACCGGAGACCATCATTCGTAATGCTGACATCATTATTGCTGCTGCAGGACAAGCAAAAATGGTAACATTAACATACATATATGTATAATGATTGCATAGTATTGAAATATTGACGTAAATTTCAGATAAAAGGAAGCTGGATAAAAGCGGGTGCTGCAGTAATTGATGTAGGAACAAATGCTGTGGATGATCCGAGTAAGAAATCAGGATACAGGCTGGTTGGGGATGTGGATTTTGAAGAAGCAAGTAAGGTAGCTGGATGGATCACTCCAGTTCCTGGTGGTGTGGGACCCATGACTGTTGCTATGCTACTAAAGAATACTTTGGATGGAGCTAAGAGAGTCATTGAACATTCATGATTCATCTTTTTTCTTAATTATATCAAAACCTTATTAACATCTATCTCTATTGGTGTTCGTCGTCGTTTACCATTATTATGTTTAGTTTCGCTTGTTGCCATTGTAATGCTGAAAATATAGAATGACGGATTTTGATGCTTCTTGTTTGTCATTGAGGTTGTATTATCCGGGGAAACAAAAACTATTATTATTAGTATTTATGTCGTAACTAAGTGTTTCTGAGTTTCTGCTTAGTATTACTGCTTTTGTGAGACATGGTAGTTATGGAAATGGCTTCTGAATATTTTCTGGGCTGTCACCTTTAATCAGGTCCTTTGAGTTGCAACAAAGTTTTCTGAGCATTTTGAATTTCCCATTTCTTAAAAAATCCCATTGTCATTATTAAATTAATTAGATATTAAGTATATTCTTCATCGAATTAGATCGACGATCTAGCACCGACGGAATGAATCTCTGTTCTGTTTACTGAATCACGTAAAATTTTACCCAACTCCATCTTTTGGAATGAAATGTATAAACTAGTGAATGGAGGAATAATGAAAATTTTCTACTTAAATTGGAGGTTGGGACATATCAACGTAGAAAGGAATTTATAAAACAATCCTAGAAACATAATTCTCTTAGAGCCCGTTTGGAAGGACGGATTTGGGCTAGGACGGATTTTAAATCCACTGCCCAAATCCATTACGTCGTTTGGGCCGCAACTTAAATCAGTGGATTTCAAATACCTCTAAAAATCGATGGATTTGAGCCCATTTTTTAATGGATTTCAAATCCTCCCACAAACCTAGTCATTTGAAATCCACCCATCGTGACTTGTCTTAGCAGCCTTCAAAAATTAGGGATTTCTTCAATCATTGATCTTCTAGCTAGGGAATTAGCAGGGAATATTCCTCTTCAACGGCGGTGCTCGACGGTGGTGCTCGGCGGTGGTGCTCGACGGTGGTGCTCGGCAGCGGTGCTCGACGGCGGTGAGATGCCCCTAGACCCTCTCTTGGACGGGTAGTCTACCTCGACTCCAACCTCGTCCTCGTCGACGACATCGCGAAAGTCGCGACAACGCCGCTCCCGAACGGGGCCGTGCTGGCGGCGCCGGAGTACTGCAACGCCAACTTCACGCCGACGTTCTGGTCCAGCCCTTCTCTCTCTCTAACCTTCGCCAACAGAAAACCCTGCTACTTCAACACGTGGGTTATGGTGATCGATCTTCAGAGATGGAGGGCCGAAGATTACACCACCAAGATTGTCGAGTGGATGGAGCTTCAGAAGAGGATGAGGATTTACGAGCTGGGCTCTTTGCCACCATTCTTGCTCGTGTTCGCCGGAAACATAGCTCCGGTTGATCACCGGTGAACCAGCACGGACTCGGCGGCGATAACTTCCGTGGCCTCTGCCGTGATTTGCACCCCGGTCCGGTGAGCCTGTGGCATTGGAGTGGGAAGGGGAAGCCGTGGGCCCGGCTCGACTCGAACCGGCCCTGCCTGCTCGAGATATATATATATATATATATATATATATATATATATATATATATATATATATATATATATATATATATATATATATATATATATATATATATATATATATATATATATTATTTTTATTTTTATATAGTGTTATTATTTAATGAAATTTAACTGATATTTCTCAGAAGTTCAATAATTGCAATATCACATTTGTATGATATGAAAATATTTGTAAAACTAATTAAAGAATTTAAATCCACTGCTCTTTAGCCAAACAGTGAATTTGATTTGAAATCCTTTGTATAAATCTTCATGTATCCAAATAGGTGATTTTAAATTGTATGGATTTCAAATCCAAGGTATTTTAAATCCAAGGTATTTCAAATCCATTCGTTTGGAATCCTCCAATCCAAACAGGACCTTACACTTATTAAGGTCATAGGTTTTTGTATAGAAATAGTAAAACAAAAATAAAATTATTAAAATTATAGTCAACGAGAAGTCATAAAAACAGTAAATGTAAATCGATATCAAACATAAAAAAGAATGTCGAGTAAAATACCTAAAACACTCGTACAAAACTATCACAAAAATAATTGATGGCTTTCGAAGAACAAATATAATGTGAAATAGGTACGGTACAGTTGAATAACTTAACATACTCCTAACCATATCCATAAGAGTACGACTACGACGTTCAGCAACTCCATTCTACTATGTTGTTCTAGGCATTGTGTATTGAGCACAAATATCACGCTTTTCTAAGAATTTAGCAAATGGGCCAGGATTTTGGCCCGACTCATCATATCTACCATAGTATTCCCCACCCCGATCTGATCGTATAACTTTAATCTTTCTATCTAATTGTCTCTCGACTTCCGTAACAAATACCTCTAGCATATCAACATCTTGAGATTTTTCATGAATTAGATAGAGATAACCATAACGAGATAGATCATCAATGAAGGTGATAAAATACTTTTCTCCACTAAAACATGGAATATGTAGTTAGCAGATATCTGTATGGATTAACTCAAGAAGCTCTTTACTTCTTGTGGCACTTTTTTTATTGTATTTGGTTTGCTTGCCCTTAATGCAATCCACACAAACTTGAAAATCAGTAAAGTCTAGATTTTTCAAAATTCCAGTTATTACCAATCTTTCGATTCTTTCCTTGGAGATATGCCCCAAACGTTTATGCCACAAGATAGAAGAATTTTCGTTATTTAGGCTTCACTTTACGCCAACTTCTGAATGAGTGGTTAATAATGATTGCTGAAACTCATGATTCAAAGATATTTTATATAAACTATCACATAAAATATTGGAACCAATTATTATAGAATTAAACATAAAACTGAGTTTTCCACAACCAATTAAAGCTGAATAACCACAAACATCCAATTTTGACAAAGAAACCAAATTCCTAGAAAATGAAGGTACATAAAAAGTGTTTTCAAGATCCATCTTGTGACCCGTCCTTAATATGAGGCGATAAGTGCCATCAAACGCCACTTTAGATTTGAGACGGTTCCCATATAGATGTACTTTTCACTTTCCTCTGGTTTCTGATTTGTAAGGAATCCCTGTAATGAATTTGTGATATGAGGTGTGGCACAGAATCAAGTCACCAAGTGGAAGAAGGAACTTCAATAAGATTTTATTTATAACATACAAAAGAAAGATGAATACCTTTCTTTTCGAACCAAGCCTTACGTTTCTCAAAATCCTTCTTTACGTGTCCCTTTTTGTTACAAAAGTAACAGGCGGCAACAACAATCCTTCCATGACCCTGAGTACTTTCACCAGGTTCATATCTTTTGTTTGGTGCTAATTTCTTTCCACTCTTCACAAATTTCCCTTTCTTCTTCATATTTCCATGAGTTACAACCAATGCAAAGTGATTTTCTTATTGCTTTAATCTCACTTCCTCTTGAATAAACATACTAGTCAGCTCATTCAAATTCCACTTGTCTTTTTTAGTATTATAGTGGATTTTGAATGGGCCGAACTTTGATGGAAGTGAATTAAGGATAAATTGCACAAGGAAGGACTCTTCCACTTTCATGCCAAGAGCTCCAAGTTTGGCAGCCTTATCAGTCATATTTAGGATGTGTTCCTGAATTCCCTTATCACCATCATATTTCATGGTAGTCAATTCAGCCATGAGTGTCCCTGCTAACGACTTGTCCGCTAATTTAAAGCGTTCTTTAATAGCCGTTAACAGTTCCATAACATTGTCAACCTCGGGAAGAGAAGTCTTAATATTATTAGCAACGGGCATTCTAATAATTAAGCATAAGACTAAGCCTATTGGACTTGGTCCAGGCTTCAATTAGGCTAACTTCTTCCTGACTGTCAGCATTCATTAATTCTCCAGGTTTTTCAGTAAGCAATGCTAGGTTCAAATCCATAACACCCAATGTGAATTGAATTTGTTCATACCATTCGGAGACATTTGACCCATTGAGAGTCTTAATACCAGAAGCATGCGAGTACAACGAAGTAGGAATAGCAACTGAAATAAATTTAGCAGAATATAATAAGGTAAGGATGAAAGGATGCTCACATAAGACCTTGAGTCAAATAAGATGAACTATCCATATCACTAGAAGTTCTCTTTTGGGTGAAATATAGTATACCTATTGTTCACTCTATGTTGGTGTACATAATCTTTTATAACACCTAAGTAGGGTCTAACATAATTTATCTCACTCGTCAATTAGTCATATTACCTTATAGGTAAACAATTCTAATTGCTAAGTAATACAAATTATGATACCCTACCCAGTTCATAATTAATTAAAATCGACTATCCTTTGAGCTAGTATTAATTTCTTAATTATAACTGCAATTTGAGAATATTATAATTTTTAATATCATCTAAATGATTAAACCTTCATATAGTCTTATATTTATAAGATTTTACTAATCTAGGTCACTGGCAACTACACAATTTGTAAATTTCATAAATATAAAACTAATAATATTATCGTTATTTTGTTTGAGTGATGAAATACTCACAGAATACATATAATTCATGTAGTGCATATTAAAATACTGCATGAAATTATAGAGTAATCAAAATGAATATGCACAGAATAAGCACTCACAGATCATGTATGTACATCTCATTAAAACATGAGGCATGTAATACTTCATTTCTATTATAATGATGACCTTTGATTTCAAATAGGTACACACAAACAGTATAAACTCTGAAAACTAAATGACCTTTACGTCAATCAGTTTTTTTTTTGAATATCACGTGTGTGTGTGTGCAGTTCAATGTCCAGAGATAATTCATACAATATGCATATACAAATCCATGCATTGATATAATAATAAATATTAAATAAAAAAAATATACACTAGTCAAGTAACTCAGATAAAGATCTCTGACACATTCGTCAAAACATCAATTCGTGGGAAATTTGTGTTTTGCAGAAGAGTACCCACAAATAATAATCCAATTCGTCAAAACAGATTATAAATATCAAAACACAAATACCAATCATAATCGCAATTCAATTTTATGATATCATAAAACCGTATTATTGTCATATAACAAATTTTGAGTTGTAAGATGAATTCATTTCAAAACTAGATGCGCTGAATAATTAAAAATTCATATGGGTATCCTCTAAAAAATCAAAATATTTTTTTAACTTGACAGTTGTGTGCTGCTTACTCACAAGGAAAATTGAGTATGAGACCATCTCCAATGAAAACTGGTAACGAATTCCCATTATTTTTACAACGAATTACATGAGATATTTGTGAACCTTGTGGACCATTTCGTTATTTCATGATCCTAAAGATTCATCGTTTAGATGGTCACATGTAAGTTTAGTATCAACACGATTGCTTGTATTAAATTTCTTGTTCAAATTATAAGATTGAGAGCTCAATTTTCCGATTATTCCATAAAATTGAGAGCTCAGTTCTTGACTATGTCGGTGAATTTACATCTCAATCATTTGATTATTACTTCATGTCAAATAATATTGATGCTGAACATTCAGTTGCGCTTGTGCACACTCACAATCGACTTGCAGAGTCCTTTATTAAAAGGTTGCAACTGATAGCTAGACTATTACTATTAGGGTCTAATTCACCTACTTCTATTTGGAGACATGTAATATTACATGTTGCTTCATTGGTCTTAATTCGATCAAGTTCATTTGAATAATATTCACTGTTGCAACTTGTTTCTAGCCAACAACCGGACATTTCTCGTTAGAAGAAATGATTGTGCGATTTTTGTTCCTATTTTTCCACCTCAAAGAACAAAAATGGGTCCACAAGGATGTTTGGAGAATTTTTATTGGTTTTGATTCCTCGTCTTTAATTAGATACATTGAGCTAGAAACGGCCACGTGTCGGGTCTGACCCGGAACCGACCCGAGTTTGCATGGATTGGTTTTGGGTCTTGTTTTTGCAGACCCGAGACCCGACGGGTCGACCCGAGGACCCGTCGGGTCCACCCGAATTATTTTTTTTATTTTTAAATTGAATTATAACGGCTATAAAACGAACCCTGACCGGACCCAAATCGGACCCGACCCATACCTAGTCCAAAATTTCAATTTTGTTTTTTTTTTTTTCAATTTTCAACGGCTATTTTCTCGGGTCAATCCGGACCCGGTCTGACATAATTCAAATTATTAAATTTTTTTTTTCAACGGCCAAGATCATATGATCGTTTGAGATGGAGGCCAGGATTCGTCGCATTAAACCCGACAAGAACTCGGCTGGACGAATTTCAAAAAAAATTCCTTTTTTTACCTATAAATACCCCGCCGTCCCCCCCCCCACACACACACACACACATCGGCTCCATTTTTTCACCAATTCACTCACATATATCTCTACTCTCTCAATACTCAAATATCAAGTGTTTTCTACTCTCGGTTAAATTTGCAAGAATTCTCGATCTTCTCTCCGGTTTTCAATTTTCGTTTTTCTTTTGGTTACTCTGAAAAAAATATCTTCAAGTGATAATCGTGGAAAGGGAAAATGCGTAATCCCTCCTAAATTGGACTAGGATTGTTCCGATAATTGGCAACACCAATCAATTCCCCAACTCGAATCGCACACTATAGATTCTCGGAATGTACTTATTAGTGGTGGTGGTGATGATGATGATGATGATCCGACCAAGGTACCGCCTCCTAGCCGAGCGACCGGAGTGCCACCTAGGCCAAGGCGATCGAGGGCCCCTAGGCCATCTCCTGCGCCATGTTCTACGCCGTCTCAATCATCACTCGGTGGATAATCCCAAATGAATGATACGGAAGCAAAGTCCGAAATGCATCGTGTCCATTTTACTAGAGCGGTTCTGGAGGACGGGAGCATACAAGCGTTTTGCAATTATTGCAAGGTATTTGTCTACTTTTTGCACGCCTTTTATTTTTGTTTTTAATTATTTGTGTATTTTATTTAGCAAGTGTATTAATAGTTTTTTTAATATATAGGGTGCACCTAAATCATACACTTGGAAAAAAGGGCGAACCTTTCATAAGCATTTGATGACCAAACATCCGACGGAATTCGACCACGACCAAACTCAAACACCGATACGATTTAATTCTTCACATGGAGGTATCGATTCTCAACTTTTTAAATTTTCAAAAAAAAGTAGAAAGAGAAGAATAGACTAGAGTTCTTGCAGTAGCATCACTTTCATTTAGTTTTGCTGATAATGAGTGTCTTATAGATTGTTTTTAAAAAAATGTATGGGCCTAATTGTTCTCGTCAACCAAAAACTACATCTACTCGATCTACAAAAAACGGGGTTAATCGCATGAAACTTGTATCAGTACAAGAATTTCTTATGATAAATAACAAAGCTTCTATTTGTTCTGATATTTGGAGTGATCATTGGGATCGTAATGACTATATGGGTGTGACATGTCATTGGATTAATCGTGCTTCGAAACTTGAAAACAAAATAATTTGTTTTCCTATTATAAATAGTGGTCATACTGCATCTGAAATTGCACAAGAACTTCTTTATGGTTAGATTCATACTTATTACCATAAAGAGTTTTTTCAATTTCATTCAATAATGCAAGTGCCAATACGTCTTCTATCCCCGATCTTGTAGATGCATGTAAGCCAGCATATGGGGATTTTTTTTATATTAGGTGCACATAGGGGTGTGAACGAGCTGATCTCGAGTTTATTTTGTCGAGCTCGAGTTCGTCGAGTTTTTTTTTTTGCTAGAGCTCGAGCTCGTGTCCATTTTGTTGAGCTCGAGCCCAAACTCATTTTTTTAAAATATTTTTTAAATTATTATTTTATTATTTTTAAAAATTAATTTAAAAAATTACAAAATAAACAATAAATTGTATTTATATATATTTTTTTAATATTTTATTTTTATTTATTTATATAATATTATACATTATTATACATTATTTAAATACAAAATACTATATAAGAAATAACAAATAAGGCTCGCGAGCCGGCTCGTGAGCTCACGAACAACTTAAAACAAGCTCGAGCTCGGCTTGTCAGAACACGAGCTCGAGCTCGAAAAACTCGAGTCCGAGTTCGAGCTTTTTTTGAGCTGGCTCATCGAGCTCACGAGTCGGCTCGACTTGTTTACCACCCCGAGGTGCATATATCATATTTTGAATTGATGTGTGCAAAATGATTTACGAATTTTAGCAACATATATTAATTACTAAACGTAGATCATGTATTCAATACATATGGCGACACAAGTCGGTTACCAGACAATGGTGGCAGTTTTGTCAAACTCACCACATGCATCCAGTTAGATTTAACAGAGATACTCCAACTCATTGGAACTCAACATATAGATTTTTAAAACAAACTTTTGCATATAAAGATTTAATATGTCTATTTTTTAACTCGGAATTTCCTCAGGCTGAAATTTATATTTTACCCTCTGAATGGGATACATGCTTTCAAATATGTGATGTTTTAAAGATTTTTTCCGAAAATTCTGATTTATTATCTGGTACTGATTATCCTAGTGTTCATTTAGTTGTTTATCAGTTATGCAATATTGTCGGTGTTATTAACAAAGCTATGCAAATTGAAATTTTAGTTCGTCTGAATGAATTAAGAAAAAGATCTGCCAATATTATATGAATATTCCTGAGTTATATTTGATTGCTATTATTTTAGATCCTAGAATTATGCTTGACTTGTTACCTGATATGCTACAAAAATATTTCGAGAATTTGTCTAGGAATATATCATTGCTTGATTGCTCCCCAATTCCTAACGTACCGAATTTTGTTAGCAATTCAACTGCATTATTAAATGAACTTTATGATGAATATGCTAGTAATATGTCTGGAACATCTAATGTTCCAAATAACGATCCTGCTCCAGTATCGAATACATCTACTATATTGGCGGCCCAACGTTCATTGCATGAGCACTTCAAGCTCATAAGGTCCATGTCCTCAAGTTCCAATCAACGATTGGAACTTGGAAGTTATTTAACCATTAGATTTGATTCCACATAAAGTACAAATTTTGACACACTAGCGCGGTGGAAGTGAAAGGGGATGTTTGGTTATGTTTCTAATGGTATTTTCTAATTTTCACAATTTCTAATGAAAAAAGTAGATGTATTGGTTTTTGTGTAGAAAATTAAAATATGTATGGATGAAGTAATTTTTTTTGTTTTATATAGGTTGTGTATTTTCTATACGAAAGTACGTGCAATAGTAGAATATATATGATTGGATATGATTCTGATGATTATTATTATTATTATTATTATTATTATTATTATTATTATTATTATTATTATTATTATTATTATCATTATTATTATTATTATTATTATTATTATTATTATTATTATTATTATTATTATTATTATTATTATTATTATTATTATTATTATTATTATTATTATTATTATTATTATTATTATTATTATTATTATTATTATTATTATTATTATTATTATTATTATTATTATTATTATTATTATTATTATTATTATTATTATTATTATTATTATTATTATTATTATTATTATTATTATTATTATTATGTTAAAAGAGAGAGAGGGATGGAGTTATTAATGTGGATGTAAATGGGAGGGGAGAGAGAATGTAGATTTTAATGAGGGGAGAGGAATTGTAGGAGAGAAAGTGTGAATATTAATGAGCAGAGAGAGTATAGATATTAGAGCATCCACATGGGGCTCTTCAAATTCACCCTCCAAACTATGGGGTCCACATGCCACATATCCACATTTATCCTCCTTAACTACTCTCTAAGACCTAAGTCCCACTTATACACTCTCCAAATTATTTTTTACTCCAATGGATACATTTTGGTACTCGCTAAAATAGCTCTCTAAATATTAAATTATAATAAAATTTGCATTATTAACATTAAAAAGTAAATTAAAAAAAATTCAAAATTTATATATTTTAATTAATAAATTATATATAACTCTTGATTAATTTCAATTATAAATCATGCTATCTTATCTAATATTTTATAATGTTTAATTATTTTATGAGTTCCATTAGTTTGTTTATTTTTATATACATAAATTAATTTTTAAAACTTGATTTCATTTTATTAAATCATTACAAATTTTATTAAAATTATCATATATTTAGTACACTGATTGACAAAGCTTGTTATTTAATTATTATTATTATTTAAAGTAATATAAATGAAAATAAATAAGTATATTAAAAAAATGAGATGGGAACACGTGGTCCCACCATTTGCTTGTTAAACCACTGCTAACTGTGGCGAGGCATTTAGCAATTCTCTAAATTTGGAGAGTCACAAAGAGCGGCACATTTCACCTTTGAAGCACCACTCTCTCTCCAAATTTTGAAGAGGGACAAAAATTTGACACTGACAATGCCTTTAGAGAGGCTAGTGTGGATGCTCTTAATGGTCAGAGATGAATAGAAGGATAGATAAATGAGTTGAATGAATAAAAAATACAGGTTAGTAGGTATTAGTAGGTTTGAAAGTTGGAAAAAAGTATGAATAGTGCATTTTTATTGGAAATTTTGATAGGAAAAAGTGTGCATTTTCAAGTAAAATTCCTCAAACAAGCATGATCTCGATTTTATGAATAAAATAAAAATTGGAAATAGTTTTGGAAACATAAACAAACATGCCCAAAGAGTTCATCGTTTCCAATTTTGGCACAAGTCGCAAAGGATGTTCTCGCTTGTCCCGTCTTATTGTTGCGGTCGAATCCGCCTTTAGTGTAGCCGGCAGAGTATTGGATGAAACAAGAAGCCATGTCGGTGCCGATAATTTCGAAAATCAAATGCTTTTGGGAGATTGGACGAAAACCGACTACAGACACAAAGATGACCACATGTACAAAGACGACGACGACGATGATAAATACGTTCCTACAGAAGGTGGGAATACAACTTCAACCGCCAGCACCAACGACTAAAAAGGTAAGTGAAGGTAAGAGAACTACGTGGACTTTGGTTCCGTACCGGATACGTAGGCAACTTAGTATTAAATGCAAAGATTTATAATTTTGAATTTAAAGCTAAGCTCAAGTCCTTTAAATTTAGCTTCTTTTTGTTTTTGTTTTTTCCTTTTTTTGATATATGTAAAAAAACAATATTGAAAAAACGGTTTACCCGGACCCGCCTCCACACGGGTCGATTTCGGACCTCCTAAAAGTTGGACCCTGACTCAACCCGACCCGTGGTCGTGTCTACATTGAGCCCATGTGCGGTGATTTGTTTAAGAGAAGATTCAATGATTGCCATTTTGATAAGACCAATTTACCGCCGTTAGGAGGAGAAGAATTGCCGATTCATAATGAACGACTTAAATTTCATGAAATTTACTATATTTATCTCATTTTGACCACACGCAAATAAATGTGAGCAAGAAATGAAAAAGAAAATACATTTGTACTAATATAAATAAAGTAACAAAATCTCATATACCGGTAGTAAATACACCTTCACGAATTGATGCCCTCGAAGGATAAAATATTGTAAAAAATAAATCGGGCATGAAAAGTGGACGTCCTATTGACTCTAAGAATAAAAAAACTAGAAAGAAAAGAGTAGCTAAAATAAATTAACCTAAAGAGAATACAATTGGAAAAGATAGCACTATGGAAAAAAAATGATTAATCAGTCTAAAGATGATGAGGAAATTGCCCTTGAAGAGGCTAATCAGGAAGACCTCATATCTGAAGAGATCTCCATAAATTATTTGAGTACAAGAGAAAGTTGGGATATAAAGAAAGTTGTTATTGATAATATTTTTGCTTATGGGATCGCATTAGATATTGCGAATGAGGAACCTGAACTGAATGTTTTTGAAGAATGTCGAAATACAAATGATTGGCGAACATGGAAAGATGGTATACAAGTTGATTTTCTATCTTTAGAAAATCGTAAAGTACCTAGACCAATAGTCCAAACCCCTAAAGATGTAAAACTCGTTGGGTGCAAATGAGTATTTGTACAAAAACGCAATGAGAAAAATAAAATTGTGAGATACGAGGCAAGACTTGTAGCACAAGGTTTTTCAGAAAGACATGGGATTTATTATGAAGAAACATATTTCCTATTCCCATGTGATCGACGCAATCATGTAAGATATTTTATAAATTTTGCTGTCACAGAAAAGCTTGATATCCACCTTATGGATGTTGTTACTACTTATATGGGTCATTAGATAACGAGTTTGCCATTATTGCAGTATATTTAGATGATTTAAATCTTGTAGGGACTCTTGAAGAGCTCACAAAACCGCAAATTATTTGTTGAGACAATTCAAAATGAAAAATCTTGGACAAATAAATAACTCTGCCCGGATCGAACATTTGCCATTATACATCAATCTACGTATATACGGATAAAGCTCATCCATTAAGTAGCTATATGGTTTTCCGGTACGGTCATTAGATATAAAGAAAGATCAGTTCATTCTTCGAGAATAATGAGGAATTATTACGATCGAAAGTAACTTATCTAAGTGCTATCAGTGCATTAATGTATCTTGTTAATTGCAGAATTTCATTTTTTGTTAACTTATTGGCAGTATACAACTCTACACCTACACGAACAACATTGAAATATTGTTAAGAATTTTTTCGGTACCTTTCGGGAAAAACCAAGATGGGTCTATTTTACTCATTAGACTCAGATGTTAGAGTAGGTGACCAACAAGCCAACTTGTGGCTGTGGTCTTTCATTTATTCTTGTAATAAATAATCATTTTTTGTATTAATGATAAAATACCTTTTGGCATTCTATATCTCTGTCCCTTTCATAAGCATAGATATAGTCCTTACAGTTATTAAAATTACTTATACTTGATCAATTAGGATCATGAAATATTTACTTAAGTATTATAACTGTTAAACCATGTTCCTAGTCGAAGGGTTACGCCACCAATGAGGATAACGGTCTTTCCCATTCAGAGACTAGCACTCAGTGTATGTGTACTGCGTCTCATCAGTAAACGGTATTGTGATATCGGCATACATAAATGGGTTCTTGTAAGTTGACGAGTTCACTGAACTCACTCATCTAGAAATCTCTAAGTGGTTCTAAATAATCGAATAGAGATCTCTATGATATAGTTGTACGCCATTAGTCCTTAAGACCTAGACATCACCGTGACTTCACTAGAGGACCAGCTGTATCGTTACCTATCCCAGAGTTCTACCGAGGACTGCCCCAAGGGCCAAGGTTCGTGCAGTCCGAAATCTAGTAGGAGGTATGTGCATTGTAGTAGGGGATTCGATCGCTAGAATAGTCTTGGATGTCCTGTGTGTTCTCATAGTTTGTAATCTTTAAGTCTCTGGCCAGAGCTGACTAAGTGATGATTAGGGAATGTGATTCTCTAAGCCATGCACGTACCGATTACAACACTTAGAACGATCGCACAGTTGTTGAACTATAAAGGAGGTCTCGATGAACCGATGCCTCTAGCTTAATCGAGACACATGTATCGAAGGGATCGTACTGTACGGTAACTATATCACATGGTTCTTGCAGCCACTTCATTTGTATCTAGGGAATCATGATGCGTAGTTGCTAGACGCCAATCTTGATTCGTTGGGTGATTAAGTTTAAATGAGCTTCATCTTAATTATAACTCTAGGGACGAGTTTAAAGCACAAAGAGTTGTGGGCCCACGACTAGCTGACACCTGAACCATCGAGGGTCACACTGCTTGTGTACTCGAGTTCCTTGAATAAACGGTCAAAGATAAAAATGATTAATCTTTGCATAATTAGAAGCCAATACGGTTGAGTCCAACATTCATAATTGAGAATTATGAATGAAAATAAGAAAAGGAAAGAATTAGGCTATTATCTTAGTGAACTTTCTAAATTGGGAAGTTTCCAAATTTAGCAGGTCTACTAAATTAGGGTTTTAAGTTTTAGAATTTGGAAATCGAGAATTGGCATTCGTATCGACGAAGACGTTTCAATGATTCCGAAAATATAATTATTGTAATTTTCCGATCATTGGTTTATGAGAAACGAGCAAAGAAAGACTAACAGGCTTAAGCTGTTGGATCCGGTCCAACTTAAGCATGTTAGGGCTTGTATACAAGACACTATAAATACAAGATTTATAGGTATTGCAAACAGTGAAAAACCCTAGCCGCTCAACCCCACGTCTGTTGCCATCTCCTCCACTCCGCCGTCGCCAGAAATTGGCGCCCACGCGCCGTTGAATTTTGGTAGTTCTAATCCTTGCTTTATTCTTCCGGTTTTTTCTGACTTTTGCGTGTCTAGTGCCACGTATCAGTTAAATTCAGTATACGAGGTAAAATCCGAGAGGAGAAAGACAAAGGAGTGAAACTGCCGAGACCCCGTCGCCGAACCCTCGCCACACGCACCGCCCAAAGACAGCGCGTGAATCGCACGCGCCGCCGCTGCCCCGCGCGTCCGTCGCCGTTGCTTCGCCGCCGCTTCTCTTGACTGCACGGATTGGTTTCCGTGGCAGTTTGCGTCAATTCCGAAAGTTCGCCTCACGCTTCAAGAGATATTTTCGGATCCGATCTTAATTAACTTTTATTAATTTACCATGATTAAATTATATGTTTATATATGCATTATGATTTTACTTGAATGATTTTGTGAAATTGTTTATGTATGATTTGTGATTTACTGCGAGCATGCTATGTGATTTTCCTAGCAAATATATTATATGCATTTTTGTTTATAATTTGGGCTGGAAGCATCAAGTTACGCAATTAATTTCTATTATTGAGTACGTGTTTATATGATTAAATTCATTTTTCATATAATTATTTTTGTTTCCGCTGCGTACACATGCCCGATTACCACCAGTGGTATCAGAGCTCGTTGTGCAATTAATTGCGTTTATATATTGCTTATTTTTAATGCATTCTTGAATTTATTAAAATTGTAATTTGTATTATTTAATTGGGTATTTTTCGGAAGTTTAAAATATCTTTGAAATATTATTTAGAATTTTTCCATCTTTAAAATTATTTTAAACTTGTAAAATCGATTTGAAATAAAATTAAAACTGCTGTTTTTATTTTATTTGGATCGAACCAGTCGGATTCGCCGGTTGGACGGTTCTTTTTTATCCAACTGACCGAATTGACGTGGAATCGGATCGGTCAGACTTGTTCTCGGTCTGACTAACCCGACCCTTTGATTCGGCCAGCTGGGCCGGACTGAACTGGACCGATTCGGTCCGAACCGGTCAGACCGAGACGGTTCAGTAAAATAAAAATTAAAAATTAAAAAAATATATACAAATAAAATAAAATAAAATTTTATTTTTGATTTCTAAAAATAAACTTAAAACATATTGATTTTAATTTTTTTGAAAATTATTTTCAAGCAAACTCAATTAGATAATTGATTCAACAATCAACTATTTTAGTAAATAGGTGTTGGATTAATCAATTAATTTAAAATTGTTAAATTAATTTTAATTAATATAACACATATATAATATTGATTATATTTCAACTTAATTATTAGTACCTCAATAATATTTGATTGATTTATGTTAATTGGGGTCCTATAATTATTTTGAAACCCCATAATTAATTAATGTAATTAATTATATAATTAGGTCATATGTTCCTCTTAGGACAATATGTGTTTCCATACGCCTTTAGAGAACATAGATGTAAGAATCACATCGACCGTTCCAAACCTTCTGATGAGATAAAACTTTTTCTAAAATTCCCTCATTCTTAATTTTATCAAGAATTATTTCAAGCAATAAAGAAAAACCAATCTGTTGAGTTTTTCTTTCCTTCGGCCAACGGTTGACGTATGAGTAGCCCTTTGCAATAGTGCAGTAAGATGTGTTAGCGGGGAGTGCTATTGTAAGGTAAGCTGCAATTCAGTTGACATAATGATGTAGGTAGCCATAGAAAATGTTATGCTAGATTAACATGGTCGGCTAGATTAACTAGGGATTGCATTAGTTTGGTATAATTAGTTCTATGAGCATCTTTGATTGGTAGGTTAGAATTGACACACGAAGATTTGAATTCGTGCGATTAACTTAGGTCATTATCAAGTGTGAGGAAAAATACTTTAGGATCACATAAATGATATGATTGATTGTGATCTACCTTTGGGCAAATATAATCGGGTTGGATAAACTGCGGGTTATAAAGTCCATTAAAGAAAAAATGGTTTTCTCGTTTGTCTACTAGAGGGTAGTGGAACTCGGTAAAATTAGTGGGAGAAAAATTAAATAATAAAAGTCCAAATATTTAATTGTAAATCATGTAATATGAATCTCTAACCTCTCAGATAATCATGTCTAAGAATCCCATAATCTCAATCATCGACCAAAAACTCAATGGCCCAAACTACCTCGGTTTGTTACGTAGTCTAAAACTTGTGCTCACGGTTGAGGTGCGTCTCTATGTGCTCCATGAGAGACCGCCTGCCTCTATACCTGACACTGCGACTGATGCTGATAAGGAGACTTATGAAGCATGGAAGAATGACGACACTCATGCTAGGTGCTACATGATAGCATTAGCCCGCGCTTGCGAAGAAATATGAGTCTCACTTGCATGCTTTTGACATCAAATCTCATCTTGATAGCATTAGTGTGAATATTAGCAATGTTTTGAAAACCGGACCGGACCGGACCGGACCGGCCCGACCGGTTTAACCGCGAACCGCTGCCATGTCCGGTCCGGTTAGTAGTGAAAACTCAAAATGGCCAAAAACCCGGGTCAACTACCAAAATCCGGGTTCGACCGGTAAGAACCGGGAAACCCGAAAACAGGTCCAAGAACCGGGTTTTAGCTTAAAAAAAAATATTATGGCCGGATCTGCGTCGATGGTGGTTGTGGGTGACTGGATCTTGCCGGAAAAAGCTGTGGGTAAAGGGATCTAATCGGATTTGGGTCATATGTACTGTGACTAAAAAAAAAGGAGGAGGTGAAAATGAAAAAAATGAAAAAAAAAAGTGGATACAAATCTCTATATGTGTGGAAAATGAGAGAAGAAATAACAAATAGAGGGAGAAGAAGGAAGTCAAGAAGAGGAGGGCATTTCTTGGGAGACATGCGTGAGCCGTGAAGTGGAAGAAGCAGGCGGAAGAAGAAAGAAAGAGGGAAGAAGAGAGATGAGAGAGAGGAGAAAGAGAAGAGTAATAAGAAAAAAAATAATTTTAAATTCTTTTTCTATTAAAAAAGCCAAAAAGTGAAGTGGGAAGAAGATATAAAAAACATAGAAATATATTATATTTAAGTTATTTAATTAATAACATAATTAGATATTTAAAAAAAAAAACCCGGTTGGACCCGCCCAACCGTGACCCGGTAACTTGGCCGGGCCGATGTCCGGTCCGATTTTCAAAACCTTGAATATTAGGGTGTTTAGGTACGCATATACGAAGGAGTTGACCAATACGAGACTGCGCAAAGGGGCTTAGGTCACGAGCATTGTCTCAAGATGACCACTCTCCTTGAGAAGCTAGTGAACCTTGACGTCACCGTCCCAACCGCGTTGTCATTGGATTTGATCATGTTTTCCCTCCCTATTTCCTATGAATCGTTCATAGTGAACTTCAATATGAACAAACTTGATCCTCCCTTGAATGAGTTAATGAACATGTTGGTCAGTTTCGAGTCCACTATCAAGAAAGAGAAATTTGTTCTCGTTGCTGTCACTTCTGGAAAATAGAGAAAGGAAAGTGTTCCCTTCACAAACCGCAAGTTCGAGATGGGTGGAGGTAGTGGAGGTCGTAAAGCGAAAGTCAGCAAGCAGGCTGATGATGCTTGCCATCACTGTGGAAAGAAAGAGCATTGGCGCCGCAACTGCAAGACCTATCTAAAGCAGAAACGTTCTGAAAAGAGTACTTATTTCATTGACGTAAAGTTATCTATAAACTCTTATTCTTGGGTATTAGATACAGGTTGTGGCTCACATTATGTAATGATTTGCAGCTGATGACAAGAAGTAGAGAGCTTAGAGCTGATGAGACCTACCTAAGGATGGGGAATGGAGCACGAGTTGGTGCTAAACCCATTGGGACTATTTACTTTTATGTTTTGGATTCCAGTTTTCCTATTGTTTTGAACGATTGTTTATTTGTTCCGTCTCTCAATAGAAACCTTATTTCTATTCCTGTTTTGGATATTGAAGGTTTTACTTTTGTTTTTGGAAATTCGATTTGCATTATACAAAAGAATAAAAATATGATTTGCAAGGGATGACTATTAAACAACTTATATGATCCAAATCCAAGCGAAATACCCATTAATGTTATATCAGTAAAACGTAAGGAGATAGACCAAAACCCCGCACAACTTTGGCACGCTAGATTAGGTCATGTCTCTTTAAGAATGATGAACGAATTTGTTAGTGAAGGATTGTTCACTTTGGACGACGTGAAATCACTACAAACTTGTGAATCCTGCCTTAAAGGGAAAATGACTAAGTCACCCTACAAAGGAAAAATGGAGCGGCCCGAAGGTTTTTTGGATTTGATCAACACAGATATGTGGTCCACTAAGAGTTAGTGCGAAGAGTGGTTACAACTACTTCGCTACCTTTACTGATGATTATTCAAGGTATGGGTACGTGTACTTGATGAAGTACAAGTCTGAAACGTTTGAAAGGTTCAAAGATTTTAGACACGAAGTAGAGAAACAACTCGGACGAAGTATTAAGAAACTACGATCCGATCGGGGTGGAGAATACTTGAGCATCGAGTTCATTGACTATCTAAAAGAGAATGGAATACAATATCCACCTGGAACTCCGCAATTAAGCGGATTTTCCAAGCGTCGGAATAGAACTTTGTTAGACATGGTTCGTTCTACGATGGGGTTCACCAACTTATCGGCATACTTGTGGGGTCGCGCTCTTCGCACTGCCGCGTATTTGCTGAATAGAGTTAGCACTAAGGCAGTTAAATCCACACCATACAAAATTTGGCATTCCCGGAAGCCCAACATCAAACATATTAAGATGTTTTTCGATTGACTTTCTTACTTCCTATCCCTGTCGAAAAAGTGAGCTCTTTCCTTCCTCTCCACTCGAAGTAGATTGAGTTGAGTGACTCCTGCCCTTATAGATAGTTTAGCCGCAAAAAGTCTTTATTTGTTGAGTTAAGAAACTTCTTCCAATCCTAGACCTTTAGAATTGGTTTCCGAAAAAGAAGTTCTTCGGGGAAACTCTCTAGTGCCAACTGTGGATCCGGTGCCACATATGACTCTATTATCACTTACGATAGGCAGGAACGAGATCCCTTCTGCTAGGAATTCTATTATGTCAAGGAAGCAAAAACGTTTGTTTCAAGAAATGCCACTTTTCTAGAAAAGGAGTTTATGTCGTATAGAAAATGCACCATGATATAACGTTCAAGAACCGCAAAGTAAAGTTCAAGCACAAAAACAATTAAACGAGCCAATACAAAAATCCACTAATATACCTCCTGAACCTTCAGTACGCAGATCCGAAAGCGTTCGGAAAATGCCTGATAGTTTATTCCTCCTCGAAAATGATGAAGATCATATTGAACTTGGACAATATCCAAGGACATACAATGAGGCCGTATCAGATACGGACATGGGACATTGGCTAAATTTCATGCAATCCGAAATGGACTCCATGTACTCCAACAAGGTATGGACCTTGGTAGATCCACCCAAGGGAATAGTTCCCATAGGCTGCAAGTGGATCTATATGAAGAAAATTGGAGTGGATGGAAAGGTATTGACCTACAAAGCTAGATTGGTAGCAAAAGAATATACTCAAGGATAAGGTGTTAACTATGAGAAAACCTTTTCATCAGTTGCAATGCTGTAGTCCATTAGGATTTTGCTGGCCATAGCTGCGTGGTACGACTACGAGATATGGAAAATGGATGTGAAGACCTCTTTCCTTAATGGAGACATTGAGGAAGAAATTACATGGCGCAGTCGAAATGCTTCATATCTTCTGGAAGTGAGCAAAAGGTTTGCAAGCTCCAGCGATCCATTTAGGATTGAAACAAGCATCCCGTAGTTGGAACATAAGGTTCGACTCAACAATCAAAGAGTTTGATTTTGAGAAGAACCCGGAGGAACCTTGTGTATACAAGAAGGTTAGTAGGAGGGAAATGATTTTTGGTGCTTTATGTCGATGACATTCTACTCATTGGAAATGATGTAGGAATTTTGCAACAGACTAAATCTTGGCTGTCCACACGTTTCACAATGAAGGATTTTGGAGAAGCATCTTACGAATTAGGAATACACATCTATAGAGATAGAGCTAGGAAGATGCTAGGCTTATCCCAAACCCTGTACATAGACACCGTTATGAAACGGTTTAGCATAGAAGAATCAAAGAAGGGATTCTTGCCAATGTCCCATGGGGTTCGTCTCTCAAAATCCATGTGTCCTCAGACACCTAATGAAATCGAGTAGATGAAAAGGACACCATATTCTTCTGCCATAGGAAGCATAATGTATGGCATGCTATGTACTAGACCGAATATTGCGTATGTTGTGAGTGTCACAAACATATATAAGTCTATCCCCGGTCCAGCTCAGTAGAAGGTTGTGAAAGATATCCTCAAGTATTTACGAATTCGTACTAAGGATATATTTTTGGTCTATGGGGGTGTCGAGTTGAAATTAGAAGGCTTTACCGACTCTAGTTTTCAATCATATGTGGACGACTCAAAGTCGAACTTGGGATTTATATTCACGCTTAATGGTGATGCCGTGTGTTGGAAGATTTCCAAGCAAAGCATGACGGCCGATTCCACTACCGAAGCTGAGTATATTGCAGCATCGGAAGCTGCAAAAGAATGGACTTGGATAAGGAAATTCATCCAAGAGTTGGGTGTTGTTCCTAGTGTTAATGATCCAGTACCATTGTACTGTGATAACACCGGAGTCGTGGCGCAAGATAAGGAGCCGAGATCTCATCAGAAGTCCAAACATATTCTAAGGAAGTATCATGTGATCCGAGAGATTAGTGATAGAGGTGAAGTCAAGGTAGAACGAGTCAGCTCGGAAGAGGACGTAACAGACGCCTTCACGAAGCCTTTACCAAGATCGATCCATGAGAAACATCGAGAGTGGATGGGATTATGATTTATGGGTAGCTGGCTTGAGGTCAAGTGGGAGATTGTTAGAGTAGGTGACCAACAAGCCAACTTGTGGATGTGGTCTTTCATTTATTCTTTTAATAAATAATTATTTTTCGTATTAATGATAAAACACCTTTTGGCATTCCATATCTATGTCCCTTGCAGAAGCATAAATATAGTCCTTACAGTTATTATAATTACTTATATTTGATCTACTAGGATCATGAGATATTTACTTAAGTATTAGAATTGTTAAACCAAGTTCCGAGTTGAAGGATTACGCCACCAATGAGGATATCGACCTTTCCCATTAAGAGACGATATTGTGATATCGGCATACATAAGTGGGTGCTCGTAAGTTGACGAGTTCACTGAACTCCCTCCTCCTAGAAATCTCAAAGTGGTTCTTCATAATCGAATAATATCTATATGATATAGTTATACACCATTAGTCCTTAAGACCTAGACATTACCGTGACTTCACTAGAAGACCAGCTGTATCGTGACCTGTCCCTAAGTTCCACCGAGGACCGCCCCAAGGGCCAGTGTTCGTGCAGTCCGAAATCTAACGGGAGGTATGTGCATTATAGTCGGGGATTCAGTCGCTAGAATAGCCTTGGATGTCCTGTGTGTTCTCATAATTTTTAATCTTTAAGTCTCATGCCAGAGCTGAATAAGTGATGATTAGGGAATGTGATTCTCTAAGTCATGCATGTACCGATTACAGCACTTAGAACGATCGCCCAGTTATTGAACTATAAAGGAGGTCTCCGTGAACTAATGCTCTAGTTCAATCGGGACATATGTATCGAAGGGATTGTACTGTATGTTAACAATATCACACGGTTCTTGCAGGAACTTCATTTGTATCTAGAGAATCGTGATGGTAGTTGCTAGACGCCAATCTTGATTCGTTGGGTGATTAAGTTGAAACGAGTTTCATCTTAATTATAACTCCAGGGACGAGTTTAAACCACAAAAAATTGTTGGCCCACGGCTAGCTGAATCATCGAGGGTCACACTGCTTGTGTACTCACTACCAAAAAACAAGGCTTCAGTGACTGCCAATTTTGTCAAAAAATTGATTAAACTCTGTCACAAATAAGCTTTAGTGACGTAGTCATGACAAAATACGTCTGTCAGAAAAACCCTCGTCACAAACTGAAATTGTGACTGATATTTTAATTCCGTCACATTGTTTATCACGGAATGGTTGGTCACAAACAAAAATAATTCTGTCACAAATACCATATCCAAGGTCCCTAAAATCTATGACGGATTCTGTCAAAAACAATTTTTGTTTGTCAATAATTTGCCACTAATCAACTAAATTGTAGATTTATATGCCTATAGAAATCAATTAACCTAAGTTGTAACAGTTAAGTTGTAGGAACAATATTCAATTACAACTATAATTCTTGTGTTAACAGAGTTATAAACTACTGAAAGCAAATAAATGAACATAAGAAATTAATGTGGTTCAGACACAAAATGTGCCCTACATCCACGTGGACCTGCACAGTGTACATTAATAGGACTTATTAAAAATAATAAAGACTCCCTCTTTAATTTTTACGCCGTTCTTGTACACAACTCGAACTTCGTGTCTCTCTCTACAGCAGCTCCACTCCGCGTGCGTTGAACCTTCTTCAAGCCTGAACTCCCTTCAGAAACGCGGATGACGTCTCCCGAGATCTATATACAACAACTCTGTATATGTTGGCACACGCAACGATGGCACAGTCCTGCTCAGCAGACTGCCCTAGCACAACTTCAATACGATGAGAGGTTTTTCTCCAATAAAAGTGCTGAGATCTTCAATGACTTGTGAGGCTTTATATAGGCACGAATTTTGCCTCCCAAACCCTTGCTTGATCTCCAAGAAATTGTATAACTAGGTAAGTAGAATCCTAGCCGATTTCTAACTCTATTCTAGATAAGTACAAAGAGACCTAACTAGAATAAGATACATGGAAATAAATCAAAGTCCTAATAGGAATATTAAAAATATAGGACTCTAAATAATTCCCAAAATAAACATGGAAATAAATCTTTGCCAATTTTTAATTCCAAAAACTCGGCGTATTTCCTCGATCTTCAATAGTCGGAAATCTGGCACCAACAATCTCCTCCTTTGGCATAGATTGGTCAGAATCCATGTTTAACAAGAACTCCCCTTGCAGATGAGATTTTCTCCCCCTGCAGAAATGATTAACTCCCCCTGCATCACATATTGTTAGCACAATAGAAGTTGCAATACATAGATGTTGTAACAGAGAAATTTCCTGCAACACAAAGTTATCCAAAACAAGCCCAAGGCACAAAATAAATATTACCAAGGTGATATCCAAAAGGAAGGAAAATAAACATAACCATAACAGTCCTAAATAAAGAGTTTAAGCAGATCATTATCATGAGAGCTGCTGGACGCTTTGCCTTGCGGTTGTGGACTGCTGCTTGCTCATTGAAGTTTCTCCCTTGTGTATGGCAGTTTTTGCTCGGGCATCTGGAGTTGTTGCTACTCCCCCTTTCTGACCAGACTGTGCCAAAGTTGCAAATTGTTCATGCATGGCTGTGAGAATGGATGTAATGCTCACGTGATTTTTTTTTTTTTTTGTGAAATTCTCGTTGATACACTAATAATAGGAGCAACAATAGAGGTCATAGAGGCAGAGTCATTAAGTGAACTCTTTTTAGCCTTGAGAGCAACCTGGACCACATGCAAAGCATCTTCTTGAGGATCATCAAAATGCCCAACCAATACCTTAGGATGAATAGTGATTGGTCGTTCAGGCATTGAAGCTGAAGTTGCCACTCAGAAATGTTGTGACAGCGAGTGATAGATCAACGAGGGAAAAGACAAACACTCCAACTTTTTGTTCGAGAGTTAGCAAGAGCTCCATTTTGAGCAAAGATGTACTCCCCAATGTTGAAAAAAACAACATGAGTGATGCTTCAGAGAAACTCATCCTACAGTGATCACAAAAGCTATGGTGTCCTTCGACACATAGGGCATAACAGTGATTTGATTCTTACGCCTGTAAAAATCTTTATCCAATTCAGGAGCCACATTGAAAATTTCACTTCGCAAATATCCTCGAGAACTAACAGAAAGTTAGGATTCCAGAGAAGATTCTGATGACTTAGCTCTAATTAGATGTACGGCAGTAAAGGCAGCATAAGTCTGCTTAGAAACAGATTGGTGACCACTCGAATAGTATGACTTATCCTTAAGACCATACTTGCTCCCAACGCCGCCTTTGAGGTCGGCGAAGCTGCACATGTGAGCTGAAAATAGTCTCTTCATCAATTTCAACCAGAATATTGTCCACCGGATCAGAGACAACACCTTATTTGGAGCTTGGGACTGGTGACTGCACATGTGTGACCGTGGGCCCCGGATATGTGGCCACAAGAGAGAGGGGAACTACAGAGACCACTGTTGTTGTCACAGACTTTGACGTTTTTCCAGACTTCTTGTCGGACGGCGATGCACAGTGGATTGTGCTTCCTCATTTCAGACCCCTCGACTGATTTGTCTCTTTCCATAGTAAATTTGTGGAGCACAGAAAAGAGAAGAGACGAGTAGCTTTCGAAAAACATAGAGAGATATTGAAGAGAGAAGTCGAGAAGAGGAAATATTGAGAAATCCTAGGAGCCCTAAAGATAGTTAGTGCACAACTTTTTGAAAACAAATGGGACTTCTCAAGATAACCAAAGATATTTTCAAATCTGTTGTCAGGATAGAAACATATCCCATAGACAGCATGATAAAACATAAGTATATTCCCACACGCTCCTTCAGAGATTCAAAACAGATCACATATCAAGACATCCACGTGTCAACAGTCAGCCAGAGGACATAATCAACTCATAAACCCTAGATTTCCAGAGATTTTGAAAAAAATACAAAATCAAGAAGAAGTATATACGTATATATATAGAGATATTGCAGCAGTATGTAGAACCCAAGTTTTACAAGGAAAGAAAACCAAGGAGGTCACAAGAGAAAAAATGTAGAGTGCCTTGTTTTCAAGAATTAACCAATAGAACTTAGAGCAAGACACGATAGAAGGCCACCAACATGCTCTTGGATGCACGATATACCCAGAGCCCCATGACCATACTCAAGAAATCATAAATTACGTATTTTAATGGGTTTATGAATGCATATGCGATTAGCACATCAATTCGATCGTGAACTTCAAGAAGAATTTCACCAATACTTACCTGAACAACATCCCACAAAAATCACACCCTTATTTTTTTATTTTTTTTTTCTGCCCTTTTTTTTCTTTTCTTTTTTATTTATTTATTTATTTCTTTTTTAGGAGGGAAACCTTCTTAAGAATTCACATAACTTTTAATTAGAAGTTGGGAATGCATATGTGAATGGCATAATTCTTCCTATAGGAGTATGATCTTTGAGATGAATGAGGCCATAGGCATTGATCACTCCCGATAGAGGGGGCAGCACACTTCTATTGTAACTTACCGCGGAAACAAAAAGTTAATCCACAAAAACTAGCAAACCACAGTTAGTCAAAATGATAACCCCATAACTACTATTCCAAGAAAAACAAGGATTAACATAAGTTGTGCGATGTTATCACATAAGAAGGTGACACATAATATGTCCGATTAGTAGATCAAGTGCAATCCGGACAGAATAAGAAGATGATTCCACTATCATTTTTATAGCTTAATTTTGCACATTGGAAATTCCAAGCGCTTTACGCAAGGAATCAAATCTAAGAAAATCCAGGGGCTTTATGAAAATATCAGCTCACGGATTGTCTGTGGACACATAGTCTATGGTCACACGTTTATGTTCTACTAAATTCCTGATGAAATGATGACGAACATCTATATGTTTTGTCCTAGAATGCTGAACAGGGTTTTTTGAAATATTTATGGCACTCTCATTATCACAAAAGAAATGTATCTCTTTTTCACGAAAGCCATAGTCATTTAACATATGTTGCATCCAAAGGATTTGAGTGCAACAACTACCTGCAGCTACGTATTCAGACTCAACAGTAGATAAATAAATGCAATTTTGTTTCTTACTGTACCAAGATACCAAATTGTTATCCATGTAGAAACAACCTCCTGTGGTGTTTTTTCTGTCATCCACATCTCCTGTCCAGTCAGCATCACTGTTCACTGCAAGACAATTGTTAGTATCTTTTGAATACCATATTCTCAATTCGTCTGTTCCACTAACATATCGGATAATGCACTTTACACCAATCAAATGACTCTCTTCAGGGCTTGCTTGGTACCTAAAACAAATACCTAGACTGAAACAAATATCATATCTACTAGCAGTAAGATAATATAAAATTTCTATCAAGCTCATGTATAGTGTGGAATCAACGTCTGTGCCATCACAATCACGTCTCAACTTCTCAATTGAGCTCATTTGTGTTGTTAAAGGCTTTGCCTTTTTCAACCCAAATTTACTTACCACGTTCTTGGCATATTTGCTATGTGAGATAAATATTCCATCATCTAGTTGCTTTACCTTGTCAGCACTTAGAACCAGTTCCCACATGTCATTTCGAGAAAACTCCTCAAGTTCCTCAAGCATGGCTAACATCCAAAATTCATCAATAATTGCTTCTTTAATGTTTTTTGGTTCAACAGTGGAAGTGAAATATACATACCTGACCATTTCTTGGTAGTCAACCTTGTGTTTATTGCAAGTTTTCATACCTTCTTTACCAGTGGTAACATCTTCAGTCGTAACATCAGATGTGGGCGTTGATACTTATGTGATTTTGTCTTCTGGTATTTCTCTTCTAATGCTCTCAATTTGTTTCCACGGTAGAAAGTCGCCACATGAATTTGGTGCATTGGAGTTTAGTTGGGGACACCTCTCACACAACCTGCATTGATATTTCGTGTTAGATCCTGAAAATTCAAATTCCCCAGTCGATGACAGCACATATCTGTGATATCATAGGTGGTGAGGTGACATTGTTCAACTTGGTCAGTTTGATCAATTTTATAACAATTATCAGAGGATCTATAACCAGATAGAACACACCTGTTGTTTTGATCAAACACTTCACATTTACGCTTGGTGAACAACACTGAGTCGTATAGGTCACGTAGCTGACTTACGCTGAGTAGGTTTGATTTCAAACCCTCTACATACAGAACATTGTCAAGGTTAGGTAATCCTCCAACATCCAAGTTACTTCTCCTTTCACAAAGGGCTTGTTTCCATCACCAAAAGTAACTTGTTCACCAGACACATTATGTAGGTCCTTTAAGTAATTATGTACACCTGTCATATGCTTGGAACAACCACTATCAAAATACCAACAGTTAGTAATACATGCTTTTAAAGAAAGAATAGCAGGAAAGTAGTTTGAATTATACTTATTCATCCATTTATTATCAGTGTATTTTCTTTGGGAATTGTGATCCCATGCAGCGGAATTGGATGATTGATATGCTAAACTCTTATTAATCAATTTCCATATTTTAAAGCATTTTGGCCTAACATGTCCTACTTTGTGACATAAATGACAAGTTGGAACAAACTTTTTTGTATAAGACTGTGAGGCAACATGTTGTAGAGTAGGTTTGACAGTATTGTTCACAAAATTAATTTTTCGATTCGGGTTCGGTTTACCATCGAACTTACTCCCAGTATAGCCAAGACCAAGTTTATCAGGATTTGAGGGATGAGCATTTAAAATTTCATCTAACCTATTTGAGGGAAGAATCGCAGTGCGATTTAACTTACAGACTGACGCCTCTAACGTTGTTGTAACAGGAGTGTTGTCACGCTTGAGGTTGGGTTCAACATTTTTCTTTGGAGTAGGATTTATCTTGATCTGCCTTGCTTTATTGCGATCGTAGTTTTGTAAATGTCTCAGCAATTATTTTAGATTGTCAATATCCTTCAGAGCAAAATCATGTTTTACCTCCAGTGCCTCATTTTCTAATTCAAGCTCATCGATTCTGGCCTTCAGTTTGACTTTAACTGCTTCATTCTCCTCTTCCAGTTCCTTCACTTTCTCCTTCAAACACCTGTTTTCATCACCAACCTCATGACATTGCTTTAGAAGATCGTTCAGTTGCTGTTGAATCTTCTCAATGGAGCATTCTTCATCATCCTCTAAAATGTCTTCTCCCGTGGACAAAAAAGTTGTCTTAATATTGGTATGATTCTCGAGTTTACGAGTAGCATACCTGAGGTGTGGTGGCTCAGTGCATGTGATAACGTCCTGTGTCACTTCAGTGATCTTAAGGTGTGACGGCTCAGTGCATATGACATCATCATGTGTCACTTCAGAAATCATGCATGTACCGCAGAAGTCAATACTTGTTTCAGCATCACTTGCTTCATCATCAGATTCAAAGTTATCGTCACTCCAGGTTGTAGCAAGTGATTTCCCTTGCTTCTTCAGAGTGTTTGCACATTCAGCTTGAATATGACCATAGCCACGACATTCTCTACACCAAATCCCCATCCTAACTTGTTGTCTTTTGGTAGGACTTCTGGGTTTTCTTTCAAAACTTGTAGGATGTTCATTACTTTTCACGAGTTCTTCGAAGTTTTTGGCTATTAGAGACGTGGATTTTGTTAGCTTGACTTCGAGTGGTGTCATGGGAACTGAGGGCACGGATGGTGTCGCAACAGACACTGTTTGTAAAACAATTTTTCTCTTTTTATCCATTCTACTGATGTTCAGCTTGTTTTCAAAGGTCTGTAAATTTCCGATCAGATCTTCAAGCCGCAATGAGTCCACATCACTTGCTTCCTCTATAGCAGTGACCTTATAGGCGGACCGGCCTGGCATAGATCTTAGCACTTTACGAACAAGTTTTACTTCAGGGTAAGTTTCACCGAGGCCATGGGCTTCATTTTCCATGTCGATAATTTGGAGTTGAAATCGCTCACGGTTTCAGTTTCCTCCATCCGAAGATCCTCAAAGCGAGTAGCAAGCATCTAAAGTTTTGATAATCTGACAGAGGTAGTTCCCTCATAGGCTGTTTGAAGTTTTTTCCATGCTTCATTGGCACTCTCACATGCTGAGATTATTTTGAATTGATTGATGTCAATTTCGTTGAATATAGCATTCAAGGCTTTGGAATTCTTGTTTGCCGCAATCTGCTCAGCTTTGTTCGAGTCTCTTTCATGCTTCTAAGTTTCGATTCCTTTTTCATCTGTGGCAACAGGTCGTTTCCAGCCAGTCAGAACTGTACGCCATGCATCTTCATCCATTGACTTGATGAACATCTTCATCTTTGTCTTCCAATAACAGTAATTGGTTCCAGTAAGCAGTGGTGGGCGAGTCGTGGAACCGCCTTCCATATCAGCATTCATAGTTCCTATGGAAGATAAATGGCAAATAAATCAAATTCCCAAAATCACACAATATGTATATCTAGTGAGAGGATCTTGATGCCAATTGTAGATTTATATGCCTATAGAAATCAATTAACCTAAGTTGTAACAGTTAAGTTGTAGGAACAGTATTCAGTTACAACCATAATTCTTGTGTTAACAGAGTTATAAACTATTGAAAGCAAATAACTGAACACAAGAAATTAATGTGGTTCAGACACAAATGTGCCATACATCCACGTTCACCTGCAAACACGATTTCACTAGTTCAGATTTACAGTGTACATTAATAGGACTTATTAAAAATAATAAAGACTCCCTCTTTAATTTTTACGCCGTTCTTGTACACAACTCGAACTTCGTGTCTCTCTCTACAACAGCTCCACTCCACGTGCGTTGAACCTTCTTGAAGCCTGAACTCACTTCAGAAACGCGGATGACCTCTCCCGAGATCTATATACAGCAACTATGTATATGTTGGCACACACAACGATGGCACAGTCCTGCTCATCAGACTGCCCTAGCACAGCTTCAATACGATGAGAGGTTTTTCTCTAATAAAAGTGCTGAGATCTTCAATGACTTGTGAGGCTTTATATAGGCACAAATTTTGCCTCCCGAACCCTTGCTTGATCTCCAAGAAATCGTATAACTAGGTAAGTAGAATCCTAGCCGATATTTAACTCTATTCTAGATAAGTACAAACAAACCTAACTAGAATAAGATAAATGGAAATAAATCAAAGTCCTAATAGGAATATTACAAATATAGGACTCTAAATAATTCCCAAAATAAACATGGAAATAAATCTTTGCCAATCTTTTAATTTCGAAAACTCAGCGGATTTCCTCGATCTTCAATAGTCGGAAATCTGGCGCCAACATAAATATTCCCATAAAATTTGTGACGGATTCCGTCGCAAAATAATATTTCCTGTCAATAATTTGTCGCTCAAATTTGTGACGGATTCTGTGAGACAATATTTTTTATTACTAATTCGTCATTAATCAACAAAATATTCTCCATAATATATGTGACGGATGTCAATTGTTGTTGTCAGCAATTTGTCACTAACCCTATGTCACAAACATTCCGTCATAAATAGTTTGTCACACACAATCCGTCAGAAGTTAGTTTGTAAAAATTATATATTTTATTCAATTTTATATATGAATTTCTTAACGTGCTAATTAAATATTTTAGAAATTCTATATATCTCCAAAATAAATCATTCATAACAATATCAACAAAAATAATTACACATAAATATATCTTAATATCAACATTACATCCCTTGAGATATATTTCAATGTTCACATCTATAGTCATTGCAAACATAACGCAGGTAAACCTTAATAACTCCCAAAAACGCACAATAAATCACAACCAACGGCACATATCTTATTTCACCGAAGTATAGTAGAACCTCGATAAATTAATAACCTCGCTTAAATAATACTTGTTTTAGGTCCCGACTCGGGGACAACGTGGTAAATTAATAATTCGCTAAATTTATAAGATAATACACATTAGAAAATTTTAAAAAGGCCCATATAATATATAAATTAATAATGCATAAAAATTATTCTTAAATTACATAGTCCAAAACATATTTTATGGATCTATGAAGACTTAATAAAATATGATTTAATTGTCACTTGTTTATCGTTGAAATTCACATCACCATCAATCTCGTCCCTCACTTTTCTTAATATGGTTAGACCTTTTGGTATAGTTTTCTCATAGCTCAAAAGAAAATTGTTCATTAACATTGCGGCTTTAAGAGCTTCCGTTCGAGAAACAGGCTCTATAGTACATTGAATTAATGGTACAATGAATAATATATACACTTAAAAAAGTTTTAAAAACATATTTGTTGAAAATAATAATAAAAATAATTTCATAAATTAATAAGTTATTAATTAATTTATAAATTAATAATTATTAATTTATCGATAAGTTAATATTTCGCTAAATTAATAGGATTTTGATGGTCCCAATTATATTAATTTATAGAGGTTTAACTGTATTTATAGCTTCATACATATCACATCGCTCTAGACCTTTCGTTGTACATCGTTCCCTAATAGCTGACATCCTGTGATAACCTTATAAAAATAATCACGATTAAATTAAGAATTTAAGGTATTAGCTAAAGAAGACACCAAATTAGACAAGAATTATAGAAAGGATTTCAATTGACATTACAACTTCTAATCAAAACAAAATGAAATTTCAACTCCTATTCAACAAGCCATAGATCGAAGTGAAAACCACCATTTCAGAATAATAAACTAAACAATTTGAATTTTAAATTCTTTCAGACCATAAAAAACAAATAAAATGAGGAACACCTGATATGAATACTATTTGATATTGTGTTCATGTTGCACAACCTATATTTCTCATCATATACAAAGTTCGGTAATATATAGGCTCAAACCACCGACATGATAATAATTTTCAGTTTAGTAGCAGTAAAGTAAGGAATTGCACAGTAGTCCAACAATTTTTGATACAAAATAGAAAGAAAGTAATTAAAAAGTGAGAAGTGCAATGGAACAATAAGCATATATACCTGCTGGCTTCTTCTATTAATGGAAGATAATCATCTGAGTACTCGAATTCATTGAATAAATGGTCAAAGATAAAAATGTTTAATCTTTGCATAATTGAAAGTCAATACGATTGAGTCCAACATTCATAATTGGGAATTATGAATGAGAATAAGAAAAAGAAAGAACTAGACGATTATCTTAGTGAACTTTCTAAGTTGGGAAGTTTCGAAATTTAGCAGGTCAACTAAATTAGGGTTTCCAGTTTTAGAAATTGGAGATCGAGAATTGGCATTCGTAACGACGAGGACGTTCCAAT
The DNA here is from genome assembly GCF_000504015.1 of Erythranthe guttata. The sequence continues at coordinate 72,681 of NW_012192960.1, forward strand.
GATTTCGAAAATATAATTGTTGTAATTTTCCGATCATTGGTTTATAAGAAATGAGCAAAGAAAGACTAACGGGCTTAAGCTGTTGGGCCCGGTCCAACTTAAGCATGTTAGGGCTTGTATACAAGACACTATATATACAAGATTTATAGGTCTTGCAAAAAGTGAAAAACCCTAGCCGCTCAACCCTACGTCTGCTGCCCTCTTTGCCACTCCGCCGTCGCCGGAAATCGGCGCCCACGCACCGTTGAACATTCGGTAGTTCTAACCCTTGCTTTATTCTTCCTTTTTTCTGACTATTGCGTGTCTAGTGCCATGTATCAATTGAATTCGGTATACTAGGTGAAATTCGAGAGGAGTAAGACAAAGGAGTCAAACTGTCAAGACCTCGTCGCCGAACCGTCGTCGTACGCGCCCTCACGCGCCGCTCGAAGACAGCCCGTGAATCACACGCGACGCCGCTGCCCCACGCGTCCGTCGCCGTTGCTTCGCCGCCGCTTCTCCCGACTGTACGGATTGGTTTCCGTGGCAGTTTGCAACAATTCCGAAAGTTCGCCTCACGCTTCAAGAGGTATTTTCGGATCCGATCTTAAGTAACTTGTATTAATTAATATGATTACATTATATGTTTATATATGCAGTATGATTTTACTTGAATAATTTCGTGAAATTGTTTATGTATGATTTATGATTTACTACGAGTATGCTATGTGATTTTCCTAGCTAGCAAATATATTATATGCATGTTTGTTTATAATTTTGGCTGGAAGCATCAAGGTACGCAATTAATTGTTATTATCGAGTACGTGTTTATATGATTAAATTCGTTTTTCATATAAAATTTTTGCTTTCCGCTGCGTACACGCGCATGATTACCAACATCAGATGCCAAAGTACACTAGTAGAAAAATGGTTTTTTACTATCATTTTTTTTTGCTATACTAAAAACCGTTATAAAATGTACCTTTCACTGATGCAACATTCTGGGGATCATAGTAATGTTGGGATGTGAAGCCCAGGAATCAATGAAAATTCGCTAGAGGTTCTAGATTAGTCGGTTTTAATTTTATTAACATGCTTTGATTAGATTCGTTTGAAGCGGAATAAATCTAATCTAGCAACTTACAGTTTTCGCGAGCAGATTCGTTTTTATCTTCGGCGCGCGAATGAGGATCCACACCAAGCCGTCAATCCTCGAAAAACTACTGTCCAGAAATTTACAGCCATCTTCCTTCACCGATATCTCCGAGGTGATTGATCTGATTCCGAAACCCTTCAGACGGATTATAGTAATATAGATAGGAAACTACTGTATAAATTTTAAGTCAATCGGACAAATGATTGATTTATGGTGAATTTCTTCGCAGGACTGCTCAGAAATTTCGGGAATAATAGTTTGCTCTAAAAACTATAGTTTTCTATTGAATATCCTAGATTAATAATTCTTCTACAAGGGTGGACTTGTACTTGAAGAAATCTAAATCTATAATCGATAAAGAAAAGAAGAGAAAAATATTTTTTCTTCCAACGTGAAATAGGCGTGTGGAATAAATCGTATTTCTCATCAACCTAATGTCTATTATATATAAGACAAGGAATTAGAGTCACACATATAGAGGATTACATGGAAACAAATCCACTCCTTCTATAACTCTATATAGTCGAAAATTGCAGTCCAATGGGACTTAATTTTCGGCTATATTAATTCCAATATATAATATTGGTTGAAATTTATTTTCTCGATTAATTAGAAAATCCATTGGGCTACAATATGGACTAAAGGAGAAAATATAAATCGGACAACTAATAATTAATTAAATCCAAACTCTTAAAAGAATTCATTTAATTAATCATTAATTTATTTTCCACTACCAAATAATTATTGAACTCCGGTTTATATTCTCAAATATTACATTCGAGCTCCGGTTGATCATTACTTAGATTCTCCCCACATTAAGATATCTTATAACCACCAAATAATTTATTCACTGCTAAATAAATTAAATGATTTCATTTCATGAGTCTTAACCGCTTAACTTATTTGAGTATGTCGGATACGAAATCTACCTGGCCAGGACTTGGTGATACGAACCCCGTAGAACTTGTTACAGGACCCAATAATCTTATGCGGAAGCAAGAACGGAACGTCCAAAAAATAAAGGATTCGATTGGAGGAATTCGGAATATTGACCCCGTAGCTATAGAGAGCTAGAAACCAATATTATCACGGTGGAAGTATTGACCTCGTGATTATAATGAATCAGAAACCAATACTATATTGCTAAGAATAATTCACAAGAATCCACTCGCAAAATATCCCGAAGAGTTGTTGAAGAACAACGAAGGAGAATTTTAATCTCTCAAAATAATACTTAAAAACGTCCAAATAATAATGACCTAAAACAACCTATTTATAAGTGTCAAAGAGACCTAATCTAACAAGGAAAATAAATCCTAACTTATCTATTATAAGGAAATAACGAAATAAACTAAATCTAGTCCAAATCGGACTCTAAATAACAAGAAATAAATTGTCCAATAATAAAATACGAAAATTAATAATAATCATCTTTTCCAAGTCACGTCTTCTTCGGCTGGATGACTAGACGGGCTCAAGTCCTTGAGCTCGGCTTGCTTTACAATCTGGCCCGAATAATTCGCTCCAATTAAGCTCAGCTGGGATCGAACTAGACTTCGTCAATTCTTCCTTTTGGATCTCGTGTTCTACTAAGTTAAGCATGGCTGCTTCAATGCGCTTGGCCCGAGCTCGGGTAATTGATCCTCTTGGCACATGCAGCTCGTCCAAGTCATCAACTCCTTCATCCAGCTCGGCACTACCTCGCGTAATTGGATGGATCGTATCATCCTCCCCTCTTGAAAATGATTCGTCCTCGAATCTGAACCTACATCAAACGGAGATAGGTCAGAAACATTAAATGTCGAACTAACTTGATACTCACTTGGAAGGTCGATCTTATAGGCATTATCGTTAATCTTCTCCAGCACTTGGAAAGGTCCATCTCCTCGTGGCTTAAGTTTTGAACTTCGCTGATTGGGAAACCTTTCCTTTCGAAAATGAACCCAAACCCAATCTCCTTGCTGAAAGGTAATGGCATATATCATCCATGTGGTTTAACCCTAGATTTAGCTCGCCTACATGTTAGACACTTCGAACAAATCCTCTCAACATCTCGCTTCATACGCGGCCAAAAGAAATGTTCTTTTAAAATATCTAATGTTTTAAAAACACCAAAATGTCCCATTAAACCACCTCCATGTGATTCTCGCACAAGTAATTCACGAAGCGAACAATTAGGCATGCAAAGTTTGTTTTCCCTAAACAAATAATCATCATGCTTGTAGAATTTTTCAAAAGTTCCTTTTTGACATGCAGCAAATATAGTAGCAAAATCATGATCGTTCACGTACAACTCCTTAACATGCTCAAAACCTAAGAATTTAGAACTAAGGGTCGACACGAGAACATACCTGCGAGATAGTGCATCATCTACGACATTATCTTTACCTTGTTTGTACTGTATCACAAAAGAAAACATCTCGATAAACTCCACCCACCGAGCATGTCTTCGGTTCAGCTTGCCTTGGCCCTTAAGATACTTTAGTGATTCGTGATCTGTGTGTATAACAAATTCCTTAGACCACAAGTAATGTTGCCAAGTCTCCAAAGCTCGCACCAACGCGTAGAGCTCTTTGTCATAGGTCGAGTATTTCAAGGCTGCGCCATTGAGCTTCTCGCTGAAATAAGCGATAGGTCACTTGTCTTGCATAAGCACTGCACCAATACCAATTCCAGAAGCATCACATTCAATTTCAAAAGTTTTAGAAAAGTCTGGTAAAAGTAATAAAGGAGCGGAACTTAGCTTATCTTTCAAAGTGAGAAATGCATTTCTCTTGCGCCTCGCCCCACTTGAAGCCAACCTCCTTCTTGATCACCTCGGTCAAAGGTGCTGCAATTGTGCTGAAGTTCGGTACAAATCTCCTATAGAATCCCGCTAGGCCATGGAAGCTTCGCACCTCGGATGCGTTCTTGGGTGTTGGCCATTCACGAATTGCTTTAACCTTTTCCTCGTCCACTTCAATGCCCCTAGAACTCACAACAAAACCAAGGAAAACTATCCTCTCTAGGCAGAAATCACATTTCTTTAAATTAGCATATAATTGTTCTCGCCGTAAGGACTCCAAGACACACCTCAAATTCTCAACATGATCATGCAAATTATTGCTATATACTAAGATATCATCAAAGTAAACGACAACAAATTTTGCTATGTAAGATCGTAGAACATGATTCATAAGTCGCATAAACGTACTTGGGGCATTAGTTAAACCAAAAGGCATCACTAACCATTCATACAATCCGTGCTTAGTTTTAAATGCAGTTTTCCACTCATCTCCCTCTTTCATGCGAATTTGGTGATAACCACTTTTCAAATCAATTTTAGAGAAGATAATGGAACCATGTAGTTCATCTAACATGTCATCTAACCGAGGAATGGGGTGTCGATACTTTACCGTAATTTTGTTGATGGCTCGACAATCAACACACATTCTCCAACTCCCATCCTTCTTTGGTACTAGTAAAACCGGCACTGCACAAGGACTCATGCTTTCTCGAACATGTCCTTTAGCTAACAGGTCGTTCACTTGCCGTTGTAACTCCTTCGTCTCCTCGGGACTACTTCAGTAAGCTGGTCTATTTGGAATTTGGGACCCTGGAATAAAATCAATTTGGTGCTCGATCCCTCGAATTGGTGGCAACCCCGTTGGCATCTCGTCCGGAAAGACATCATCAAACTTCTGCAAAAGAGAAATAACAATACTAGGCAAAGAAGAATTAAGGTTAGCATTAGAAAAATAGGACTCCCTAAACACTAACAACATCATTGTTCTTTCACCCTTACATGCACTCTTAATCTCTTTTTCTTTTGCATAAAAACTCACTTTTCTCTCATCTCTCTTTATTAAGTCTGCACTCTCTCACTTCGGCTAAACTCTCTTGTTTTACCTCTCCACTACTACTAACACGTTCAATCTCATTTTGTTTTGAACTTGCAGCAATGGACTTCTTAATCTGGTTCTGCTCCTCAAACACCTGACGAGGTGGTAAAGGTGCAAGTGTGATTCGCCTGCCATCCTTAGTAAAAGAGTAGCGATTTTTGTAACCATCATGGACTGTTCGTCGATCAAATTGCCAAGGTCGCCCAAGTAAGATATGACTTGCTTGCATGGGCACAACATCGCACATCACCTCATCTTTGTATTGTCCAATACTAAAGGAAATCAGTACTTGTTTCGTCACTCTCAACTCGCCACTTTCATTCAGCCACTGAAGTTTGTAAGTTCTCGGATGTTTGGTGACTTGCAGCCCAAGCTTGTCTACCATTAGCTTGCTCGCTACATTCACGCAACTTCCTCCATCAATTATCAATCCACATACTCGGTTTTGAACATGGCAGTGTGTATAGAAGATGTTCTCTCGCTGTATTACATCACCATCTTCTTCAGCTTGAACATGAAGAGTTCGAAGTACAACAAGTGCGAGTCCATCAACAGCTTGTACCACGTCACCTTCAATAGGTGTTGTTTTTGAAGTTGACTCGTCCTCCTCCTCGGACTCCAGCTCGCCATTATCCAATAAAATCATAGCTCGCCGGTTAGGGCAGTCCATGGCGATATGATCTGCTCCATGACATCTATGGCATTTAATATCACGTGTTCGTTGTGGTTGTGACGAATTATTACCTCTCTCAGGTGGTGCTCGGTTGATTGGATTTTCATTGGAAGGTTTCGTTGTCGATTTCTCCTCAGGTTTCGAAGTAGGATTCCATCGCGGTTTCCAGCTTGATGCCTCGGCCCGAGCTGTAGTTCTCCCTCCTCGCTTAGGCTGCCTCTCAACTTTCATGGCCATATGAACGACCTCCTCAATCTCAACGTAGTGCTGCAACTCCACTACATTAGCGATCTCCCGGTTCAGCCCGCAAATAAATCTTGCCATCGTGGCCTCTCGATCCTCCTCAATATTGGCTCGAATCATTGCAATCTCCATCTCCTTATGGTACTCCTCGACTGATTTAGTACCTTGCTTCAAGCTTTGCAATTTCATATGTAAGTCTCTATAATAATGTGAGGGCACGAACCTCTGTCTCATAAATGCCTTCATAGACTCCCAACCGACAATTGGTGGTTCGCCGGTTCTGCGTCTAGTCACTACCAATTGATCCCACCAAATGATAGCATAATCGGTGAACGCTACAGCTGCAAGCTTCACCTTCTTTTCCTCGGAATAATTGTGGCAATCGAAAACGAGCTCAACCTTTCTTTCCCATTCTATGTATGCCTCGGGATCACTCTTCCCTTGGAAAGACGGTATACTCAATTTGATCGAGCTGAGGTTTCGATCAACTTCATCTCTTTCTCGTCCCACATTACCTCGCCTTGGTATGTCAAATATGCCACCTCTGTTCCCTCGTCCTCTATGCCATCGTCTAGAAGTATTAGACTCTGCCTCAGATTCTTCATCGAATAATTGTTCATCGAACTCCAATTCGTCACGTTGGCGTACAACAGGTTGACGAATAGGTGGCCGCAGTTGTGGCGCCGGTGCAGGTCTTACCCTACTCAACTCATCGATTTGATTTTGAATCCTTTGAAGGGTTATATGCAGACGTTGGAAGTGCTGCTCCGTGGTTTCGTCCCTTTCATCACCACTCCCATTCCTTGACATGATGTTCGAACTGCAAAATATTGTTAAAGAAAAAAAAAATATTTTCCTCACCACTCCCTCACGTGTATCACTCAATATGATGTTCACTCAATACACTCGTGTTTCACACAATTAGGCTTTTACCCTCTTTTGATCTCACACTCTCTTGCCTTTTTCCACTCGTAAACTCCCTTCGAAGTTCTAAAGAAACTAATCGAGAAAATATTAAGTGGATTTTCGTTTTTTATTCAAAGCTAAATAGTATTTTATCAATTCAGAAATTATGTGGAGGCAAATAAAAGGAATTTCGAATTTAATGGTAAAAGGAAACAAAAGGAATAGGAAACAAAGAAACAACGTGGAATTCAATTAGGAGAAAGGTAGACAAGGAAACAAGATATTCAAGGAGTTGCCCAAGTCTATTAAAACTCTATTTGTGTTGCCCAAATCTATTAAAACTCCTTACAAGGAAATTTCCTTTGTTGGATTTCGAATTTTGCTTCTTTTCTTTTTTTTTTTATTATTTTTATTTTTATTTTTATTTTTTAACTAACAAACCCTAACGTGGGCTGGAAGTAACTTTAAAGAAAAACAAAATTCGAATTCTTCTTTTTTTTTTTTTTTTTTGACGAAGACTCTAGACAACACAATTCAAGAAAATATGAGATAGAGAAGACACGAATAATGGTAGAACGAAAACAAAACAAAGACACGAAAAAAAAAAGGATAGGTGAAACCTTTTCTTGGAAATTGGCTCTGGTTACCAACTGATACGAACCCCGTAGAACTTGTTATGGGACCCAATAATCTTATGCGAAAGCAAGAACGGAACGTCCAAAAAATAAAGGATTCGATTGACGGAATTCGGAATATTGACCCCGTAGCTATAGAGAGCTAGAAGCCAATATTATCAAGGTGGAAGTATTGACCCCGTGATTATAATGAATCAGAAACCAATACTATATTGCTAAGAATAATTCACAAGAATCCACTCGCAAAATATCTCGAAGAGTTGTTGAAGAACAACGAAGGAGAATTTTAATCTCTCAAAATAATACTTAAAAACGTCCAAATAATAATGACCTAAAACAACCTATTTATAAGTGTCAAAGAGACCTAATCTAACAAGGAAAATAAATCCTAACTTATCTATTATAAGGAAATAACGAAATAAACTAAATCTAGTCCAAATCGAACTCTAAATAACAAGAAATAAATTGTCCAATAATAAAATACGAAAATTAATAATAATCATCTTTTCCAAGTCACGTCTTCTTCGGCTGGATGACTAGACGGGCTCAAGTCCTTGAGCTCGGCTTGCTTTACAATCTGGCCCGAATAATTCGCTCCAATTAAGCTCAGCTGGGATCGAACTAGACTTCGTCAATTCTTCCTTTTGGAGCTCGTGTTCTACTAAGTTAAGCATGGCTGCTTCAATGCGCTTGGCCCGAGCTCGGGTAATTGGTCCTCTTGGCACATGCAGCTCGTCCAAGTCATCAACTCCTTCATCCAGCTCGGCACTACCTTGCGTAATTGGATGGATCATATCACTTGGCATAAACAAATCTTATAAGCTACTCAAGGGTTATTATCAATCTCATATTTCAGAGATGTGGATTCCTTTCGATAATTAATTTCCACCTATTAATTCTTAATGTCTCTACCCAACGCACTGGGGGCCATTTGACTCAATATAGGAATCTCTCCCATTGTGACATCAAAGCATAGATCATCAATTAAATGTGTACGTTAATAATCTAGGGGTTAAGAGAGTAAGTAATTTACTGTCAACTAGAAATAATACAGTTTCATTTATGAACAGTGATGAAACAATTATTTCACTTTGTCCGGTTCAACACATGCCGGGTGTGCTAGCACAATAAGTCAAAACAATAACTACAAAAGTTATTCTCTGTTTACTGTGATCAAGACCAATCACTTAAATATTGTGCTACAATCTTTTACCAATGGTTAGTCAATTTCCATATAGATTGTGAATGTTTATCTTTATATTCTAAACGGACTTTCGAAATGATCTTTCTGTGCGCCGTAGCACACCATCTCGAATACTATTAGAATATTAGATTTATGCTTTTAATTAATTGACAAACAATCAATTAAATGCATTGAATACCCTAGTACAGATTCTCATAAAATGATAATAAACTATTTTATTAATTTAATAATAAAATTATGTAGATAAAAGCGAAACTTTTAGTCTACTATCCTAACAAGTAAATGCTAGGTTTTACCATAGCAAAAAGGTATTTGCTACGGCCGTTTATCGTAGCAAAGCTTTTGCAACGCATGTATTCGCTACGGAGAAAATTCGTAGCAAAAAGTATTTTACTACGAATTTGGTGTCTTACGCTACAAATTTGTGTGGTAGCAAAAAACATTTTTTCTACTAGTAGTACGTGTAGTGGGTTATGCTGATGCTGATTACCTTTATGATTCATATAAATGTAGATCTCAAAGTGAGTATGTATCTACTTGTGGCGGTGCCTCTATATCATGGCGTTCAATAAAGAAACATTAGCAGTCACTTCATCTAATCAAACCAACTCGTGAATGCATATGGCTAAGATCTCGGTTCAACATATCCTAGAGACATGTGGATTATTTCAAGTCACCAACTTTATTGTGTGAAGACAACGTTGCTTGTATTGCTCAAATAAAGAATGACTGTATCATAGAAAATCGAACAAAACACATATGGCCAAAGTTCTTCTAAACCCACAAGCGGCAGAAAAATGGCAGCATAGAAGTTCGGCAGATCCAATCAAGTAATAACCTTGCTGGTTTATTCATTAAAGCATTGTCGACCACAACATTCAAGAAGATGATCTACAATATTGGAATGCCAGCTTAACGATTTATTGGCAACATCAGAGGGAGTGTGATTAATAACCCAACATTGTAATTTTTTTATTCGTCTAAGTTTTTATCTCAATGAGTTTTTCTTGGCAAAATTTTAACGAGGCAGTTTATCACATATCACATAGTCATAGACGTCCAAGGAGAAATATTGTGTAACCTATGTTGGATGTCTATAGGAGTTAAAAAATTATTAGTGTGTGCAATTAGAGGTGTTAGTGGTGGATTTCAAAGTCATTCATTTTCTTATAACTCATGGCCATTTGAGCGGTCTTCTTTGCACTATAAAAGGAGCACTGTTGTATTGAAAGGAGCACTATGGTATTGAGTTCATACACACTTAAACAAGAATAAACTTATATACACACACTTGGTTCTTGCTCTCTTTGACTTTTCCTTTCTTGTATTTTTCTCTAGTTTTATAATAGGTCGTGCATAATTAGCATATAATAAGGATTATTGATTTTGTCATCAGTAGTTGGCAGAGAAAATATATCATGTGATCATTTTATTGATGACTTCTTCCACATTTTTTTGTTGCTGACGATTTCATCATCTATTTGCACATATTGTAGATTTGTTTCTCAAAATTGATGGATAACCAGATTGTGTAAATTTCATAATATTGAGTCACGTGCATTGATAATATTCATGTTTTGGAGAAGGACAATCTGGTTACTTTATTTGCTTTGGGACTCTAATATCCCACCGTGGACGCTGTTGTGTATCCCTAATCTCCTTTGGAATCTTAAAACTGATATCGATTGAGGTGAGCTATTTTTATTAATTATTTATTTAACATAAATTTAATAAAAAATCTTGAATATAAGTTATATTTTTTTTAATACATTATTCAAATATGAATTTTACAAAAACTACATTTGAATAAATAGAGCAACTTTTGTAAATTAGAAATATTCACCTATCACTTGTTTCTAGGGTAAATTACAACCACCCCTGAGGTATGATAAAACTAAGAACACCCCCCTCCTGTTTGGATAATTACAACAACCCCCCTCAACTATAAATTTTCTTACACGTCCACTCTTGCGGTTTCAAATTTAGTGGAATTTTCTTGATTATATGGAATATTATCACTTTAGTACCCATTTTATCACATTCGAGCTCCACATTTTGAAGCAAGATGATTATAAGATGTGTTTTTTTGCCTTGTATATAACAGATTGTGGTGCATTAGAAATTGTATTTTTACACAAAACGAGTACAAACTAGAGCACATTCCATGGAATCTAGATGATATTGTTGAATTTGACCATAAGGGTGGAGGTGTAAGGAGATTCATAGTTAAGGGATAGATGTAATTATCCAAACAAGAGGGCGTTTTCCATAATTTGACCATGCCTTAGGGGTGGTTATAATTTACCCTTTGTTTCTAATTAATTTGGAAATTGCAATTTTGAGGAGTGTATTATATTAAAGGGTTAAATACAATTTACACATCTAAAGTATACCCTCTGTGACACTTACCTCTCTACAATATCATTTGTAACACTTACCCCCCTCAGACACAATTTAATTTTTATTTTTAATTCTAATACATTAAAATTTTGAATTTTATAGACATGAATAACTAAAATAATAAATTAATTATACAACGAAAAATATCTGTTGAAAAATGCAATATTTAAAAATTTAAAAATATGGTGTCGGCCACATATTGAATAAATAACATATAATTGTTGTTGAACCAATTAATCGAATATATTCATATCGATAAATTCTAAGAAATCAATATATAACTAATAATAATCTTAAGTATCTAAATTTATTTTAATTCATTAATTTCTTAAAATACATTTCATTCATTATTAAGCAATATATATTACTTTTTAATTTTTTTTCTATAATTTAATTTTAATTAATTTTTAATTTTGTATGATCCAATAATGATTGGATTATTATGTTTACTATGTTTTAAATTTAAAAAAAAATAAAATAATTGATGTTGAGGGGATTAAGTATTACAAATAATACTTTAAGGGGACATGTGTTACATAGGCTATATTTCAGGAGTGCAAAGTGTATTTAACCCTATATATGAAATAAGAACAAACATCAAAGGGGCATTTATAACACCTTAAGGTGTATTTGGAAATTTCAGAAATTAATTATGATTTTTCTTCAAGTGTAAATACAACATACTTTTCACTGTTTTAAGGTTAATTTGATTTACCGCAATTTATAAGCTTTCTAACTTTCTTCTACACGCGCGATATATTTGACTTGAGCATCTTAGGGTAATCATCGGGACCACACGACATATCACCTAGATAGTGTCTTACTGCGTTGGAGGTCGACAAATATATATTTATTGTTGTATTACCTTGATCTTGGTCTTACGCGGTGATTCCTATTAACTAGTATATCTATCTATTCGAGGACCCTCGAACTACCACAGTTTGAGTGAAACATTATCGATCGTCATCATACAAATACCAAATAAATTAACTTAGTTTTAAACATGTATTGCACTTGATAATAATAATGTTGTTTGTTAAACAATTTGAATAAAAAAGATAAACATTAAGCCGAAAGAGAGACAACATTTCTATTGAACGAACGTGGAACAAAGAATATAATTATTACCAACTAGGCTTTAGCCTAGTGATATCAGGAGCCTCTCCTATAGTGGTGTTTGATGAGAGATCGGAAATTCGAATCTCATTAGGTGCGTTTGCTGGGTGTGTGCATTGTAGGACCATATGATAAGGCCAATTTAAAATGTATAAAAAAATATGATTATTACAAATAAAAGCGAATACGTTGTATAAATTGCAAAACTAGGAGAATTCTAATAGAACTAATCTACCATATCCTAATAACATTAACATTAATAAAAGTAGTCCTTATCCTAATAATATAATAATTCAAACATTGTTAATCAATAAAAAAAGACAATAAGAGTTTTGAAACAACGTTTGGAGCTAATTAGTAAGATACAAAATAATTCATTCATGCATTTGAATGAAGTTACAAAGTTAGGTATTGACAAAACTACACTGAGCACGCCATTGAACCATTAAGACAAATATTTAAATATTACGTCTTGATAGAACCATTCTACGTATCTGCTAATAATTAATCACATTTAATTTCTATATATTTTTATGTAGCTAGTCTTTGGTGGTAGGTTTTATTTAATTTAATTTAATTTGTCGATTATTTTAAAGATTGGTCTTAGGTTTACAACTTCCAAATTGTAGATGGGTTGTTGGCCTGATTCTGAAGACCAAACAACCTTCAACTTGCCACCCTGTTATTCTCACTTTTTAGTTTTTTGTTTCGATACACTCTTCAATATTATATTGACGATTATTATATATAAATATAAAACAAATTTATATTTAAAATCTCGAATATATATAAAATACAGAAATCAATTACGCTAACAATTTTTTTGAAATAGTATTATATTCCCCATCATCTTTCTCATTTGATTCATTTATGCTTTAATTATACATTGTGAATTATTTGAAATGCAATTTTGTCTATGTTCCTGTAATTAGTTTTCGCTCGAATGCTCAACTACATATCAAACACGTAAAAAAAAAAGAACATTTAATTAAAATGAATAAAACTGCATGTTCATGAATCATGATGAAAGGTATACCCAATGAAATTCAAAAAACAAAACATTAAAATACTCAGTGTGTTCCATTTTTACAATTAATTAGAATCATCTAAAAAAATCAATTAATTAGAAGCTAAGATTAATTATGTGACGATTACGAATTTGAAATCTTACTTTCGGTTGTTTATAGAAACGAAATCAAGTGTTTTATTTTACTAATAAAAAAAAGAAGCAGCTATGGGTGGCAATATGGTAAATCTGGAGAATAGCAGCCCCAATAAGTTAACTCCAAAACTACTTAAAGTGGCAGCCCGCCCGCCCGATTCCCATTGTCAATTAAACAAAACAAAACAAGACTCAATTGGAACTTTCTCTGAAAGACTTTCAGAAGCAAAAAAACAATTGACGACGCGGCAAAACAATGGCGAAGTATTACGTGGTTCTCCGCCTCCTCCTCGTAGCGGCGGCGCTAGTTCTCACAACCGTAAATGCCGGCAAAGACTACAGCTGGATGACTAAACCGGCAACCTGTGAGGGATCAATCGCAGAGTGCACGATGGCCAATGGTGGAGAGTTTTATATGGATTCAGAAATCAACCGGCACATATTAGCAACAACAGATTACATCAGCTACGGTGCGCTGCAGGCAAACACCGTTCCATGCTCCAGGCGTGGCGCATCTTACTACAACTGTCAGCCAGGTGCCGAGGCTGATCCCTACACTCGCTCATGCAGCGCCGCCACACAGTGCCGGAGTTAATTTTCTATTTCTGTCAATTCTTGTTTATTTTTCGTCTGGTACGGTGTTTCTTTCTTATGTATAAATACATATATGCGTGCAGTAAGAGTTGTATGTCTTGCTTGTTTGAATAAGTACTGGTTTTTCGATCTTGTTCAACAATACAGTGCAAATTAAATAAAAGATTCGCTTGTATATATGTTACTAGTAACATTTGCAATTACTGCTTGTATTATATTCATTCACATTTGTGTCCTACAAAAGGCACACAAACACATTTATGTTAGTGGTTAATTGAGATTACATTTTAATTGCATTTTATAGAACCAAGAATATATTATTACCACATAACAACCAGTATGCCTCAAATGTTATTTTGACCATTTTCCCTTCGTTAGTGTGCATCCAGTGAATTAATGTAATATTGGTAACCCGAATAAAAATAGGTTGCTATTCGAAATATTAGTTCCACTAACAGCATGTTTGGCTAAGTTTATAAACTTCTAAAAATATCTTATAAGATATTTAGGAACTTATAAGACCAACTAAAAAGTCCATCTAAACTTTAGTACTAATAACCCTAAATTAAATCGTGTGTGTAATTACTCATGAGTAAGCTTTTTCTTTCTCAAAATTTCGAGGACACCTATTAAAAATTGAATTTTAAGGAGAGATTATTTTGGTTTATAGTATTGGCCACCACTGTGTTTTAATCTAGGGGCCTTAGGATATAGGTCCCTAGTGACAAAACTTATTAGAACTAAATGACAAGTTCAACTAAACATTTGCTTCACATTCTTTATAAAATTCATTTCAAAAATGTCACTCCACTCATAAATTCGAAGTATGCATTAAGTAATAACCAAACTGTATTTATTATATTATTTATTATGCTTTTAATATTTCAAATTTCCATATGAACATTTTTTTTTACAGAATATCCGTTTATCTTCCTTTTTTTCTTTCTTCATTTTATCATTTTATACATTATTATAAAAACTTTTGTTTTTCTTTCCTTTTTTTCTACATAATATTGAACATTACAAAAAAAAAATTCTATTTTTTTTTTCAATTTACATATTTTCAATTTGTCTGTAGTAGACTACAATATACTACTGTGTACTATAGTATACTTGGGTGTACTATACTATAGTATAATACGGTGTACTATAGTATACTATGTTTTACGACCAAACCCTAGCCGCCAACAATTTTCAGCCGCCGCGAACCCTAGCAGTTACCGCTCGCAGCCGCCACGATTGTAGTCACCTACCGACTTTGAAAAAACCTAGATCCGCCATATGAACCCAAATCAAGCAATATCTCTTAAAATATAAGAAAATTAGATGCCATTAATTAGTCAAAATATGCTTTCAATAACACCGCAACCATAACCACAACCCCATGTCGTCGCCTCCTCCACCACGCCTCCACCCGCCGCCGCTGCCATCGCCGCCACCACGCCTCCTGCTGCCGCCGCCGCCGCCGCCTCCAACCCGACGCCCTCCGCGGCCCCAGCTCCTTCTCCCTCCGTCGCCGGCGGTGGCACTGGCCTTCATGCTGCTATTGGAGAGAAAGGAGAAAGAGAGAGAGAAAGGGAGACAAGAGCAAACGTGAGAGAGAGAACGATGAGAGAGAGAGACCGTGAGAGATAGAACGGTGAGAGAGAGAACGTGAGAAAGAGAAAACAAAAGGAATAAATCTAAATTGAAGAAACGTGAATGTATAAGTTATATGATTTAGGGTATAAGGGTAAGATAGGGATAAAAAAAATTAGGGATGTGACTCATATATTATTTCAAACTAAAGATTTAATTAAAAGATTGGATTTGAACTTGTCACTTAATTCAAATTATATTTCGTTTGAGGGGCTCATGGCATATAATCCCTTTAATCTAACATGTACTCCCTATTTCTTTTTTAAATGTCTTGTAAGGTAAATGAACACCAATTTATAAAGTTATTAAATAACTTTTAGTTTTAGAGTTTACATGTCTTTAAATGTCTTTCAAGTTTTATCGTATTTAACCATATTACCCCTTTTCGGCCTTTTACCTTATCTTCTGATTTCATTACTCTATTATTAATGAATACCAGCTCCGTGCTACTACATTATCGCGAGATAACTCCCTCGAGTAGATAACTCGATCAACTCTATTACCTCACGACGAGACAACTCCCACGAGGAGATAACTTGATCCGAGCTACTACATCGTCGCGGGACAACACCGACGACTCAAGTAACTTATATCGCGACGAATTGGTCGCGCTACGCGCCAACGCACCTTCACTCCCCTCCGACACACGCTCCAACGCGTTTTCGCACACCATTAGGCCATACGCCAACGATCGACTCCTACAATTTTTACTCTCGACACGATCTGACATCCATTTCAACATGGCCCCCACATCGACTCGAGAGTGGGGGGCTTAATGATATGCCTATTTGGGCCAACCCAATAAGCCTACAATCTCTTTACCTACGGGGCCACGAGCCCAATATTGAAGACCACTACTACCAAGACCCAATCACCTTCAAGTAAGGTTTGGGCCCGAAAATCTCCACTCAGCTATAAATAATCATTGGAACTCATTCCTTAAGGTACGTCCTACTAACTGAGCAATACTACAATTGTATTATGTGGACTATTTTCTATGATCATCACGTCTGACTTGAGCGTCGGAGGGGTTTCCGCCGGATCAACCCCCGGCTTAGTTCATGTGTTCTATGATCGCAGGTATCTCAAGGTCATCAAGCTCGTGAGCCAGTGATCCACTCGGCTCTTCCAGCTCATCCTACTTCAACTATCTAAGGTGATATATTTTTAGCATCATCAATATATATATATATATATATATATATATATATATCATTGAACCACAAACTGAATAGTTCTTTCGAGTACAATATACTATTCAAATATCAAGAATTGAGTTTTATACCTTAAATTTATATACTCGATTTAGACCTCAAGCCTTTATATTTGGTACTTAATCGTAAAATAATGGTACCTTGAGTGGGAAATACTCATTAACTCTAATATTCAATTTTGAGTATCATCACTTAGACCTTGAGTCTAATATATTCAATCGAGATATCTAGTCTTCAAATTTAATCTAGGCCTCAAGCCTTTATATTTAATATTCCTCCATATAAGCTTTCAAGCTTTCATATTTAAACTAGGCTTCGAGCCTAAAATTTATGAACTTCGAGTTCTTTTTCGATTGATGGAGCTTTTCAAGTTGCATAACCTAGAGAGCAAGTGATTTTTTTTTAATATACCACTCAAATCTTCGAGACACTTCATTGCACGTGCTCGATTTGGACTTCAAGCCTCAATATATAATAAAATTGTTATAGTACAATGATCATGAACGAATAGCACTATAAATGGGGAATACCCTCTAACTCAAATGTTCAAGAGTTTTATAATTTAGACTTAAAGTCTAATATACTCAATCGAGATTTTTAATCTCGTATGTAATATAGGCTTTATGCCTTTAATCGTCCCTTTTGTTTTTAGAACATTATGTTTATCTCAAAAAAATTAGCACAAGGGACAACTCTGGCAGAGCTGAGTATTTTAAGTATATCTCTCTTGATCGAGATCCGATTTTGATGATTCAAAATGTTCCGAACATCCAATAGAAAATTCTACAAGTTTCGTATTTTGCATTTTCTGAAATTCGGACATTATCAGGTCCAAATCAGACATCGAAGTACAGACTCGTGAATTGCACGAAAATTCACCTACAACAATATTAAGATGATTAATATTTAATCAATTTAAAAAAACAATAAAATATTTGAAATCAACTCCCTTTTCATCTTCCATGGTAGAGAAGTAATTATCTTCTTTGGATCATCTTTAATCGAAAATGAAAATAAAACAATCGTGTTGATAACGTGTTGAGAAACTAATAAACAATATACAAGAAGTGGAGAATAAAGTAGGGAGAATATGTAATATGTTATTCCATATCTTCAACTCTACAAAATACAATACATTGCACCTAATTTATAGGTGTAGAAAAGCTAGTCAAAGGTCATGAGTTACAAGACCTTAATGATGAATAATGGTGGAGGTAATGTGGGTTTAATGGAGAGTGTAATGCTGGTCATCCATAACCTCCAAGAATTCATAATATCTAGCTCTTTATAGCTATGGGGTCATTATTCCTTGCTTCCGCCAAACTTGAATCTTTGTTTTTGGATGTTTTCGATCTTGCTTCCGCGTAAGGTATTGGGTCTTGTAACAAGTTCTACGGGGTTCGTATCAAGATGTTGTGTGGTTCAGGGTGAAGTAAATGGGTATGAAGGGAAGAGAATGGGAAAACCGATTCAACAAACTTCACGTGACGAGATATAAACATTTTATTTTTAGAAGAATCATAACAAAAATAGGCACTTTGTGTGAGAGAGTACCCAAGGAAGATTCAAGATGTAGAGCGAGATTCTAGTTTATGGGAAGAATATGGTCGAAGCCAAGGGTAGCATAGGCAACCAAAGATCTTGAGTTTAGAATAGTTAGGAGAGGTACCAAAAATATTTTCAAAAGGTGACAAGTGATTTAATGTTAGAGTCGACATACGATTTATTAAATAAACAACAGTAATGAATGCATACGACCAAAAAGTTAAAGGAAGTGAAGCGTGAGAGACAAGTGTGAGACCAGTTTCGACTATGTGACGGTGACATCTTTCAGAAAAATCATTATGTTCCGGTGTGTGAGGTGGTGTTTTAAGGTGAGAAATACCGTGAGTGGCTAAATAGGAAGTTAGGCTAATATATTCGCCACCATTGTCAGAATAAAGAGTTTTAATTTTTCTGTCAAAGTAGTTTTCGACAATTGTTTTGAATCGTTTGAAGACATCGTAAACATCTGATTTGTGCTTGAGTGTATAACACCATGTATATTTTGTAAAATGATCAACAAAAATAACATAATATTTAAAACCATCATGGGAAAATACGGGGGAAGTCCACACGTCGGAAAAAATAGTTTGAAGAGGTTGGGTTGAAACAAGTGATGTGGTAGAAAAAGGGAGTTTGTGACTTTTATTGCAGTGGCATGCATTACATGAATTAGGCATAATTGAAGATGACTAATCTAATTTATAATGAGACGCAACATATTTTAGAATAGAGAAAGACGGATGACCTAATCTATGATGCCACTCGGACGAAGTGGTTTTGACACTAGAAAAGGCAATTAGAGGTGGTTTCAGGGATGAGGAAGTCGGCCACTCATACACTCCATCCTTCGTTTGGCCCTTTTGTAGAATTGCCCCCGTGCGAAGTTCCTTCACAAGAAAATGAAATGGAAAGAATTCAATGGATACATTATTAGTGAGGCAAAATTATGAAATAGATATTAAATTCTTTTTCATGTTGGGAACACATAAGACATTAGATAAATTGAACGAAGCGGTCGGGGTTGTGAGGGCAGTGGAACCAATATGTGTTAACGGTAGACCCGTGCCATCGCCAATCATAACTTCGTATGTGCATGTGTATGGTGCATGAAGAGATAAGTTGCTCAGGTCGGCAGTGACATGATGAGAGGCACCACTGTCAAGGAGCCCCGGTGGAGTTGCGGATGCAGAGCTGGCAACAAAATGAGCCCTAGGTTGCCATGGTGTTGTAGAACGGCCAATCGGAGTTTGAGTTAAGGACGATGAGTCATGTGGTACAAGGCGAAATTAAGGTCATCGTTTGGCAGTATGACCTTGAATACCACAAATGTGACAGTGGCCAAGATATGGTCGTGATAGTGAACGATCACCTCGAGATTGATTTTGACCCGAAGAAGGTCGCCAATTGAAGGAAGGACGCCATTTGGTGTTGGTTGATGGTGGACGCCACCCAGAGGTACGCAAATCTGTATGGGTGCGTTGTGCGGGATTGGCAGTGACTGGCATATAAGACTGATCGGGTTTCTTCTCTTGCAAATGGGCTTCAAAAGTAAGTAGTTTTTCATGAAGCTCATCAAATGTGATCGGTGTGTCACGAGCATTGACAGCATTGACAAAATCTTTGTAATCATTGCCAAGACATCAAGATTTTTTTCCACTAGATCATCATCATCCATCATCATCCATAGGGACGCCCAATAACGCAAGTTCATCTGCCCGAGCTTTGACAGATTGTAGAAATTCTGTTATGCTTTGAGCGCCTTTAGTAGGGTTTTTGAGGTGGCTTTTAACTTATTTGATCCTCCCTTGAGATGCTTTCTCATAAGTATTAGCGAGAATAGTCCAAGCTTCACCAGATGTTGTTGCACGAGCAATGAAAGCAATGATGGTAGGAGAAAGTGAGCCACTAATAGCGTTGAGTATAAGTTGATCCTGATGAATCCAAAAGGTATGGGCATGATTCGGTTGTGTTGTTTGGTTTGTATCAGTAGTGCTGGTTGGAGGAGTAGCAATAGTGGCCATGGTGTAATTTGAGGTGTAGAGATATTAGAAGAATGAGAGAGAGGGGTTTATTAAAAAAATTGTTGCTCTATACTATGTAGAAATAATAATATTGAATAATGGTTTTCATATTTTTCATTAACCAACACTACATTCATATATATACATACATGCATGATCAATTATAAGATCAAGCGAATATTCTTTAATAAATGTATATAAAATCAAATCAAATATCCTAATGATATTTACAATTAAATTAAATATTTCATATAATCAAATCAAATATCTTTGGGATTATCTCTAATAGTTTTATGAACCCAAACAATAAAGCTCAGAAAAAATTCACCATCTTTGCCCACGAATTACATCGAATTATGCGTTGGGAATTAAATAAAAATAAAATTATTTTAAAGTGAATAAACTATTTTTGGAAAGATGTTTAGACATCTTATGATCTATTCAAATGTAAAGGTATTATACAGTTTCAAATGAAATTTTTCGTAGGGTTGTGTTCTCTTATCACAAGATGATGTATAAATAAACCCTCTCACGATTCATTTTAAACATTCAATTCCATTTCAATTTGACGTGATTTTGCAAATGGTCTCTAGTGGAAAGACCACCACAATTGATTATGGTTGCAGTAGGAAATAGGTATCAATTTGTGTAATTAACCTTGTGGACAAATCGTGTTGTCGCATTTGCTGGACTGGATATGTAAATTGGAGAGAAACAAAAATCAATATGTTGGGTATATGTTTGATTTATACAAGTAAATAGACATGATAAAACAAGAATAAAAGGACGAATAATTTCACCAGATTAGTTCTAATACATGGAAATGTTTTTCCAAGCAATGGTTCAGTTCCTTTTGTACGTCCACGTCAAGGCCAAGTAACTCACAATGACGACAACTCCAATAGATGACTAGCACTAAGCTCAGACCATACTAGTAAACCTTATCTCTACCTAACTCGCCCGGCCCCTTTGACTCACCAAGACTCAACTCCTCTTCACACGAAGTGTTAACACTCAAACTTTCTTCCTCACAAGTGTTTTCACTCACCCAGTTCCAATCATCCCAGATCGGAAAAGAATATAGAGAAAGACAAGTATATGAACAATGTTACCATTTCTCTTTCTTGTACAGCTGTATAAATAGCTTCAGAAGCATCGGTAGGAGAAAATAAAGTTGTCTTCCCATTATTGCTCTCCATGTACGGACCTACAAAGGTGGTCGTCGGAAAAAGACATGAAAAACGAGAGAGAGAGCACCGGAGTGAACAAGAGAGATAAGGGTAATTTGGGTCGGTTTAAGTATTTAAGTGGTAGAGAATGAGTGGTCAAGATTGTCTCAAATAAATGGACGATCAATATCAGACTTCCAATTAAAACGGACTGGATCAAATTGAGCACTTCTGAACCGACAAAATATGTCTTGGTCCAATTCACTAAGGGCCCTTTTGCTTTGAAGGAAAAGACTGGATTGACAGAATAGTCCGGTGTAATCCTATCTTAGGATTTTAAGATTTCGGCCCGCGACTGATATGAGGCCCGGTCCACAATTCTGGAATTGAGGGACTATGCCATCCCACCTCCTTAGCCCCGATCCATTTGTCCTGGCTAATTGTCTATTCTTCCAATTGTTAAATATCAACATTGTCCTCATCATTTTTTTGTAATTACAAAGAACACCATATATATATAAATTTTGTCCCCCAATTTGCATTTTCTGCCCTAATCGCACGAGAAAGAAGAACAGCCCTATCGAGATTTTTTCGACCAACACCCAAATCAAAGAAAATACATTTGTTGGTTCTGGTAAATCGTCCAACTTGAGATAGAGGGCAGAAGATATTTCGTTCGTTGAAGCTTCGCAGCGAGAACAATTTTGTCGAGGGTGACAACGCAGGAAAAAGGGTAAACAAATCGAGAGCATCACTACGGAAGAGGTGGGTCTTT
Source organism: Erythranthe guttata (assembly GCF_000504015.1). The sequence goes on from NW_012192960.1 coordinate 94,992, forward strand.
CACTCTTTAATTGTTATTCATATCCACTCAAGTTTGACCTTAATACCATCAAGTTGTATAATATATATTGGTACTAAAAGAATGAGTGAAGGGACGGGAAGTTTGACCTTAATACCATCACTCAGGAATGAAGAAACATGATAATAAAAAATGAGGCGGTAATCTCAGATGAATGAGTGAAGGGACGGGAAGTGAAAAAATTCCTAGTTTTTTTTCCTTTTCAGAAAATTTAAAACTCTTATCAGTGAGATACCAGTGAGGGTATATATCATATTGGTCAGCCAAATATGGTAAAACTTTTTTTTTGTTATCGTAATAGAATTTTACAGATTATCATTTCAAGTTTAATGAAAATGTCATTGTCTATATATTTTTGTTATATGTTCACAGAATAAATTATTTCATTATTTTCAAATCTCTTTCTATGAGGAATAAATAAATGGAAATTCAAAGTTGTTCTAGGAATGAGGTATGGGTCTATAGCAAAAATGTTGGAGGAATAATTAATTTATGAGTAAAAAGCAGTTTGCCCCCTAAACTATGACCCGTTTTGCGCTTTGCCCCCCAAACAATTTTTTTTTGCACGTTCTTACCTAAACTCGGGTTTTTGTTGCACGGTGCCCTAAAAGTAGTATTTTCCGACAAATGTCACCGGAATCTCACGCACGTGCCATTCACGTGATATTTGGAGGGGTAAATTTGTCTTTTTACTTTTATTATTGTCTACTTTAATTTTTTCTTCTCTTTTCCATTTTGGTCATCTTCCCCAACTGGTCTTCTCTTCCCCAACTCACTCTGGTTCAAATCCATCTCCAAAGCCCTTTGTGCACCAATTTCTAGGCAAAATAAAATTCAACAATCAAAACTAATCATAAATCATCTCGACATTTTCCCTAAACACACACCAAATATGTTATTCTACAGCAAATGGCTAAGAGTGTTCTTCAAAAAGAATTTAAAAAACCCATCTCAAAAGACAATCCGTCTCCAAGGAGCTATTAGGGCTAACGAGTGAATTTTCGGACGGCAAAAATGGGTCGAAAAAATCATCGAATAAACCCACCACAACCTCTTCCATCCCTACTCGTATCTCCGCCTTCTACCACCACTTCCACGGCGGCGTAGGGAAGGATTAACCAGGAACATCCAAAGCAGCAATAAGCTTTGCCGCCTCATCCAATTACATCGAACACTGAGCAAGAACTCGACGACGCCGATTTCAATCGCCAATTGGAGAGAAGCTCGTTGCCCGCCGACAAACTTTTCAACAACTACAAAATCAAGCCATTAAAGACACACCCAATGTTTCACTACGATCAAAACAAGCCCAAAAAAATTACCGAAATTCCCAATTTTCATCGGAGAAGCATTCTCCCCGAAATAATTGGGCCAAAGATTTCGACCTATTTCTCACAGCCATGGACCTGTAAAGGAAAACGTCAAGAAAACAGGTGGTGATGGAAAGAGAGAATAGCAGGAATGGAGGCGGACGAATCGGTGGCAGGGGAAGAAAGATTTTCTGGCTGGGGATGGGTTTGGGAGGAGTGCTGGGCCGACGGGATGAAGATATGATACTTTCTTTTTTGTTTTATTTTTGTCTTTGTTTTATTTTTGTTTTTTGTTTTTTGTTTTTTTTTTGTTTTTTAATGATTAATTCATAATTAATATATAGAATATAAGTGAAGGGACGAATTTATCCCTGCAAATATCACGTGCAACGCGCGTGTTTTAACATTCCGATCGAAATTGCCGGAAACTTTAGTTTAGGGGGCACCGTGCAACAAAAAAACGAGTTTAGGTAAGAACGTGCAAAAAAAAATTGTCTAGGGGGCAAAGCGCAAAACGGGTCATAGTTTAGGGGGCAAACTGCTTTTTACTCTTAATTTATTATAATAAGTTGCAGAAGAACTTATTACAGATAAGGAAGGAGAAGAACATGTTTTAAGTATATTCTAAGGGCAATTTTGTAACTTCACGCATCAATCCAATTGTGTCTTGCAAACCTAAGATGGCATTAATCAAATTGAACTTAATCCGAATGTATTTGTCTATCATACCTAACATGACATTGAGTCCAAAATTATCAATTCCAACAGTGCAATCCAAGGGCACTAATCCTATCCCATTCAATCCCATCTTTAAAAGCAAAAGGCCCCTAAGAATATAATCTATCTGGCCAACAAACTTAACAATTCTTCAAATTGGGCTAAAGTGCGTTATTCGGGACTTTTAAGGACATGGATCATAATAACCATTTCAAAATACTTACACACACAAAACCACATTGTTTTACTGCAAATATTTTATATTCACCAAGAATGAACAACACACATAGACTGTAAAGTTCCTAATCAGACAGATTAGGGACTAGATCATACATGTCACAAATGCAATCACACAGAATTCCAACATATCACACATTCAAGAACCATAAATTATAAGGTAAATTACACCCATACCCCTCATTGGTGTCTCCACCATTTCCTGAAACTAATAGTCCGTAGAACCCTATTGAAATAACGTATCCGATAAGGGACGGAACCAGGATCAAAATGTAGGGGGGTTAACTAAAATTTTGGGGTTCGGGGCAGCTCCCCGAAAAAAATTTTAGGTGCACAAAACATTGCAAAAAATAAGTTTATATAACTAATTTTTAACTAATATATCATATTATATATATATATATATATATATATATATATATATATATATATATATATATATATATATATATATATATATATATATATATATATATATATATATATATATATATATATATATATATATATATATATATAATATATATATATATATATATATATATATATATATATATATATATATATATATATATATATATATATATATATATATATATATATATATATATATATATATATATATATATATATATATATATTAGTAATTTTACTTTTATATTTTTTTAATTTTAACAAATATATATTTACATTTCTTAAAAAACAAAAACTTAACTGCTCCAATACAAAAAATGAGTTATTTGACAAACCCCTCATATGCATTGTGTCACTAAGATTGGTCCATATTTGTTTTCCTCTTCATAAGAAAAATCCAATATATTTTTAATCACCATAAATAATAAAATTTTATTATTTAAATACAATTTTACCCTTCACCCTATATCCCACGATCTCTACTCTTTCTTCTCGCTTGTCTCTTCACCGCCCCATTTTTCTCTATGTTGTCTTCTCTCTTCGTTTTCTCCGTCTCTTCTCCATCACTTTCGCCTCCGTCGCTGCATTTTTCAGATCGACGTGGCCATACAAGACAATATCCACAACTCATATATCCCATTCATATCTCTCTCGTCAAACCAAAATCGTCGCAAGGGGCTTCAATCCCAGCAATTTCATCCTTCTCTCAACGTTACACAACTTGATAAAAGGTAACAATTATTAGATTTTTTTGGGTTAATTGTAATCAATTTGTTCTTTTGTCTGTTTTATGTATTTGGTTCAATTAAGTCATGGGCTTTTGGATGTGGATTTATTTATTTTATTTTGAGAAGAAATATGTTGAATTTGATTTATGTTTTATTGTTTAAATAATATATATAATTATTTATTCATTTTTTTTTCTTACGATCTGAAGTTAAATTGGAAAAAAAAAATGAATAAATAATGATAACAACATTGGAAAAACAACACATTAATTGACACTTTGTGAGAAATAATGGACTTTCTTGTTCAGTTTTTTAATTATTTTTTCGGAGCCTTTCAACTTTTAATTGAATAATTTATTTTCTTCGATAATTGAGAATGTTTATACGATACATAGAATTATGTTCTTCAATTCTGAGTATAATTCTTTTTCTTCAACTCTGACAGAAGGCACATGCTGCTTTTGTATGAATACATAGACAACTTTTCGGTGGACTTGGGATTAATTATGAAAAAGTAAAACATAAACCTTATGTGTTTGCTATTGTTCTTATGTTCTATTCTATAGTGGATTTCATTAATTTCGAAGTGAATTTTGATAAATTTATAAAGGATTTCGATAAGTATACATAGTGCTTTTCGATAAATTTATAGTGAAGTTCGATAAGTATACAACAGTGATTTTCATGTTTATATAGAGTGGTTTTCATGTTTATATAGTTGTTTATACATAGTGGTTTTCATTGTTGTTCCATCATTCATTTTCCGTTTCAACAGATTTATGCAATATTAGTAGGTTGGAAATAATTTGTTTATGAAAGCTTCCCAGATTTTGTTCCCACCAACGATGCTGTGACACCAAGGCTTGCTTTTGGAAATCGGTTTTCATTTGCTAAATAATTTTTTTATTGTTCAGATTGATTTACGGACTTTCGTCCGCCTTGTTAGTGGTGGTGTACTGGTCTTGCACTTTTTCCTGGACATAGTATTGGTTTACGTTTGAAATAGTGGATTTTCGAACAGTGAATTTACGTTTGTTTTTGTTATTTTTTGAGTTGTGTTAGTAGTGGATTACATATATATGTTTTTAGTAAATTTCAATAAGTTTGTTGTGGATTATGTTAATATTAAAGTGGATTACATTAATTTTACAATGAATGTTACGGTATTACAGTGGTTTTCCGATAAATTTGTAGTAGTTTCCGATGAGTATATAGTGGATTTTAATTTTCGTAACCCTGGTGGAAAAAAATGAAATAAAAAAAAATAAAAATAAAAAAACTAAAATTAGGCGTTAAAAATCATTTTTTTTTGTAAATTACAACCACCCCTGAGGTATGGTCAAATTACGAAAAATCCCCTCTTGTTTGGATAATTACATCCACCCCACTTATGTCATTTGAGTCAAATGGACTTATGTCAAATATCAATTAATAAAATAGATTTATCAACAACATAAAAAAATGCATGTTTGATAGTACAAATTATTGTGAAATAATTCCCATTAGCTAACGTATTAAATATTTTATTAGAAATACTAATGGTGTGAATATTATTAATTAATCAATATTAACAAGTTACTAATATTAGATGTAATATATATATATATATATATATATATATATATATATATATATATATATATATATATATATATATATATATGTGTGTGTATGTATTTGTGTATATACAGTGATATACCTAAATGGGCCGGCCCAATGGGCCCTCAAATTTATCTACTAAGTAGGCCCACTACACGAAAGCCCAAATACCTTCAAAGTAAGGCTTGGGCCCAACAAAGTAAGCTCAACCCAATCACCAATATATAAATAGGTGTTTTACTCATTTGTAAAGGTACGTTCTGATTATTCACAATCAATTCCGAGTCTTATTCTCTCTACAATCTCTACGATCCGTACATCTGACTTGAGCGTCGGAGGGGTTTTCGCCGGATCAACCCCCGGCTTAGTTCACGTGTGCTCATCTTGCAGGGACCTCAGGAGTTATCAAACTACTGATCCGCTTTGCTCTCCCAGCTCATTTTCTACACCCCCTAGGTGAGCTATATTTTAGCATCATCATTTTGGCGCCGTCTGTGGGAACGATGCAAACCAGATCACGTAGCCAACAAGATCCTCCTGAGGCGTCAGCTCGGAGAGAAAATGACACAACTAATAACCTCCCAGTCCGTGGAGGATCTGGCATGCCACCTCCTCCACGTGCTGCAGATCTGCCTCGCGAGGTTCAGGTGATCCCTCCTCGGGACCCACCACTCGCCGATCCACCACTCCCTGCTCCTCGAACGGTTCAAATAACCGAGGACGCACTCCAACGCATGATAGCAGAAGCCTCAACTCGCGCCGCTACGGAGGCCGTAACTCAAGACATCGCCACGATGGGAGCAAACGCTCCCAATGCGATACCAGCGCCAGCTCCACCTATAGTGCCACCTGTGGCCCCACCGCCAATTCAGAATCAAATAAGTGTCTCCTCCTCTACCTCGGACCCACGGTCCCGAGTGCAGCTATCTACAAATCACAGAGGGGCACAGCCCAGACAGCAGCGTCGACGCTCACCCCCACGGGGGAATGCATCACCACAGAGAGTCCCTCTCTTTAATGAGGGAGAAGGCGAGGTAAACAGCATAATGTCTCGTCAAAATCTCTTCCCCCAACCAAATAATCTAATGGGTGAAAGAATGCCTGTCCCAACAAGACGCAGTCCCTTCACCATAGACATTCTCAACGAGGTATTACTGTTGGGTTTCGGGCACGCATACGCAGCGGAAAACAAAAATTTAATGTGATTTAAACGACTTTAAAGCACACAAGTACATGCTCGACAAATTAAATCAATTAATTGCGTACCTTTGCGCTTCCAGCGAAATTAAAAACAACATACATGCTAAATAATTTAACCGAATTTAAATCAATTAACATGCTCGCGTTTAAACCAATAATCATGCTTGCAAAGATTAAAACGATTACACATAATCACATAAAATCATATGATAGAAAACATGAATTCACAGTTTAAACGTAAATGAATCGAAACTAGGGTTTCGTGTATTTACCTCTTGAAGCGTGAGGTAGGAGCGTTTAGCAAGTCGAGATTGCTACGGAAACCAATCCGTACAATCGGGGCAGCAGCGGTGCAGCGGCAGCAGCAGCAAACCGGCCACGGCGGCGCGTGAGGTACACGCGCGGTCTTCTGGGGCGGCGCGTGGGGCAGCGTGCGGCTTCGGCTCGTGCGCTGCTCTTCGATTCCTCGATCTTCGATCTTCCTCCTCTCGGATTTCACCTCGTATACTTCGATCTACTAAACACGTGGCACTAGACACGTAATAGTTAGAAAAACGGAAGAAAAAGAGAAGGAAAGAAGCTACCAAACCAATCGGCCGATGGACGGCCGATTCCGGCGAAACGGCGGGGAGGACGGCCGGTGGTGGCCGCGGAAAGAGAGGCCGAGAGAGAGAGGGGTGGACGGCTGCTAGGGTTAGGGTTTCACTTGTTTGTGCAAGACCTATAAATCTTGTATTTATAGTGTCTTGCATAAAACCCTAGCGGGCTTAAGTTGGACCGGGCCCAACAGCTTAAGTTCGTTAGTTTCTTTAATTGCTCGTCTCTCTTAATTCAATGATCGGAAAATTGCAACAATTACATTTTCGGAATCATTATAATATCCTCGTCATTACGAGTGGCATCTTTCATTTTCCAACTTTCCAAAAGTGGAAACCCTAGTTCAGTGCACTTTCTAAATTTGGAAACTTCCCGATTTAGAAAGTTCACTAACACGTTCCCCTATTCTTTTCCTTTTCTCATTCTCATTCATAATTCCAAATTACGAACGTTGGACTCAATCATATTGACTTCCAATCATGCAAAGATAAACTATTTTATCTCTGACCGTTTATTCAAAGATCTCATGTGCACGAGCAGTGTGACCCTCGATGGTTCAGGTGTAAGCTAGCCGTGGGCCCACAACTCTTTGAGGTCAAAACTCGTCCCTTAGAGTTACGATTAAGATGAAGCTCGTTTCACCTTAATCACCCAACGAATCAAGATTGGCGTCTAGCAACTACGCGTCATGATTCCCTAGATACAAATGAAGTGCCTGCAAGAACCTTCAGATATAGTTAACGTACAGTACGGTCCCTTCGATTCATATGTCCCGATCGAACTAGAGGCATTGGTTCATCGAGACCTCTTTATATGTTCGATGATGGTGCGATCGTTCTAAGTGTTGTAATCCTTACGTGCATGACTTAGAGAATCGAATTCTCTAATCATCACTTAGTCAGCTCTGGCCAGAGACTTAGAATGATTACAAACTTTCAGAACACACATGACATCCAAGACTATTCTAGCGATCGAATCCCCGACTACAATGCACAGACCTCCCACTAGATTTCGGACTGCACGAACACTGGCCCTTGGGATGGTCCTCGGTGGAACTCAGGGACAGGTCACGATACAGCTGGTCCTCTAGTGAAGTCACGGTGATGTCTAGGTCATAAGGACTAATGGTGTACAACTATACCATAGCTATCTCTACTCGATTATTGGGAACCACTTAGAGATTTCTAGGGTGAGGGAGTTCAGTGAACTCGTCAACTTACGAGCACCCACTTATGCATGCCGATATCACAATACCGTTTACTGATGAGATGCAGTACACATACACTAAGTGCTAGTCTTAATGGGAAAGGCCGATATCCTCATTAGTGGCGTAACCCTTCGACTAGGAACACGTTTAACAGTTATAATACTTGAGTAAATATCTCACGATCCTAACGATCAATTACTAGTACTTGTAATAACTGTAAGGACTATATCTATGCTTGTGACAAAGGGACAAAGATATAGAATGCCAAGATGTTTTATCATTAATACGAATAAAGGTTCGTTTATTACAATAATAAATACGAAAGACCACAGCCACAAGTTGGCTTGTTGGTCACCTACTCTAACAATCTCCCACTTGACCTAAAGCCAACTACCCATAAATCGCAATCCCATCGACTCTCGATGTTTCTCATGGACCGATCTCGGTAAAGGCTTCGTGAAGGGGTCTGCAACGTTCTCTTCCGAGGTGACTCGTTCAACCTTGACTTCACCTCTATCAATGATCTCTCGGATCACGTGATACTTCCTCAGAATATGCTTCGACTTCTGATGAGATCGTGGCTCCTTAGCTTGCGCCACGGCTCCGGTGTTATCACAGTACAACGGTACTGGATCACTAGCATCAGGAATGACACCCAACTCTTGGATGAATTTCCTTATCCAAGTCCCCTCTTTTGCAGCTTCGGACGCTGCAATGTATTCCGCTTCGGTAGTGGAATCGGCCGTCGTGCTTTGCTTGGAACTCTTCCAACACACGGCACCACCATTAAGCGTGAATATAAATCCAGAATTCGACTTTGAGTCGTCCACATCCGATTGAAAACTAGAGTCAGTAAAACCCTCTAATTTCAACTCGGCACCCCCATAGACCAAAAATATATCCTTAGTTCTTCGCAAGTACTTGAGGATATCTTTCACGGCTTTCCAGTGAGCCGGGCCGGGGTTAGACTAATATCTGCTTGTGACACTCACAGCATACGCAATATCGGGTCTCGTACATAGCATGCCATACATTATGCTTCCTATGGCAGAAGCATAGGGCGTCCTTTTCATCTCCTCGATTTCACTAGGTGTTTGCGGACACATAGATTTCGAGAGACGAACCCCATGGGACATTGGCAAGAATCCCTTCTTGGATTCTTCCATGCTAAACCGTTTCATAACGGTGTCTATGTACAGGCTTTGGGATAAGCCAAGCATCTTTCTTGCTCTATCTCTATAGATGCGTATTCCTAATACGTAAGATGCTTCTCCCAAATCCTTCATTGAGAAACGTGTGGACAACCATGCTTTCGTTTGTTGCAGCATTCCTACGTCATTCCCAATGAGTAGAATGTCATCAACGTAAAGCACTAAAAATATTACTGCCCTCCCACTAACCTTCTTGTATACACAAGGTTCCTCCGGATTCTTCTCAAAATCAAACTCTTTGATAGTTGAGTCGAACCTAATGTTCCAACTACGGGATGCTTGCTTCAATCCATAAATGGATCGCTGGAGCTTGCAAACCTTTTGCTCACTTCCAGAAGATATCAAGCCTTCCGGCTGCGCCATGTAAATTTCTTCCTCAATATCTCCATTAAGGAAGGCGGTCTTCACATCCATTTGCCATATCTCGTGGTCGTACCACGCAGCTATGGCCAGCAAAATCCTAATGGACTTCAGCATCGCGACCGGCGAAAAGGTTTCCTCATAGTCAACACCTTGCCTTTGAGTGTATCCTTTTGCTACCAATCTAGCTTTATAGGTCGATACCTTTCCATCAACTCCAATTTTCTTCTTATAGATCCACTTGCAGCCTATAGGAACAATTCCTTTGGGTGGATCTACCAAGGTCCATACCTTGTTGGAGTACATGGAGCCCATTTCGGATTTCATGGCAGTTAGCCAATGTCCCATGTCCGCATCCGATACGGCCTCATTGTATGTTCTTGGATCTTGTCCAAGATCAAAATGATCTTCATCATTTTCGAGGAGGAATAACCTGTCCGGTATTTTCCGAACTCTTTCGGATCTACGTACCGTAGGTTCAGGAGGTATATTAGTGGTTTGTTGTATTGGTTCGATTACTTGTTCTTGCGTTTGAACTTCACTTTGTGGTTCTTGAACTACTTCAAGTTCTATCATGCTGCCTTTTCTATCGGATAGAAACTCCCTTTCCAAAAAGGTGGCATTTCTCGAAACAAACGTCTTTGCTTCTTTGACATAGTAGAACTCGTATCCCATCGAGTCTTCGGGATACCCCACAAAATAGCACAAGTCGGATTTACTATCCAACTTATCTCCCACTAATCGCTTCACATAAGCGGGACAACCCCATATCCTAATATGTTTGTAGTTGGGTTTTCGGGAATGCCAAAGTTCATAAGGTGTGGATTTAACTGCTTTGGTGTTAACTCTATTCAGCAAATACGCGGCAGTACGAAGTGCATGACCCCACAAGTATGCCGGTAAGTTTGTGAACCCCATCATTGATCGAACCATATCTAATAAAGTTCGATTCCGACGTTCGGAGACTCCATTAAGTTGAGGAGTTCCCGGTGGAGTCCATTGGGATTGTATCCCATTTTCTTTTAGATAGTCAATGAACTCGATGCTCAAGTATTCTCCACCACGATCGGATCGTAGCTTCTTAATACTTCGTCCGAGTTGCTTTTCCACTTCGTGTCTAAAATCTTTGAACCTTTCAAATGTTTCAGACTTGTACATCATCAAGTACACATACCCATACCTAGAATAATCGTCGGTAAAGGTAGCGAAGTAGTTATATCCACCCTTCGCACTAACACTTAGTGGACCACATACGTCTGTATGGATCAAATCCAAAAGACCCTCGACTCGTTCCATTTTCCCTTTGTAGGGTGACTTGGTCATTTTCCCTTTAAGGCAGGATTCACAAGTTTGTAGTGATTTCACGTCCTCCAAAGAGAACAATCCTTCACTGACAAAATCGTTCATCCTTCTTAAAGAGACATGACCTAATCTAGCGTGCCAAAGTTGTGCGGGGTTTTGATCTATCTCCTTACGTTTTGCTGATATAACATTAATAGGTATTTCATTTGGATTTAGTTCATACAAGTTGTTTAATAGTCGTCCTTTGCAAATTAAATTCTCATTCTTTTGTATAATGCAAATCGAATTTCCAAAAACAAAAGTAAAACCTTCACTATCTAATACATGAATAGAAATAAGGTTTCTAATGAGCGACAGAACAAATAAACAATCGTTCAAAACAATAGGAAAACTAGAATCCAAAATATTTAAGTAAATTGTGCCAATGGCTTCAGCAGCAACTCTTGCTCCATTCCCCATCCTTAGGTAGGTCTCACCCGCTCTAAGTCTTCGACTTCTTGTCATTAGCTGCAAATCATTGCACAAATGTGAGCCACAGCCAGTATCCAATACCCAAGAAGAAGAGTTGACAGATAAATTTACGTCAATGAAATACGTACCCTTTTCAGAACCTTTCTGCTTTAGGTAAGCCTTGCAGTTGCGGCGCCAATGTCCTTTCTTTCCACAGTGATGGCAAGCATCATCAACTTGCTTACCAACCTTTGCTTTGGGGCCCCCACTACCTTCACCCACTTCGAACTTGCTGTTTGGGAAGGGAACTCTTTCCTTTCTCTTCTTTTGGAAAGAACTCTTCTTTCTAAAAGTAGCAGCAATGAGAACAGACTTCTCTTTCTTAATGGTGGACTCGAAGCTGACCAACATGTTCATTAACTCATCCAAGGGAGGATCTAGTTTGTTCATGTTGAAGTTCACTATGAACGATTCATAGGAACTAGGAAGAGACAACAGGATCAAATCCAACGAGAGCTCGTCCGGGAGGGTGACATCAAGATTCACTAGCTTTTCAAGGAGAGTGATCATTTTGAGACAGTGCTCGTGGACCGAAGTCCCTTCGCGCAGTCTCGCTGTGATCAACTTCTTTGTAGCAGCGTACCTCGATGCCCTAATATTCTCACTATACATGCTATCGAGATGAGCCTTTATATCGAAAGCATGCATGTGAGACTCATATTTCCTCGCAAGCGCGGGCTCCATGGCGGCTATCATATAGCACCTAGCATGAGTGTCATCTTTCTTCCAAACTTCATAAGTTTCCTTTTCAGCATCAGTCGCTGTGGCAGGTATAGTGGCGGGAAGCCTCTCGTTCAAAACATAGAGACGCCCCTCAACGGTTAGCACAAGCTTAAGACTACGCAACCAATCTAGGTAATTAGGGCCATTGAGTTTATTGTCGAGGATAGACATTATGGGATTCTTAGACATGATTATCTGAGAGGTATAGAGAAGAGGATTATTAGAGATTCGCGTTAAATGATTGTTACAATTAAATGTTTGGACTTATGTTATTTAATTGTTCTCCCACTAATTTTATCGAGTTCCACTTCCCTCTAGTAGACAAACGAGAAAACTGATTTTTCTTAATGGGCTTTAGGTCCAATAGACAAATATAACCCGTAGTTAATCTAGCCCGATTATATTTGCCCAAAGGTAGATCACAATCAATCATATCCACAATATGACCCTAAATAAAATTTTCCTCACACTTGATAATGACCTAAGTTAATCTCGCGAATATCAAAATCGTCGTGTGTCAAGTCTAACCTACCAATCAAAGATGCTCATAGAACTTGATTATGCCAAACTAATGCAGTCCCTAGTTAATCTAGCCGACCACGTTAATCCAACATAACCCTTTTCTATGGCTACCTTCATCGCTATGTCAATTGAATTACAGCTTACTCTACCATAGCACTCCCCGCTAACACGGCTTACTGCACTACAGTAAAGGGCTACACATAATCCAACCGTTGGCAGAAGTAAAGAAATAACTCAACAGATTGGGTTTTTCTTTATAGCTTGAAATGATTCTTAATTAAATTAAGAATGAGGGATTTTATTAAAAGTTTTTTATCTCATCAGAAGGTTCGGATTGGTCTATGTGATTCCTACATCTATGTTCTCTAAAGGTATATGGAAACGCATATTGTCCTAAGAGGAACATACGACCTAATTATATAATTAATTACATTAATTAATTATCGGGTTTTTCAAAATAATTATAGAACCTCAACTAGCATAAATCATTCATATAATGTTGAGGTACTACTAATTAAGTTGAACTTATAATCAATATTATATTTGTGTTCTATTAATTGAAATTAATTTAACAATTTAAATCAATTTGATTAATCTAACACCTATTTACTAAAATAGATGATTGTTGATCCAATTATCTAATTGGGATTAATTGAAAATAATTTTCCAAAAATTAAAATCAATTTGTTTTAAGTTTAATTTTAGAAATCTGAAATAATTTTATTTTATTTTTTTTTTTTTTTCAGTGAACCGGTTCGGCCCAACCGGTCTGACCGGTTCGGACCGAAGCGGTCCGGTTCTGTCCGGTCCAGCTGACCCAAATCAGTGGGCCGGGTCAGTCGGACCGGGAACCGGTCTGACCGACCCGAATCTACGTGGATTCGGTCAACTAGATCGCACACAACCATCGAACCGGCCGGTTCGACCGGTTCGATCCGAACAATTAAAAACCGATGTTTTAAAAACAATTTCAGATCCGATTTTCCAATTTTAAACAATTTTAAAGCTGTAAAAATTCTAAACAATATTTCAAAAATATTTTAAACTTACGAAAACTCCCAATTACATAATACAACAATCACTACTTTAATAAATCGAACATGCATAAAATCATAGCATATTATACGACGCAATTAATTATGCAACGAGCTCTGATACCACTGTTGGGTTTCGGGCACGCATACGCAGCGGAAAACAAAAATTTAATGTGATTTAAACGACTTTAAAGCACACAAGTACATGCCCGACAAATTAAATCAATTAATTGCGTACCTTTGCGCTTCCAGCGAAATTAAAAACAACATACATGCTAAATAATTTAACCGAATTTAAATCAATTAACATGCTCGTGTTTAAACCAATAATCATGCTTGCAAAGATTATAACGATTACACATAATCACATAAAATCATATGATAGCAAACATGAATACACAGTTTAAACGTAAATGAATCGAAACTAGGGTTTCGTGTATTTACCTCTTGAAGCGTGAGGTATGAGCGTTTAGCAAGTCGAGATTGCTACGGAAACCAATCCGTACAATCGGGGCAGCAGCGGTGCAGCGGCAGCAGCAGCAAATCGGCCACGGCGGCGCGTGAGGTACACGCGCGGTCTTCCGGGGCGGCGCGTGGGGCAGCGTGCGGCTTCGGCTCGTGCGCTGCTCTTCGATTCCTCGATCTTCGATCTTCCTCCTCTCGGATTTCACCTCGTATACTTCGATCTACTAAACACGTGGCACTAGACACGTAATAGTTAGAAAAACGGAAGAAAAAGAGAAGGAAAGAAGCTACCAAACCAATCGGCCGATGGACGGCCGATTCCGGCGAAACGGCAGGGAGGACGGCCGGTGGTGGCCGCGGAAAGAGAGGCCGAGAGAGAGAGGGGTGGACGGCTGCTAGGGTTAGGGTTTCACTTGTTTGTGCAAGACCTATAAATCTTGTATTTATAGTGTCTTGCATAAAACCCTAGCGGGCTTAAGTTGGACCGGGCCCAACAGCTTAAGTTCGTTAGTTTCTTTAATTGCTCGTCTCTCTTAATTCAATGATCGGAAAATTGCAACAATTACATTTTCGGAATCATTATAATATCCTCGTCATTACGAGTGGCATCTTTCATTTTCCAACTTTCCAAAAGTGGAAACCCTAGTTCAGTGCACTTTATAAATTTGGAAACTTCCCGATTTAGAAAGTTCACTAACACGTTCCCCTATTCTTTTCCTTTTCTCATTCTCATTCATAATTCCAAATTACGAACGTTGGACTCAATCATATTGACTTCCAATCATGCAAAGATAAACTATTTTATCTCTGACCGTTTATTCAAAGATCTCATGTGCACGAGCAGTGTGACCCTCGATGGTTCAGGTGTAAGCTAGCCGTGGGCCCACAACTCTTTGAGGTCAAAACTCGTCCCTTAGAGTTACGATTAAGATGAAGCTCGTTTCACCTTAATCACCCAACGAATCAAGATTGGCGTCTAGCAACTACGCGTCATGATTCCCTAGATACAAATGAAGTGCCTGCAAGAACCTTCAGATATAGTTAACGTACAGTACGGTCCCTTCGATTCATATGTCCCGATCGAACTAGAGGCATTGGTTCATCGAGACCTCTTTATATGTTCGATGACAATGCGATCGTTCTAAGTGTTGTAATCCTTACGTGCATGACTTAGAGAATCGAATTCTCTAATCATCACTTAGTCAGCTCTGGCCAGAGACTTAGAATGATTACAAACTTTCAGAACACACATGACATCCAAGACTATTCTAGCGATCGAATCCCCGACTACAATGCACAGACCTCCCACTAGATTTCGGACTGCACGAACACTGGCCCTTGGGATGGTCCTCGGTGGAACTCAGGGACAGGTCACGATACAGCTGGTCCTCTAGTGAAGTCACGGTGATGTCTAGGTCATAAGGACTAATGGTGTACAACTATACCATAGCTATCTCTACTCGATTATTGGGAACCACTTAGAGATTTCTAGGGTGAGGGAGTTCAGTGAACTCGTCAACTTACGAGCACCCACTTATGCATGCCGATATCACAATACCGTTTACTGATGAGATGCAGTACACATACACTAAGTGCTAGTCTTAATGGGAAAGGCCGATATCCTCATTAGTGGCGTAACCCTTCGACTAGGAACACGTTTAACAGTTATAATACTTGAGTAAATATCTCACGATCCTAACGATCAATTACTAGTACTTGTAATAACTGTAAGGACTATATCTATGCTTGTGACAAAGGGACAAAGATATAGAATGCCAAGATGTTTTATCATTAATACGAATAAAGGTTCGTTTATTACAATAATAAATACGAAAGACCACAACCACAAGTTGGCTTGTTGGTCACCTACTCTAACAATTACCTCAAGGAGTAAAGATCTCGGGGTTACCACAATTTGAAGGGACCACCGACCCGCAGGAGCACATAGAGAAATTCAGCGCCATGGCGGATTTATATGGCCCGACGGATGCTGCGATGTGCAAAATGTTCCGCACCACTCTCTCCAAGAGGGCAATGAATTGGTTCAACTCTCTACCCATGGGGTCGATTGACACATTCGCCCGGTTGTCAACCCGGTTCACCAACCAATTCGCCATCAACAAACAATATGCCAAGACCCCGGCTCATCTTTTCTCTATAGTACAGAGAGATAACGAGACGCTCCGCAACTACATTAAGCGTTTCGTAGAGGCCGTCCACGAAGTCCCGAGTGTAGAGCAAGACATGCTCTCCGGGATTATGCAGCAGAACTTGAAACCGGGTAGATTCAAAGAATCTATCGCCGGGAGACCTCCAGGCAACCTAGAGGAGTTGCTGAATCGAGCCGAAAAATACGTCCGGATAGAGGAAGCATCTACCCATGCTCCTCCTAAAAGGGAAAGGGAAGATGACCGTCAAGACAATAGGAGGCGCGATGATCGACGTCCACCACTTCCACCTCAAGGCCAACCCTCTTCCTCCTACAATAGGTTCACTCCGCTAAACACTCGCCTCACGGAAATCCTTCACGTGATAGAACAGAAAGGTTTAGCAGAGCCTCCACGTCCTATGCAGCCAAACGCAAAGCGAGAAAAGTCGGATCGTTATTGTCGATTCCACAAGGACATAGGGCATACTACGGAGGAATGTGCACAACTCAAAATGGCGATCGAGAGGCTGATCAAACAAGGCCATTTAGGCGAATACATTGATAAGCCTCGAAATAAGCGCCGTGATGATCCTCCACGCCGAGATAATAATCGAGATCAACAGCAAAGGCGAGAGGATGGGGGTCACCGACGTGACCTAGATAACAACGATAACCAACCCACTCGCGGAATCATCTCCTTTATCTCCGGAGGACCAGCGGGCGGCGACTCGCAAAATGCAAGACGCACCCTCGCTCGATCAGCGCGCATGAATCAAGAACGTGCTTCTCCATCCACACGCATCTATCAAATACGAAGACCTGATCATAGCATAGTCTTCAACTCCTCCGACCTTGAAGGTCCAAATGAAGATCATGTCGACGCATTGGTAGTAACAACAACGGTGGCCAACTTCTTGGTCAAGAAGATATTAGTGGACGGTGGGAGCTCAGCTGACATCATGTACCTCCACGCTTTTAAGCAGCTGGGCATAGATAATGCCCGGTTTAATCCCGTCTCCACACCCCTGAAAGGATTCACAGGAGAAGGCATTTTATCCATGGGAGAAGTAGAGTTGCCCGTCTCTTTAGGGGAAGACCCTTGTCGAATCACCAAGCTAATCAAATTCCTCATCGTCGACAAGCCATCTCCCTACAACGTCATCTTAGGGAGGCTAGCCATCCATACATTCAAGTCCGTACCTTCCTCCTACCATCAGAAGTGGAAATTCCTGACCCCCTATGGAATGGGGGAAATACTTGGAGATAGACGTCTCGCCCGAGAGTGCTATGCAAGGGCCTTACGAGAACCTTCCAAGAAGCCTAAACCATCCGGAAGGGGAGACGACACCCAAAAATCCGACCAACGGAAGTGGGTCAATGCGATCATTGAGGACAATAAAGAAATCCTCATCAGTGTACCAGACGATAGCATCAAGCTAGCGGCTGTCGAAGAGCTTAAGCTCATAGAGCTCACACCTGGAGATGATTCCAAACTCCTACGCATCGGATCCGATTTAGATCCTGAGATGGAGAAGCAATTAGTCAAATTCTTACGGCACAATGGAGACGTGTTCGCTTGGAAAGCTCAAGATTTGTCAGGCATCCCCTCTCATGTAGCTCTACACCGGCTTAACATCGACAAAAGGTTGAAGCCGATCAAACAAAGAAAACGAACGTTTGGACCCGAACGCAACAAGCACATCAAGGCAGAAGTAACGAAACTTCTAGACGCGGGTCATATACGGCCAGTTCAGTATCCTGAATGGTTGTCGAACGTAGTACTCGTTCCCAAACCCGGAGGAAAGTGGAGGTTATGCGTGGATTTCACTGACCTCAACAAAGCTTGTCCTAAGGACCCATTTCCCTTACCTAGAATCGACCAACTCATCGATTCAACTTCGGGATGTGAGCTCCTCAGCTTCCTTGACGCTTATCAAGGATATAACCAAATCTTGCTCGCACCAGAAGATCAAGAGAGGGCTAGCTTCATCACAGACCAAGGCATCTACTGCTATCGAGTCATGCCTTTCGGATTAAAAAATGCGGGAGCCACTTACCAACGTCTAGTGAATGCCATGTTCGCAGATCAGATCGGTAAGAATATGGAGGTGTATATCGACGACATGCTCGTCAAAAGTGTCAAGGTCTCGGACCACCTAACTGATCTAGATCAGTGCTTCGCTACCCTGCGAAAATATAAAATGAAACTCAACCCCCTCAAATGCTCGTTCGGAGTTCGGGGTGGCAAATTTTTGGGATACATGATTTCCCAGCGGGGAATCGAAGCTAATCCCGCAAAAATCGAAGCAATTACCTCCATGCCTCCACCGACATCTATCAAGAAAGTCCAACAGCTTAACGGTTGTTTGGCATCTTTGAATAGATTCATTTCTCGATCAGCGGACAAAGCCCTCCCCTTCTTCAAAATTTTAAGGGGAGGAAAGAAATTTGAATGGGATGAAGCATGTCAAAAGGCATTCCTTGAGCTGAAGTCGTACCTAGCATCCCCACCCCTACTCACAAAGCCTCAGCCCGGAGACACCCTCCTACTATACTTAGCTACCTCAGCTAATGCCGTCAGCGCAGTCCTCATCCGAGATGGAGGAAAAGGCCACCAACCCATATACTACATAAGTCGCGCCCTCCAAGGAGCCGAACAACGCTACACCAACATGGAGAAACTCGCTCTCGCCCTCATCAACGCAGCTCGGAAGCTTCGACCTTACTTCCAGTCACATCAAGTGGTGGTTCTCACCCATTATCCTCTGAAGCAAATACTAAGGAGTCCTGAGACATCCGGAAGATTAGCAAAATGGGAGATAGAGCTAAGCGAATATGGGGTCGAATTCAAACCCCGCCCTGCTATCAAAGCGCAAGTATTGGCGGATTTTCTAGTCGAAATGACTTCAGTAGAAGAAAGCACTTCTTCACCTACTTGGTCTGTCAACGTCGATGGATCTTCCACTGCCACAGGAGGGGGAGCGGGTATCGTCCTAACGAACCCTGATGGAGATGAGTTCGAATATGCTCAACGATTCGAATTCACAGCCTCAAACAACGTCGCTGAATACGAAGCCCTGATAGCGGGAATCCGCCTCGCCCTAGCAGCCGGAGCGCGCAAGCTCCTAATCCAAAGCGATTCTCACCTCGTCGTTAACCAAGTACTCGGAGTTTACGAGGCCAAAGAAGACATCATGGCCAAAAACTTAGCTCTCGCGCACACTCTCTTATCTAAATTCGAGAGCTATGAGATAAAACAAGTACCTCGCTCCAATAACGTCCATGCAGACAAATTAGCTAGGCTAGGAAGCTCCATGGCCAGCATCGGAAGTCGGAAGGTGACGCTCCTCACCTCACCTCAGCCGGAGATAAATTCGCCTACTGAAGTACACTACACCGAGGAGGATGAACCATGCTGGTTCACTCCAATTCTGAAGTATCTCAAGAAGGGGGGAACTTCCAACGGATCCCACTGAAGCACGGAAGTTAAAAACAAGAGCCGCCCGCTTCACTATAGTGGGAGAAGAACTGTATAAACAAGGTTTCTCATTCCCCTATCTCAAGTGCCTCGACCCGACCACAACGGATTACGTACTTAGAGAAGTACACGAAGGCATCTGCGGTAATCACTTAAGCGGGAGAACTTTAGCTCTCAAACTACTGAGGCAAGGCTACTATTGGCCAACGATGCATGAAGACGCGAAGAAGTTAGTCCGGAAGTGTAAGCCCTGCCAAGAGCATGCAAATATCACTCAACTGCCAGCGGCATTAATGCAACCAATTGACAGCCCCATCCCTTTCGCCCAATGGGGGATGGATTTAGTTGGACCATTCCCGCCCGCTACAGGAGGACGCAAATACCTCATTGTAGCAGTGGACTACTTCACCAAATGGGTGGAAGCTGAACCCTTAGCACGCATCCGAGAAGAAGAAGTCATCCAATTCCTATGGAAAAACATCGTGTGTCGCTTTGGAATCCCACGTTCCATTGTCTCAGATAATGGAACACAATTTTGCGGTGACAAAGTGAACAATTGGTGCCTCGGCTTAGACATCAAACAGTTTTTCACATCCGTAGCCAATCCACAGGCTAACGGCCAGACGGAGGTCACGAATCGCACCATACTCCAACACCTTAAGACAAGGCTTGGAAGTGCCAAAGGGAAGTGGGTGGACGAATTGCCTAACGCACTATGGGCTTATCGCACAACCCCACGAGCAGCAACCGGAGAGTCGCCTTTCAATCTAGCTTTCGGAACAGAAGCTATAGCACCCGTTGAAATAGGTGAACCATCTTGGAGAATCACCAACTATGATCCAGCAACTAATGAAGAAGCTATGCGAGGAAGCCTAGACCTTGTAGATGAGCTACGAGAGATCGCATACATCCGGCAACAGATGTACAAATCACGCATGGCCAAGACATATAACTCAAAGGTCCGTCCCCGCTCCTTTCAAGTTGGGGATTTAGTCCTCCGGAAAGCTGAAGCCTCCCACCCCATTGGCAAGCTCGACCCAAAGTGGGAAGGACCATATAAAATCACAAAAGTGGTCAACACTGGAGCATATCGCCTCGAGAACATTGATGGACACCCTATACCCAGAACATGGAATATAGGGAACCTCAAACGGTTCTACGCCTAAGGTATACATCTGCCTTACTTCAGATCAGTTGAGGTCACCATCCATACCCCTTCTATATGAAAGTTACTTACAAATTGTCACATCTGCAGGCTCCGCGACCTTCCACGTAACTCGTCTTGTAAGCTGTTTCTACATGGTTAGAAATTTTCTACTACATAACTAGGTGCGTTAACATCCTACCTAAACTGGGGGGCTAGTAAATTTATTTTCACCAGCAATTCATCATCACATCCCACCATCTTATTACAGATTGAGAGCCAATTACGAGGGGATGCATATTACTCAATCAACGGCCCAAAGAGCGAGAACACTCCATACCACATCGCCAAGGGTAACTATACTTCCACTAGCATTCAACACACGGATGATCTTATTTACTCCTACTAACGTGAAAAAATAAGTCCACTAGCAGGCATGATCGCATAGTAACTCGCAGCAACTCACGAGTTGATTTCATATCTCGAAGTGCGAGGAAGAAAAAACATCCCCGTAGTATGGTACGTAGATCGGCAATGCACATCCCCTCAGCTTCAATTACTAAGTCTTCAATACAAATGCTTAGACAAAATTCCTTTTTCTCAATTATATTTGACAGGCATAGAGACGCCAAAGGAATTCATTTTACCATCAGCACAGCAAAACAAACGAATACAAGGAAGACGTGGAAGAAGAACAAGTGTAGTACAATCACTTAGAACAATTTTTATCAAATCAATTTTTTTTTTTGCTCCACCAGTAGTTATTTACCTTCGCCTCACGTAGGCCTATCGCATTAATCATTTACTTACATTCGCCTCACATAGGCATGTAACCATTCTCCTTTGCTATCGTTGAATAAATAATACTTTTCGCTTTACTATATACGCCTTTACGTCCATACAAATTACCTCTTACCATGAGTTCAAGTCAATACCACCCTACAAACACTTAGAGAGATTTAGATAATCCGTATAGCCTGGCCAGCTGGATTAGCTAAGTCATTTTATTTGTTTCACGAGGTGTTAATTTTAAAACGTGGCCACGGACAAATATATTTAAGACCCAAGCGGTCCGAACTAAGGGCACGACCCTTAAATAAAACTTGAGAGACTGATCCCCTCCTCAAGTACATCGCGTACAATGCTAAATGTAAATACATATAAGCAGCGCAATAACTCTTGATAATGTCAAAATAAATAATTCAAGATATCAAACTTCAAATGTCAAACAAAGGAGAAATTCAAACGAAATAGTAGAGGACATACCCATCTACATCAGCGATAAAAATAAAACTAAGAATGTAACAAATAAAAAAGAGTTTAACTATCCTAGCAAAAATATCTACACTCCACCACCACGGGCAGAAGACGCCCTCACAGTGGGGTCATCAACAACCATGTCATCCACGAGCTCTGTGCCCGTTTCGTTGCCATCGACCTCATCCTCCTCTTCATCGGATATACCAGCCTCCATCCCACGAATCACTTCCTCGCTGATCCCACCCGCATCGCGCAGATATTTGCGACAAGCACGCACTAATGGCTTATAAACCACAGCCAATGCATCCTCCTCAATCATAGAAGCACACTCATCACTACCTCGGAAATTAGCCTTGGTCTCCTCCACAATGGACTCCTTATAAGCCGCACCACCTGATGTCGTGAGGAACCTCTTCCCCATCGCCTTCTCGACTTCGTATTTCTCCTTGAGCTGGTCGTAGCATTCGTTCAACTTGTGAACATCATCCTTATACGCCTTCGCATCACCTCGGATAATCTCGAGCTCCTCTGTCTTCTGCGCAAGCTCCTCTGTCCTCCGAGCAAGCTCTTCCGAGCGTTGAGCAAGATCGGACCGCGCTACTTCCAACTGGCTTAGAAGATCATCCTCACGCGCCTGAATTCGAGCCCGCTCCTCTTCCTTCCTAGCTTCCACGTTCCTACCATGCTCCATGAGATATCTCCAAGTCGCCACCAACTATATAAAAAAATAAAAAATAACAATATTTTTCGCAAGTCAAGAGGGAATAAAACATAAAAAATTGTTTTAAGTAGACAAGTACTCACCCGACATATGTCCCCACCAGCTAACTCTAGCATGTGAGAAGGACCCTTACCAGACATCCGAGCACGGTCATACTCCCGAACGAATCCCTCGGTACTCAACATCGGCAAATCATAGTCCGACACATCCCAGTACGACTCCTTACCATCACGGTTCACGCCATAAGTAAACAGTTGTTTCCCTCCTCCACCATGGAAAGCATAAGTCTCCTCTGGGTCTACCCGTGGACGCTTAGGCACAGCCACATACTCGGTATCCACCCTCTTTCCCTTGCCACGATCCCTCGTCGGTGGACGCCCCTCCACTTCACCAGCACTGCTACGGTCATCTGCGACTACTCGAGGAGTTTCTACATGGACCTCCTCACGAAGCAAACCACTTGAAGAACCTCCCAACGTAGAGGGTACCTTCTTCGACGTCCCATTCGCCTTAGCTTGAAGTGCCGCAAAGGTGATACCCCCATCTACAAAAGATAACAAACACATAAGAGACATGAGGTATGCACTACCAAAGAACTACAAAAAAAAAAAAAGAAAAAGAAAAAACACACACAAATCAAGCAACAAAAAGATATACGATGCTGACCCTTCGCCTTTGGTATCAAAACCCTCGGGTCAAATTCCACATCACACAATCCCGACTCTTCAATCCTTTTCGCCATATTCACAGTTATCGTGAAACTCTCGCACGTAGGATTCCAAACTACGGGAACGTCAAAAGTGGGAGCCCTCACATAAAAAAAATGGGTCTTCCATTTCCCCAAAGATAACTTCACACTCTTCACGAATAGGTAAGGAACGCGAGGATGAAAACAAAAGAAAGGCGTCTTATTGGGCCGATGTAACGTAAATAACGCCTTGAACAAACTCACGGTCATAGGCAAACCCACTAGAGACACCCTATGGTGAAACGCCTTGAACATAAGAACTGCAGTCGGAGTTAACTGACTGTACCCTATCTTGAATTCCTCACCAACCTTCAACAAGGTCGGATGCGGTGTAATCTGAGATGTACACGTCAAGTACGCCAAGAACACCGTATGAAATCCATCGGCTGGCGAATACAAACGGTCGCCCTTCTGAGGCAACAACAACTCGACATTACTTGGCGCTCCAGATAAACGACGAATAGAGTGCAAATGATCTTCCGTCAACACACTATCAAAATCAACTAAGTCCAAATTAATTGGCTTCCTTTTCTTTTGCCTCCTCTTATCAATCTCAATATCACCTGGCGGAATATCATCTTCCTCCTCCTCTTCATCCGTCAGCTCAACTTCACTACTTGGCACCGCATGATCACTCGCCAAAGGTGCTTGACTCGAACAATCGCTATCACTACCAAAATCCACGACTCGACGCCCATAACGACGTCTACTGGAATCCGCTTCATCAACAGTAGGGCAAATATTAACATTATTACTCACTTCTACATCATCACTCCAAGATTCAATCATTTCCCATCGTCCGACTCTCCCCCCGTTTGAAACACCAAATGCATCAACACTCTCGGCGATTCGCCCGTCGATTACACCCGAATCGGGTCGAAAACGGAGATCCCACGCGCCCTCACGCGCGCGCGTGACCCCAAAAGGGGCTGCTCCACGCGCGCGCGCGTCATCTACCTGCCCCGAGACACGTGCACCCCCCCCCCCCCACTGGCCCCCGCGCGCGCGTCCGCTTCACTCGACCCACCAGACGCGCGCGCGCGTCTCTGCACCGCCTGCCCAGGCACGTGCACACCGTCACCACGTGGACCAATGGCGCGCGCGCGTCCACCTAACCCGCCAACCGACGCGCGCGCGCCTCTTTCTCTCTCCTCCACCGACGCGCGTGTGCGTCTATCGGACTGCGTGCCCGACGCGCGTCCCACCTCAGCAATATCTCTCTCTTTCTCCTCTTCTTGGAATCGGTGCAAGCCTCCACATCAACAGCTAGGCTCGGCTCCACACCATCCTCGAAGCGCGCGCCCTCACACAATTTGAGAGGCTTGGCTCCGCGGCTCGAGCCGGCAGCCATATCAACCCTACCAACCACCATCCTTTTTCCCCCGATCCGCGCACTAGCCGACTCGGATCCGTTTTCTACACCCGGTACGACTACCTTCGCGCTCCCCATACCCACGGTACCAAAAGTTTTCTCGCCCCCCTCAACCGAATCTCGAAGTTTAATTCGTAAAGATTTCGAATTACCCGGATTCGACATGACTAAATTTTCTCCGCACAAAAATCAAAAAACAAAAAAATTCTACTCTACCACAAAAACAAAAATTTCATGAGAAGAATAGCACAGAAGAAGACCTAGAGTTCAAAGAACATACCCATATTTATTGCAAGAGTTGAAGTTTAATTCTTCCCACCGCAAAAGGAGTCTATTTATCTGGCCCTGGTATAATATTTAAAACCCTTAAATATATACCTCGCTGCCAAATAAATACAATTATCCCTTATTTAAATTAAGGAATTATTTCACCGCCAACGGACACTATTCAATCCACGACACAATTAACTCTCGACACGACCCGGACCCCTCTACACAAATCTCCGTCTCGAATCGAGAGTTGGGGGGCTTAATGATATACCTAAATGGGCCGGCCCAATGGGCCCTCAAATTTATCTACTAAATAGGCCCACTACACGAAAGCCCAAATACATTCAAAGTAAGGCTTGGGCCCAACAAAGTAAGCCCAACCCAATCACCGATATATAAATAGGTGTTTTACTCATTTGTAAAGGTACGTTCTGATTATTCACAATCAATTCCGAGTCTTATTCTCTCTACAATCTCTACGATCCGTACATCTGACTTGAGCGTTAGTTCACGTGTGCTCATCTTGCAGGGACCTCAGAAGTTATCAAGCTACTGATCCGCTTTGCTCTCCCAGCTCATTTTCTACACCCCCTAGGTGAGCTATATTTTAGCATCATCATACAGTTAAAGTATATATGTATAAATATACACACTATAGAATATAATATAATATATTTCTATAGAGAGAGAGAGAGAGAGAGTGTGCACGTGTGAGTGTGATAAGAGAGAGAGTGCATGTGTGAGGAGAGAGAGAGTAGAGAGAGAAAATGCAGCCAAAAAGTTATATTATATTATTCATTAACTTGTACATCTATTTATATATACAAAGTGATGAGTCATTACTAACACTTGTCAACATCTCATCTAATATTGTTGGAAATGGCTACATATGTCCTAACACTCAAGGGACTAATAACCCATTTGCTAAAGTCCACAATATTATAATACTCCCCTTGTACGTAGCACCATTGTATCGACTGAATTGATGCCTCATTAATAACCTTAAGCCGGAAAACCCAGTAGGAAAAACCGATCAGAAGGAAAAAAGAGTGCATGACGCAAATCCAAGTCGTGTGCATAAGCTACCTCGTTAAAAACCTTAGCTGGAAAACCCAATGGGATGAAAATCAGTCGTAAGGGAAAAAATAGTGCATAGCACTATAGCTCTCCCTGAAATGAGCAATATAAGCCCCCAATATGGGCTATCAATCAATTTGTAGGTTATCTCATTAAAAACCTTGAGCTGGAAAATCCTATAGGAAAAAACCAGTCAAAAGGAAAAAAGAGTACAACACATCATAGCATTATGTGCTCCCCCTGAAACCAGTAATATATTCCTCCAAAATAGGCTATTTATAAATCTATAAGTTGCCTCATTTAAAACCTTATGTCGGAAAAACCACAAGGTAAAAAGACCGAACAAAAGGGAAAAAGAGTGCAACATATCATCGCTCTGTCTTTGCTTTATGCATTTTAAATCCACAGTAGTTTAACAAAATTCAGTGAACCATAAAGATGACATTAGAATGTCTGTTAGACGTATGTCCATTCCCTCATGAACAACCCTAGGAAACGAAAAATGATTGTATTCATTGCGTGTGAATACATTTAATCACAATTAATCACATATCATTAGGAGAATCCTTGAGTAATAAGGCCGACATTATATCGTACAATTTTATTGTCATTATTCCTCTAACGAACAAAACCCCATTTATATCCAGGGAATTTTACATTGTCCGAAGTTTGTACAACTAACCCATATTTATTTCGCTTCTCAAGGTAAGTCAATTCCAATTTAATTGCTTTCTCGCTTTCAGGCCAAACTCGGCCCTGCCGACATTCTATTTTTTGAACGTGTTTCAATGGCATAATTACCCCAAAAAATTATAATTGTTTTTCTTAAGAGATTAAACTCTGCAGAATTATATGTAGCATGTTTATTATATTGATGACGCGTTTATTCAGTGGATTCAATTAATCAACATGAGTGTGAGCGTGTGCTACAAGGCATTGATATTTATCCAAAGTATTGCACACATCTCATCAAAATTATTTTGATCAAGTTTCTCCGGCACTATCCATTCTCATATGCATGGGGTATAGTAACTTGTGCAGAAAACATGCAAAATCGTATTGCGCGTACATAATAAACACACGCGAGACCATCTATTTAAGATGCTTCTCACAAAATCATAAATATTTAAAATATTTATCCAAAGATTGTATTGATCCAATATTACTAATCATTTTCATTAAATGGTGTATAACGAATCTCATTAATATAAATAATAGAATTACTCTTCGGACATTGGGATTCCTTCACCGTTTAACGAATGTCCTTTAGTATATTATGTATTCCTACACATCATTCTATTTGATGGGCGTCCCCATACTATCATGCCAAAACCTGAATATTTCAGGATTAACCAGTTTCTATGGCATATTGGTGTAGTAATTGAAAACTCGAATTAGGACACAATACAATACAAGTGTTAATGTGTTTAATAAGCAGAACAATTGTTTATTCCCGGAGCCATAATCTCTACGGAAAGTAATATAGTTTTAGTTCGTGTTTTGCGCAATATCACACTCAATAAAATTTAGAATATATTCTATTGTCAATTAGACTAACACATCGTCCGAGGAGATATTTAAACTTAACCTCGGGGATATATATATTTCAGGGGAGATATGCAAACTCTACTTCATGAATATTTTATCTAAAGGATATTTATGACCTTGACCTCCAGAATATGTCTTTCGAGGTAGATATGTACAAATAGTTTTACAATCATTCGAAGAAGAATCTCAATTTCACAGTCATAGTCAGAAATAGAAATAGATAATAATCTATTTTGAGTGTGTTTCACATCTATATCCATATTAAATGATATGTCCATAAAATACTAACTTAATCTTGGGTATTTAACATTTAAGAGAGATATATAATTTCAACCTCGAGAATTTCTCGTTCGAGGGAGTTTTACAAACTTGATCCCGGGAATTTAACATTCGAGAGAGATATGTTCATGTTACACAATTAGTAGACATATCAAATTAACTTTGAAATATTATCAATATCACCAGGGGTTTATAAGCTCGACCTTGAGAATATTTCTTCTATGGGAGTAATATTAAATCAAACTTGGGAATAAATCGTCCAAGCTAGAGAGTCGTAAATTTTTTTATTTGGAATATATAATTAAACTCGACCTCAGGAATGTATCGTCCGAGGGAGATATTAGAAATTCGATCTCGGGCATATGTCGTCCGAGAGAGATATATGAATTTCACCTTAGAAATTAGCTCAATCTCGGGAATGAAATCATCCGAGAGAAGTATTTCAATTTGATTTCATTTACATTTATCTCGAGAAAATATTATAGGCTCAACCTCGTGTATATATCGTTCGAGGAAGGTATGTTCATAAATAAATAAATTCAATCTCGAAAACCGTTACATCGAGAGTTATATCGTAATCATTAAGAATATTAATGCATGATCTCAAATATATAACCTTTACTCATAGGCCAAAATATATTTTCTAGGCACTATACTCATGAGTTTTAATTAATTTTAACCAGATTGTTATCTCGGCAAAAATATTTGCATCCACTCTAGTCAATTTAAGAACATCTTGACGAGGAATATCTTTCACATCGTCGTTATAGACATAACCCCATATAGGGGTGAGAACGAGCCGAGCTCGCCTCTTTTGGCTGGCTCGAGCTCGAGCTCGAGTTTATTTTGTCGAGCTCGAGCTCGTCGAGTTCCTATTTTTTTGGCTCGAGCTCGAGCTCGTGTCAATTTTGTCGAGCTCGAGCTCGTGTCAATTTTGTCGAGCTCGAGCCCATTGTCTTTTTTCTTTTTCTTTTTTTTTTTTATAATTTTTTTTAATTATTATTTTACTATTAAAAATTATTTAAAAAAATAAAAAATAAAAACTAAATTGTAATTATATATATTTTAATATTTGTATTTATTTCTACAATATTTTATATTATTATACATTATTTAAATAAAAATAACATATAAAAAATAATAAATAATAAAAAAATAATAATAAATCCGGCTCGCGAGCTCATGAACAACTGAAAACCGGCTCGAGCTCGGCCCGTCAGAAAGCTCGAGCTCGAAAATCTCGAGTCCGAGTTTGAGCTTTTTACGAGCCGGCTCGTCGAGCTCACGAGTCGGCTCGGCTCGTTTACACCCCTAACCCCATATTTAATTTTATTTTAATAGCCTCATTGGCCTTTGAGGGGAATCACAACTTTTAGTGACTCTACGAGCATCACACGTGGAGTTATATTTATGATTTCTATATCGGCCATTATCGGGGACTACGACGTCCACCATCTCTACGAACATTATGTTCGGAGTAAGTATAGAAGCCATATAAATCGACCCTTAATTTAGACTCCTATGCGACAGAGTCATTTTCATTTCTATTATCTAAATCAGCCCATTTCCTTTTGCTAATTTAAACAAGATTATTAAATAAATAAATCGAAACTTGCACATGCTAATTACAAGTTTCTAAATTTAGAAAATCAAAATCATGTAATGCAAGTTGAAAATTCATAGCCGAGGCAAGAGATAATAACTTTTTTTTCTCATAATTATAGATATATATCCTTCCTTTTCTCCGAAAACCGGTGGCGTATAAATACTGTAGTATTCGCTTCACTATTTGATATCGAGGATCTGGATTTTATCAAATAAAATAAAATAACATAAACAAACTTACATAACCTACCCTTTTTTTCGAGCAGAACCTCGTGCTGATAACGTGTTGTGAAATAATTCCCATTAGCTAATGTATTAAATATTTTATTAGAAATACTAATTGTGTGAATATTATTAATTAAAACAAGTTACTAATGTTGGATCTTTTATATATATATATATATATATATATATATATATATATATATATATATATATATATATATATATTTGTGTATATACGTTTAAAGTATATATGTATATATATACACGCTATATAATATAATATAATATAATATAATATACAATATAATATAGTATATTTCTATAGAGAGAGAGAGTGTGTACGTGTGAGTGTGATAAGAGAGAGAGTGCATGTGTGAGGAGAGAGAGAGTAGAGAGAGCGAGAGATTGCAGTCAAAAAGTTATATTATATTATATTATATTATTCATTAAATTGTACATCTATTTATACATACAAAGTGATGAGTCATCACTAACACTTGTCAACATCTCATCTAACATTGTTGGAAATAGCTACACATGTCCTAAGTCCTAACACTTGTCAAGGGAATAATAATCCATTTGCTAAAGCACACAATATTATAATACTCCCCCTTGGACGTAGCACCATTGTATCGACTGAATTTGGATGGATGATGCCGGAGAATTTACATCAAAAACTTTTGATGATTATTGTGCAGCACTGGGAATTAATGTCGAGCACCCAGTACCATACGTTCATACTCAGAACGGATTGGCAGAATCTATGATTAAACGCATCCAAATTATTGCTCGTACCTTGTTGATGAGATCTAAGCTCACTAGTGTAGCATGGGGCCATGCGGTATTACATGCATCAGCACTAATAAGATTACGCCCGACGGCTTATCACATGCATTCCCCAATGCAATTGATATTGGGCTTTGAACCAAATATTTTACAACACGTTATCGGCACGAGGTTCTTCTCAAATATACCGAAGGATATCATGGGAAGTATGGACAAAAGGGATTATTGTCTACTTGATAGTGCAACAGCGCACACAATTCTGTCTAATAAAATATATTTCTTGAATGTGACAATGTGCAAAGCACAAGTTAAAACCATATCAGGTCCCGTTGAAATTATAGATAGCTCCGGGAATGCAACACTTGTATTGCCTAATGATACCACACTAGACATAGAAAATGCATTATTATCCACTAAATCAAAAAGAAATTTATTGAGTTTTAAAGATGTGAGGCATAATGAGTATCACTTAGAAACTTGTTTTGAATATTCCAAGGAATATATATGTATCACATCATATGATATGAACAAAAAGGTATTCATGAAAAATTTGAAGCAACGACTTCTGGAGTGTATCGTGTCCCAATTCGAGCTTTTGAATCCTACGCCACTATGTCATGGAAACTGGTTAATGCAGATATATTTGGGTTATGGCATGATCGATTAGGTCACCCAGGAACAACGATGATGTGCAAAATTGCAGAACATACTAAATGACATCCATTAAATAATGCAAAAATGTTGATGTCGAAAGATTATTTTTGTGAATCTTGTTCAAGGGGAAAAACTCATTATAAGACCTTCTACAGAAAAGGTTGGTTATGAATCACCATCATTTTTACAAAGAATTCATGGTGATATTTGTGGACAAATACACCCTACAAGTGGACCATTTAGATATTTTATTGTTTTAGTGGACCCATCTTGCAGATGGTCACATGTGTGTTTGTTATCTACACGTAACATAGCTTTTGCACGACTGCTACCACAAATTATTAAACTCCGTGCACATTTCCCTGATTATCCTGTCAAAAGTATAAGGATGGATAATGCCGGAGAATTTACATCAAAAACTTTTGATGATTATTGTGCAGCACTGGGAATTAATGTCGAGCACCCAGTACCATACGTTCATACTCAGAACGGATTGGCAGAATCTATGATTAAACGCATCCAAATTATTGATTGTACCTTGTTGATGAGATCTAAGCTCATTAGTGTAGCATGTGGCCATGCGGTATTACATGCCGCATCACTATTAAGATTACGCCCGATGACTCATCACATGCATTCCCAATGCAATTGACATTGGGCTTTGAACCAAATATTTTACAACACAAATAAATATTATTATTGTTAAAAAATACTTTAGCTCGCAAAATAAAGTAAATTAAATAACCTTAAAAATAGTTAGGAAAAAATAGTTCCAAACGTAGGCGATAGGTCTACGAAGTATGGTTAGTGGGCCCAAAAACTAGAACCCCATCATGCTGTGGATAATTTTAATTTTACATATATATATATAAAAACTATAGAAGAGCCCAAATGGATGAGAATCTTGAGCCAGCCAGCCAGCCTTGATTGGTGTGCCAGCTCCCATCCCTTACACGTGACAACACCAAAACTTTCCCATTTCAAAGATTAGATGTAAGGTTAATATACGGTACTGAGAATTACATAATATCAATTCAACATAGTCATTTAGTGTCCATTTCGATTTGGATGGAGGAGTTTCGAGAATATTTCATATTATCTAGAAAATTCCACTAGATTTAACACCACGATAATGAATGTGTAAGAATATTCATAGTTAAAAAGTGATTGTAATTATCCAAACATGAGAATAATTTAACGGGTGTTTTATATTCTAGTATGAATATAATTAATAAACCTTTTCCTAATTATGAATACTTGTACCTGTAGAGAATTATATTGTTAATTTGTTGTATGAATACGTATAATCTTTTGAAATCTTTTGGCCAAAAGCTTATTTATTAATTAAACTCTCAAATGAGAGTTTGAATAATGGTTCATAGTGGCAAAGATACTTTTTTAACAAATAATCAAATCTACGAAAAATAATGTGTTTAAAGTAAAGGATTTTACAGACCAATTTTTTTTGAAAAATTATCTCATTTTCATTTGAGTTTGTCAAAAAAATTAAAAAGAATCACATTACCGATGAAATTAACAATAATAATAATAATAATAATAATAATAATAATAATAATAATAATAATAATAATAATAATAATAATAATAATAATAATAATAATAATAATAATAATAATAAATGAGCTAGACAAATACCGAAAACGAAATGTTAAATGTCGTTTCAATTTTACTAATGTCGTTTTGACTTCGAACCTCATTTTGACATATTTTTATTTTGATTTTGGCAAACTTCGAAACACAAAAACTGTAGTCATTTGGGTTAACTTTCTAACCAATTTAAATCCGCTAGATTGGATGTCATGTTACAAATTTATGCATAAATGAGTCACATTTTGAATTTTAGATACATCAATACATCAAAGTTGTAGGCTGTATCCATTGATTCATGTATATATTTCTCGTCCGACATCCAATTTTGGTGATTCAAGTTGGATTAGAAAACTAACTCAGAATACCACAAATTCTATTTTTCGGATTTTGCAAAATTTGGAATTAAAAATGATGAAAATCACATTTGAAGTCGTACCAGTATTATTAAAGCTCGAACGGCATTTATCACTTTCCATACCGAAAAATTGAAAACACTCACTATAAAACGCCAACCGTGTCCCCGTATATTTTCTTCATCAACAAGTTCACTAACGTTCTGCTTTATTATTAATTAGCAAATGGCAGAAACAGAAGCCACAGCACCCACTGAACAACCAGTACTACACACACAATTCTTTTTGTTTTTTTTTAATGATTAAATATTTATCTATATTTTTATTTGTAATTTTGTGATTGGATCGTGTGGTTTAATAATATGATCTTGACAGGTTCTGGAGGAGAAGAAGCTGAAATATCTTGATTTCGTCCAATTAGTGACAATATACGTGGTCGTATGTTGCTCGACCATCTATGAATATGCCAAAGAAAACTCCGGTCCGTTGCGAGCTGGAGTTCAGACCGTCGAAGGTGCGGTCAAAGCTGTTGTCGGACCGGTTTTTGAGAAATTCCAGGACGTGCCTTTTCAGCTTCTCTATTTTGCAGATCGAAAGGTTGACGAGTCAATAATCGAGTTGGAATATCACGTGCCGGTTCTTCTCAAGCAGGTTTGGACGGCGGCTCGAGAGCTTGTGTTCGAGGTGCAGCGAGCCGGCTTTGTGGACATCACCAAAACGGCTTACATCAAGTACGAGCCAGTAGCCGAGCAGTACGCAGTCACGGCTTGGCGCTCCCTCAACGGGGTCCCCTTGTTCGCTCAACTGGCTCAAATTATGGTCCCAACCGCTGCTTATTGGGCCGAGAGGTACAACCAAGCTGTGGCTTACACGGCTGAGAGGGGATATACGGTGTCGTATTACATGCCTTTAGTGCCCATCGAAAGAATTTCCAAAACATTTGGAGCAGACGAGAATGTGGCGGCGGATGTTTCGGCCAATGGAGGGGAATGAATATGTGGCCCTCCCCTAACAATTTGGTCATTTTGTTCACTAATACTAAATTTTGTTTTTGGAATTTGGATCTCTAGTACATCCAAAACTTCCATGTTCCATGTGTATTGTTTGTTTCCACATTTTGGTTAAGGGTGTCTCTCCACCTTGTCAGCTTTTCAACTTCAAACCTTTAATAAATTAGTAAAATATGTGTTTTTTGATTTTCCAACCCTTTTTTTTCCCCAAAAAACATTAGCATTCAAACTTCAAATTAAGTAGGGTGTTATTATTTCAATTTCATATCATTCTAATACATAATTTAGACCACCTTTAATACTAAACTCAATTTCTAATGCTTAGAGTGTCACATGGGATATTTAGAGATTTTTGTTAAAAAACCATCTCCAATGCAAATCTTAAGAAAAATCTCCAAATGATGTGGCAATAAGATGACACTTGTGATGTTAGAGATTCTTAACAATGTTAGAAGAACGGGACCGGACCGGCCGGTTGGACTGGTCCGACCGCGACCCGCCACGAAAGCGGTTCGATCTGACGCCGAAAACCGGGATATTCAAGAACCCGGGTCAAATGTCCAAAAACCCAGTTCGACCGGCAAAACCCGGCGAACCCGGAAACCGGTCAGTGACCCCGGTTCTTATCTAAGACACTTCGTCGGTGATTGCTAGTGGCCGGATCTGCACGAAATTCGCCGGAGGTGGCTAGATCTGCACGAAATTCGCCGGAGGTGGCCGGATCTGGGTGGAGTAAGCGGTGGGTAGCCACAAAATCTAGCAGTGGGTGGCGGAATTGGACAAGTTTGGATCGTGGGTGGAACAGATTGTGTTGTTGGATATGGAGTGATAAGAGTGATTAAAGAGAAGAAGAAGAAAATGGAGAAAAAACAAAACTGAAAAAAGAAAACTGGATAAAAAGGGGGAGAGGAGGTAGGTGATAAGAGGAGAGAAGTTGGAAAGAGGAGAGAAGATAGAAAGTAAAAAAAATATATAATAAAAAATTAGGTGTGAGAAATAATAAAGGGAATAGTTTATATATATTTAAAAAGTTAATAATAAATAGAAGAGAGTGTGTAAAATAAAAAACACATACAGAAAATATATATTTAAAATATTAAAATTGATAAAATAATTATAAAAAAAAATCTGAGTCGAACTTGGTTGAACCGGTCAAACCGTGACTCGAATGCCTATCCGGTTTTGTGGCCGGTCCGGTTCTGATAACATTGATTCTTAATATGACCTCTGAAATTGGAATGTCAGAGGATCTCTAAGGTGTCAACTCATATTTAATACATTTTTTATTTTATTTTGCTTTCTATTAAAAAATAAGAAAATTAATATGTCTTCAACCGTCAATTAATTTCATCGGCCTCTCTATTTTTTGTTCCACAAAAACAATTCACCAGCCCCTCTACTTTTATTCCACAAAAAAGAAAAATAAACTCTAACCAACGATTGAAGGAAAACAAACACAAATGATTTCAGAGGAATTCATAAACTCTACTCTTATTTTGCCTTCTTCTACATTATTTTATCAGAATTATATGTTTCTCTGAAGATTCAACTTTCGGGTAAAAACCCTAATTATTTACTTAATCTATTTTAATTTCTCAAACTTTAATCAATTGAATTCATGTGATTTCTCCGACCTAAAAAAAATGAACCATACGCGCAATCTATAGAAATTGATAGTTTGTAGAATATATTTTCATGGTTTAACGAAAAAGGTTAAATGTCAATTTAAAATATGTTCATTAAAATATTTACCCAATGAATGAATAACTTTATTGACATGTACACGTGGGTATCTAATGGCATCGTCTAGTTCATCATCTTCGTCGTCGACGTATGATACATCATCTTCAAGTGACGAGTGTTCATCTTACACACATCACTTCTTAGATGAGATATGATGTGATAGCTCGAGATCCATAGATATTACACAAAGTGTCGCCGAAGCAATTGCAATCTATATTCAACCGATATTGGCAACTACGATAAAGCTAAAGAAACGCCCGCATGGTGGATCTACTCCGGGCAGAAGATATATTCGTCGTGATAGAAAGTCTCGCCACAACATGATAATTAAAGACTACTTCAAATGTGAGGATTCGAAATACACGGCTGATCATTTTCGTCGTTGCTTCCGAATGGATGTTAACCTCTGTACTCGCATTTTGGATGAAATTGAGAAGAATGATGAATACTTTACTAAAAAAGTTGATGCAGTAAAGAATCAGGGGTTGAGTCCACTTCAAAAAATGATAGCGGCAATTCGTATGCTCGCATACGGGTGTTCAACTGATATTCTTGATGAATATGTTCAAATTGGCGAAAGCACAACAATTGAGAGTCTCCAACATTTATGTGATTCCATAATTGCAATTTTTGAAGAAGAGTGTTCAAGGAAACCAAATGAACATGATATTAAAGTTTTGCTTAAACAAGGAAAAGCTCGAGGTTTCTCAGGTATGCTTGGTAGTCTCGATTGCATGCATTGGCATTGGAAGAATTGCCCTACAACATGGCACGACACACGCACACAAATGGATTCAAAAGAGTTCCAACACTCATTTTAGAGGCTGTCGCTTCACAAAATTTATGGATTTGGCATGCATTCCTTGGTATGGCAGGTACCCACAACGATATCACAGTTCTTGATATATCTCCACTATTTGATAATATTGTTCATGGAGTTGATCCATTGTGTAAATTTAAAGTAGACGACAACAAT
This sequence comes from Erythranthe guttata, assembly GCF_000504015.1. Next base: position 132,155 of record NW_012192960.1, read on the forward strand.
TACGATATGGGATATTACCTAACAGATGGAATTTATCCGGAATATGCTACTCTAATTCAAACCATTTCTCAGCCATCTAGTGTCAAAGAAAAATTATTTGCTAAACAACAAGAAACCGTAAGAAAGGATGTGGAACGCGCCTTTGGTGTGTTGCAAAGTAGATGGCATATTATCAAGGGTCCTTCACGAATGTGAAAGGAGGAGGATCTTGGAAAGATTATAAAGACATGTATCATCTTGCATAGCCAAGGAATCGATCCTGAACGTTGGGAGCCACCTTCAAATGACAACGTTACCAATGTTGAGTTAGTACATGATTCAACATTTCTTGTTTCAAGTATGATTGGTCGAATTAATAAAATTCGAGACACGTGTGTTCATAAGAAGTTAAAGAACGATCTTATTAATCACTTATGGAAAATGTTTGGTGAAGAAGAAATGTAGGGCAAGAATATTTGTTTTATCTTGTTATTTTATTATTAAGTAGAGCATATATATTTTTTATGACATAACGGACCATGATTGTTAGATTTAATTTATTTAGGGTGACGAATAATCGTTTTTCTGTTTATCTCGTTTGTTGATGTTTATGTAGAATTTGTAAAAATAATTTTGACACTGTAATATGAATAATTATGTATGCTATTGAACTGTTTGCTTTGTATATGAGATCTGATTAGAAAATTGTAACATTTTGGAGTCTTGTAGAGCTCTCTGTGTCGATCAATTTGATAGATAGTTGGCACAAATTAGACATGTAATGAATTAGATATGAGTTGTTTTCTTTAACTGCACAAAAACAGAGTCAGCCTATGTGATGCTGCTCAAATGCCAATTGGGCAACCCAAGAGTCCTTGAGCCCACAAAGATAGAGAATGCCGTGAGTCACTGCCACGTGTCCGAGGTAGTTGAAGGGATTGCTCCGTTCGTTAACCTACAAAACAATTGAAACACTAGATGACACGCCGGGTTTGGCCCGGCGATTATCCTCCGACGCTCAAGTCAGAAGATGTATTAATATAAGCAAATAATAACCATTAATTGCCAAATTAGTGTACCTTCTTATGTGAAATGACACATATATTTATAGGTGGATGAATAGGTAGGACTTTTGTAAAAATCCGATGTGGGACAATGTGTTGTCATTTGTAAAGGTGAAAAGGTAATCTAATTGAGTTTTGGCACACAATTAGATTAATTAGACAATTTGGGCCTAATCTTAATTAGGTTAATGGGCCTAATTATGATTAGACACATCATTAAGCCCCCCACTTCCAAGTTGGGTCATGGGTTTGTGAGCCTAGTTGGAAGTAATATATAAGGCCTCCCACGCACTTGTAGGGTTTTTTATTTTTTATTCTTGAGGTTTCTTCTTTCTGAATTGTGCTAGCGAGATTTAAGAATAATTGGCGAACTTCCAAAGGTATAAATTTTATTTTTTTGCAAATCCTCACTTTTTTATTCGAGTCCTTGTGTCGTTGGTTTTACCCGTATTTTGTTGTTTGGAGCCTCGAAATTGCGTTTGATAAAGGCGTAGGAATTTAATGTCGGGTCTAAGGTTGTTGGACGAGTCTAGCGACGAACTATGTGGAGTTCATTCGGAATCCGATAATTTTGAAGATGGGAATTCGAAAAATCTTGATAGCCGGGTTGAAAGAGGTCGAAATTTGGAGTCCGGGAGTACCAATTTTGTGAAATTCGGAGTTGCGAGCGAGAAGTTATGTGCGAAACAGTGTAATGGTTCGTTGTTCAAGGAAAATTCCAGTACTGGCGGCTATGGCATCGAATTCCGTGCCAGAAAGGAGGGGGTGACGTCAGCCCTGGGAGGCGTGACGTCACCGAGCGTGGAAATCCGTGCAGCTGGGCGGTCTGGCGGGTCAACTCGGGCGGATCGAGCGAGTCGGGTGGGTGAGTCGACTCGGGCAGGCGGGTCGGACCGGTCGGGCTGGGCATCTCGGTCGGGTGAGTCGACTCAGTTGAGTGAGTCAACTCGGTCAGGGGAATCGGGCGAGTCAACTCGGGTGACTGGGTTAACTCGGGCGGATGTGGGGTGTGACGTCAGCGTGACGTCACACGGAGCGGGGCCAGGGACTGCCGCGCGCGTGGCGCGCGTGGGCGGGGACCGCCAAGAGCGCGTGGGGCGCGTGGGGCGCGTGAGGCGCGTGGGAACAGCTGCTGGGAGCTGTTCCGCGCGTGGGGGCGCGTCCGGGCCGTTTCCGGCGCGTGTGGAGCGCGTGCAGGGCCGTTCGGAGTCCGTTTTTTCCGCCAAACCCCGTGTTTCAGCTCCCAACTCTGATGTGGGCCCGGAGTTTCGTTCCGTGGAGTTAGAATGTAGCGATCCTGAGACTTGGGCGTGGTCTCGACGGATTAATGTGTTTGGGACGAACTTTTCTCTAAAAAATTCCGTGGTTCGTGGGTCGAAGAGAAGACGTGAATTCGAGGTGGACGAGAGCGTGTTGACCGATGAGGAGGAAGAATTAACCGATTTTTCCGGCGGTAGTGTTTCTGAGGAATATTCAGGAATATGTTCCGAATTAAATTTCGACTCTTCCTTTAGAGTTGGTCAACTGCCTGAGATTCTGGACTATCTACGTGTCGAGCATCTTATTGAGATATTGGTTCCGTGTAAGGGGGAGAGATGTTATGCCCCTCCTGATGGCTACTTTACGGTATTCCTTGCATCATTTTCGGTTGGATTTACTTTGCCACCTCATCCGGTTCTTGTTCAAATTTGTCGAGATGTGAAGGTGAGCCTCAGTCAATTAACGCCGAACGCATTTATTTACTTCAAAGGGTTTTGTCATCGCGCTGAGTCCGAGGGTTTTCCAATTTCGGCGAATTTATTTCACTCCATGTTTCTTGTGAAGCCGCTGAGGGACAAAGCTCCTAATTTTCATTTTCATCCTCGGTCGAAATGCAAGTTTTTGAAGAAAAATGAGAATAAATAGGGGAGTTGGAAGGAGTGGTTCCTATACGTGCGGAATGATTGGGAAGTTCCTTCTGTATGGGGTGAAGTGCGTCCCGTTGAGTGGAGTAATGAACACTCTAGACTCAAAATGGATTGTATCGGAATGGGTTTTTTCGATTATTTCTTCGACCCTTTGACTTTATTTTCTAAAGGTAGAGGAGTTGTGCTGTATTGATTGCTCCGTCCTCTTTCTTTATAGTTTTCTTGAAACTAATATTTTTGTATTTGCTGTTTTCGTGTTCTGCAGGTGAGACGATGAGCTATAATGATTTCAAACGTCGTTGCATGAACAATGGTTCCTCGAAGCCTGTGTCTCGAAACACACCTCCGGCCTCAAGGCCCGTGGAAAGGGAGTCGGGAAGAGGCACTGCAGAGGATCGAAGTAGTGGGAAAAAGCCAGTCCATGGGGTGGGATCGTCACGTGGTCCGGAGGTGGCTGTGAAGAAGAGCGCTGGAGTCTCGGATCCCAAATCCGCCGACAAAGGTCGTCTTGCTATTGTGAGTGCGTCCCCGCTACCTTTGAGCGAGCTCAAGTCCCCCTCCGCGTCCGGGGATACTCGTGTCGCCCCTATCGTCGTGCGTGAAAAAAGGCCTCGCACCTTAGGAGTTGAGGAGTTGGTGTTACCGCCCGTTAATGCATGGAAAGGGAATTTTGTTGCTGGTATTGATAGGACGCAAAATGGTGGTTCGGTGTTTGACGTTCTTGATAGCGCCTTGGCCATGGAGAAGGTAATGGGTTTCCCGACGGAGTTTGATTCGACTCGTCTTGCCGGGAAACCTCTAGACAAGATGATCGAAGGGTTGGCGTCCTCCTTTGCTCGGGTTAGTATCGGATTTATCATGCACCTCTATATTTGATTTATTATTACTATTAATAATAATAACTCCTGCCCCTTTTATTTATTTATTTATTTATTTATTTTTTAGACTATGACTTTCGTGCCCTTGATTATTGATCGCGGGAGGGGCTTGGAGGCTGAGCATGCCAAGATGCAAGCAGAGAAGTTGAACGTTAATTCGTTGTATGCGGGTGTTCAGGGTGTCAATGCCTCCCTTCGCTCAGAGATTGAAGGTTTGAAGAAGTCTCTGGATGAAGAAAAAGGCAAGCTGAGTGCCTTGGAGAAGAAATGTCAGGGCTTGGTGATACGTGCGGATGATGAAAAATCGGCTCGTCTGAAGGCCGAAGCTAGGATTAAGGATCTGAGCCTATCTTTGAAGAATGAGAAGACCGACGCGCTTTCTTTCATGGAAGCCCATAAGGGGTCGAATGACGTCTTGAAAACGCCTTTGGGTTTGATGGTGGTCGACAAGTTCTTAGGGAGCGAATCTTATATCGAGCTGCGGGATAGTTATGTTAGAGTAGGTGACCAACAAGCCAACGTGTGGCTGTGGTCTTTCGTATTTATTATTGTAATAAACGAACCTTTATTCGTATTAATGATAAAACACCTTGGCATTCTATATCTTTGTCCCTTTGTCACAAGCATAGATATAGTCCTTACAGTTATTACAAGTACTAGTAATTGATCGTTAGGATCGTGAGATATTTACTTAAGTATTATAACTGTTAAACGTGTTCCTAGTCGAAGGGTTACGCCACTAATGAGGATATCGGCCTTTCCCATTAAGACTAGCACTTAGTGTATGTGTACTCCATCTCATCAGTTAACGGTATTGTGATATCGGCATGCATAAGTGGGTGCTCGTAAGTTGACGAGTTCACTGAACTCCCTCACCCTAGAAATCTCTAAGTGGTTCCCAATAATCGAGTAGAGATATCTATGGTATAGTTGTACACCATTAGTCCTTATGACCTAGACATCACCGTGACTTCACTAGAGGACCAGCTGTATCGTGACCTGTCTCTGAGTTCCACCGAGGACCATCCCAAGGGCCAGTGTTCGTGCAGTCCAAAATCTAGTGGGAGGTCTGTGCATTGTAGTCGGGGATTCGATCGCTAGAATAGTCTTGGATGTCCTGTGTGTTCTGAAAGTTTGTAATCATTCTAATTCTCTGGCCAGAGCTGACTAAGTGATGATTAGAGAATTCGATTCTCTAAGTCATGCACGTAAGGATTACAACACTTGGAACGATCGCACCGTCATCGAACATATAAAGAGGTCTCGATGAACCAATGCCTCTAGTTCGATCGGGACATATGAATCGAAGGGACCGTACTGTACGTTAACTATATCTGAAGGTTCTTGCAGGCACTTCATTTGTATCTAGGGAATCATGACGCGTAGTTGCTAGACGCCAATCTTGATTCGTTGGGTGATTAAGGTGAAACGAGTTTCATCTTAATCGTAACTCTAAGGGGACGAGTTTTGACCACAAAGGGTTGTGGGCCCACGGCTAGCTTACACCTGAACCATCGAGGGTCACACTGCTCGTGCACATGAGATCTTTGAATAAACGGTCAGAGATAAAATGGTTTATCTTTGCTTGATTGGAAGTCAATATGATTGGGTCCAACATTCGTAATTTGGAATTATGAATGAGAATAAGAAAAGGAAAAGAATAGGCGAAAGTTGTAGTGAACTTTCTAAATCGGGAAGTTTCCAAATTTAGAAAGTGCACTGAACTAGGGTTTCCACTTTTGGAAAGTTGGAAAATGAAAGGTGGCACTCGTAATGACGAGGACATTATAATGAATCCGAATATGTAATTGTTACGATTTTCCGATCATTGAATTGAGAGAGACGAGCAAGTGAAGGAACTAACGAGCTTAAGCTGTTGGGCCCGGTCCAACTTAAGCCCGTTAGGGTTTTATGCAAGGGACTATAAATACATGATTTATAGGCCTTGCACAAACAACACAAACACAACAAACCCTAACCCTAGCGGCCGTCCACCTCTCTCTCTCGGCCACTCTCCCCGCGGCCACCACCGTGCCGTCGCCGCTCCTCCGTCGCCGGAATCGGCCATCTATTGGCCGATCCCTTTCGGTACTCTTTTCTTCTTTCTTTTTCTTCCGTTAATTCTAACTATTACGTGTCTAGTGCCACGTGTTTAGTAGATCGAAGTATACGAGGTGAAATCCGAGAGGAGGAAGATCGAAGATCGAGGAATCGAAGAGCAGCGCACGAGCCGAAGCCGCACGCTGCCCCACGCGCCGCCACGGAAGACCGCGCGTGTACCTCACGCGCCGCCGTGGCCGATTCGCCGCTGCTGCTCCTGCACCGCTGCTGCCCCGATTGTACGGATTGGTTTCCGTAGCAATCTCGACTTGCTAAACGCTTCTACCTCACGCTTCAAGAGGTAAATACACGAAACCCTAATTTCGATTCGTCTACGTTTAAACTATGAATTCATGTTTGCTATCATATGATTTTATGTGATTATGTGTAATCGTTTTAATCTTTGAAAGCATGATTATTGGTTTGAACGCGAGCATGTTAATTGATTTAAATTCGGTTAAATTATTTAGCATGTATGTTGTTTTTAATTTCGCTGGAAGCGCAAAGGTACGCAATTAATTGATTTTAATTTGTCGGGCATGTGCTTGTGTGCTTTAAAGTCGTTTAAATCACATTAAATTTTTGTTTTCCGCTGCGTACACGTGCCCGAAACCCAACAGTGGTATCAGAGCTCGTTGCGCAATTAATTGCGTTCGTTTTAATATGCTATGATTTTATGCATGTTCGATTTATTAAAGTAGTGATTGTCGTATTATGTAATTGGGAGTTTTCGTAAGTTTAAAATATTTTTGAAATATTGTTTAGAATTTTTCCAGCTTTAAAATTGTTTAAAATTGGAAAATCGGATCTGAAATTATTTTTAAAACATCGGTTTTTAATTGTTCGGATCGAACCGGTCGAACCGGCCGGTTCGATGGTTGTGCACGATTTAGTTGACCGAATCCACGTGGATTCGGGTCGGTCAGACCGGTTCTCGGTCCGACTGACCCGGCCCACTGATTTGGGTCAGTTGGACCGGGCAGAACCGGACCGCTTCGGTCCGAACCGGTCAGACCGGTTGGGCCGAACCGGTTCACTGAAAAAAAAAAAAAAAAAAAGAAAATTATTTCAGATTTCTAAAATTAAACTTAAAACAAATTGATTTTAATTTTTGGAAAATTATTTTCAATTAATCCCAATTAGATAATTGGATCGACAATCATTTATTTTAGTAAATAGGTGTTAGATTAATTAATTAATTTAAATTGTTAAATTGATTTCAATTAATAGAACACGTTCAAAATTTTGATTATGGTTCAACTTAATTAGTAGTCCCTCAACATTATTTGAATGATTTATGCTAGTTGAGGTTCTATAATTATTTTGAAAACTCGATAATTAATTAATGTAATTAATTATATAATTAGGTCGTATGTTCCTCTTAGGACAATATGCGCTTCCATATACCTTTAGAGAACATAGATGTAGGAATCACATAGACCAATCCAAAACCTTCTGATGAGATAAAACATTTTAATAAAAATCCCTCATTCTTAATTTAATTAAGAATCATTTCAAGCTATAAAGAAAAACCCAATCTGTTGAGTTATTTCTTTCCTTCTGCCAACGGTTGGATTATGTGTAGCCCTTTACTATAGTGCAGTAAGCCGTGTTAGCGGGGAGTGCTATGGTAGAGTAAGCTGTAATTCAATTGACATAGTGATGAAGGTAGCCGTAGAAAAGGGTTATGTTGAATTAGCGTGGTCGGCTAGATTAACTAGGGACTGCATTAGTTTGGCATAATCAAGTTCTATGAGCGTCTTTGATTGGTAGGTTAGACTTGACACACGACGATTTTGATATTCGCGAGATTAACTTAGGTCATTATCAAGTGTGAGGAAAATCAATTTAGGGTCATATTGTGGATATGATTGATTGTGATCTACCTTTGGGCAAATATAATCGGGCTAGATTAACTACGGGTTATATTTGTCTATTGGACCTAAAGCCCATTAAGAAAAATCAGTTTTCTCGTTTGTCTACTAGAGGGAAGTGGAACTCGATAAAATTAGTGGGAGAACAATTAAATAACATAAGTCCAAACATTTAATTGTAACAATCATTTAACGCGAATCTCTAATAATCCTCTTCTCTATATGTCTCAGATAATTATGTCTAAGAATCCCATAATGTCAATCCTCGACAATAAACTCAATGGCCCTAATTACCTAGATTGGTTGCGTAGTCTTAAGCTTGTGCTAACTGTTGAAGGGCGTCTCTATGTTTTGAACGAGAGGCTTCCCGCCACTATACCTGCCACAGCGACTGATGCTGAAAAGGAAACTTATGAAGTTTGGAAGAAAGATGACACTCATGCTAGGTGCTATATGATAGCCGCCATGGAGCCCGCGCTTGCGAGGAAATATGAGTCTCACTTGCATGCTTTCGATATAAAGGCTCATCTCGATAGCATGTATAGTGAGAATATTAGGGCATCGATGTACGCTGCTACAAAGGAGTTGATCACAGCAAGACTGCGCGAAGGGACTTCGGTCCACGAGCACTGTCTCAAAATGATCACTCTCCTTGAAAAGCTAGTGAATCTTGATGTCACCCTCCCGGCCGAGCTCTCGTTGGATTTGATCCTGTTGTCTCTTCCTAGTTCCTATGAATCGTTCATAGTGAACTTCAACATGAACAAACTAGATCCTCCCTTGGATGAGTTAATGAACATGTTGGTCAGCTTCGATTCCACCATTAAGAAAGAGAAGTCTGTTCTCATTGCTGCTACTTCTGGAAAGAAGAGTTCTTTCCAAAAGAAGAGAAAAGAAAGAGTTCCCTTCCCAAACAGCAAGTTCGAAGTGGGTGAAGGTAGTGGGGGCCCCAAAGCAAAGGTTAGCAAACAAGTTGATGATGCTTGCCATCACTGTGGAAAGAAAGGACATTGGCGCCGCAACTGCAAGGCTTACCTGAAGCAGAAAGGTTCTGAAAATGGTACGTATTTCATTGACGTAAATTTGTCTGTCAACTCTTCTTCTTGGGTATTGGATACGGGCTGTGGCTCACATTTGTGCAATGATTTGCAGCTAATGACAAGAAGTCGAAGACTTAGAGCGGGTGAGACCTACCTAAGGATGGGGAATGGAGCAAGAGTTGCTGCTGAAGCCATTGGCACAATTTACTTAAATGTTTTGGATTCTAGTTTTCCTATTGTTTTGAACGATTGTTTATTTGTTCCGTCGCTCATTAGAAACCTTATTTCTATTCCTGTATTAGATATTGAAGGTTTTACTTTTGTTTTTGGAAATTCGATTTGCATTATACAAAAGAATGAGAATTTAATTTGCAAAGGACGACTATTAAACAACTTGTATGAACTAAATCCAAGTGAAATACCTATTAATGTTATATCAGCAAAACGTAAGGAGATAGATCAAAACCCCGCACAACTTTGGCACGCTAGATTGGGTCATGTCTCTTTAAGAAGGATGAACGATTTTGTTAGTGAAGGATTGTTCTCCTTGGAGGACGTGAAATCACTACAAACTTGTGAATCTTGCCTTAAAGGGAAAATGACCAAGTCACCCTCTACAAAGGGAAAATGGAACGAGCCGAGGGTCCTTTGGATTTGATCCATACAGACGTATGTGGTCCACTAAGTGTTAGTGCGAAGGGTGGATATAACTACTTCGCCACCTTTACCGACGATTATTCTAGGTATGGGTATGTGTACTTGATGAAGTACAAGTCTGAAACATTTGAAAAGTTCAAAGATTTTAGACATGAAGTAGAAAAGCAACTCGGACGAAGTATTAAGAAGCTGCGATCCGATCGTGGTGGAGAATACTTGAGCATCGAGTTCATTGACTATCTAAAAGAAAATGGGATACAATCCCAATGGACTCCACCGGGGACTCCTCAACTTAATGGAGTCTCCGAACGTCGGAATCGAACTTTATTAGATATGGTTCGATCCATGATGGGGTTCACAAACTTACCGGCATACTTGTGGGGTCATGCACTCCGTACTGCCGCGTATTTGCTGAATAGAGTTAACACCAAAGCAGTTAAGTCCACACCTTATGAACTTTGGCATTCCCGGAAACCCAATTACAAACATATTAGGATATGGGGTTGTCCCGCTTATGTGAAGCGGTTAGTGGGAGATAAGTTGGATAGTAAATCCGACTTGTGCTATTTTGTGGGGTATCCCGAAGACTCAATGGGATACGAGTTTTATTATGTCAAAGAAGCAAAGACGTTTGTTTCAAGAAATGCCACCTTTTTGGAAAGGGAGTTTCTATCCGATAGAAAGGGCAGCATGATAGAACTTGAAATAGTTCAAGAACCACAAAGTGAAGTTCAAACGCAAGAACAAGTAATCGAACCAATACAACAATCCACTAATATACCTCCTGAACCTACGGTACGCAGATCCGAAAGAGTTCGGAAAATGCCGGATAGGTTATTCCTCCTCGAAAATGATGAAGATCATGTTGATCTTGGACGAGATCCAAGAACATACAATGAGGCCGTATCGGATGCGGACATGGGACATTGGCTAACTGCCATGAAATCCGAAATGGACTCCATGTACTCCAACAAGGTATGGACCTTGGTAGATCCACCCAAAGGAATTGTTCCTATAGGCTGCAAATGGATCTATAAGAAGAAAATTAGAGTTGATGGAAAGGTATCGACCTATAAAGCTAGATTGGTAGCAAAAGGATACACTCAAAGGCAAGGTGTTGACTATGAGGAAACCTTTTCGCCAGTCGCGATGCTGAAGTCCATTAGGATTTTGCTGGCCATAGCTGCGTGGTACGACTACGAGATATGGCAAATGGATGTGAAGACCGCCTTCCTTAATGGAGATATTGAGGAAGAAATTTACATGGCGCAGCCGGAAGGCTTCATATCTTCTGGAAGTGAGCAAAAGGTTTGCAAGCTCCAGCGATCCATTTATGGATTGAAGCAAGCATCCCGTAGTTGGAACATTAGGTTCGACTCAACTATCAAAGAGTTTGATTTTGAGAAGAATCCGGAGGAACCTTGTGTATACAAGAAGGTTAGTGGGAGGGCAGTGATATTTTTAGTGCTTTACGTTGATGACATTCTACTCATTGGGAATGACGTAGGAATGCTGCAACAAACGAAAGCATGGTTGTCCACACGTTTCTCAATGAAGGATTTGGGAGAAGCATCTTATGTATTAGGAATACGCATCTATAGAGATAGAGCAAGAAAGATGCTTGGTTTATCCCAAAGCCTGTACATAGACACCGTTATGAAACGGTTTAGCATGGAAGAATCCAAGAAAGGATTCTTGCCAATGTCCCATGGGGTTCGTCTCTCGAAATCTATGTGTCCGCAAACACCTAGTGAAATCGAGGAGATGAAAAGGACGCCTTATGCTTCTGCCATAGGAAGCATAATGTATGGCATGCTATGTACGAGACCCGATATTGCGTATGTTGTGAGTGTCACAAGCAGATATCAGTCTAACCCCGGCCCGGCTCACTGGAAAGCCGTGAAAGATATCCTCAAGTACTTAAGAAGGACTAAGGATATATTTTTGGTCTATGGGGGTGCCGAGTTGAAATTAGAGGGTTTCACTGACTCTAGTTTTCAATCGGATGTGGACGACTCAAAGTCGAATTCTGGATTTATATTCACGCTTAATGGTGGTGCCGTGTGTTGGAAGAGTTCCAAGCAAAACACGACGGCCGATTCCACTACCGAAGCGGAATACATTGCAGCGTCTGAAGCTGCAAAAGAAGGGACTTGGATAAGGAAATTCATCCAAGAGTTGGGTGTCATTCCTGATGCTAGTGATCCAGTACCGTTGTACTGTGATAACACCGGAGCCGTGGCGCAAGCTAAGGAGCCACGATCTCATCAGAAGTCGAAGCATATTCTGAGGAAGTATCACGTGATCCGAGAGATCATTGATAGAGGTGAAGTTAAGGTTGAACGAGTCACCTCGGAAGAGAACGTTGCAGACCCCTTCACGAAGCCTTTACCAAGATCGGTCCATGAGAAACATCAAGAGTCGATGGGATTGCGGTTTATGGGTAGTTGGCTTTAGGTCAAGTGGGAGATTGTTAGAGTAGGTGACCAACAAGCCAACGTGTGGCTGTGGTCTTTCGTATTTATTATTGTAATAAACGAACCTTTATTCGTATTAATGATAAAACACCTTGGCATTCTATATCTTTGTCCCTTTGTCACAAGCATAGATATAGTCCTTACAGTTATTACAAGTACTAGTAATTGATCGTTAGGATCGTGAGATATTTACTTAAGTATTATAACTGTTAAACGTGTTCCTAGTCGAAGGGTTACGCCACTAATGAGGATATCGGCCTTTCCCATTAAGACTAGCACTTAGTGTATGTGTACTACATCTCATCAGTAAACGGTATTGTGATATCGGCATGCATAAGTGGGTGCTCGTAAGTTGACGAGTTCACTGAACTCCCTCACCCTAGAAATCTCTAAGTGGTTCCCAATAATCGAGTAGAGATATCTATGGTATAGTTGTACACCATTAGTCCTTATGACCTAGACATCACCGTGACTTCACTAGAGGACCAGCTGTATCGTGACCTGTCTCTGAGTTCCACCGAGGACCATCCCAAGAGCCAGTGTTCGTGCAGTCCGAAATCTTGTGGGAGGTCTATGCATTGTAGTCGGGGATTCGATCGCTAGAATAGTCTTGGATGTCCTGTGTGTTCTGAAAGTTTGTAATCATTCTAAGTCTCTGGCCAGAGCTGACTAAGTGATGATTAGAGAATTCGATTCTCTAAGTCATGCACGTAAGGATTACAACACTTGGAACGATCGCACCGTCATCGAACATATAAAGAGGTCTCGATGAACCAATGCCTCTAGTTCGATCGGGACATATGAATCGAAGGGACCGTACTGTACGTTAACTATATCTGAAGGTTCTTGCAGGCACTTCATTTGTATCTAGGGAATCATGACGCGTAGTTGCTAGACGCCAATCTTGATTCGTTGGGTGATTAAGGTGAAACGAGTTTCATCTTAATCGTAACTCTAAGGGGACGAGTTTTGACCACAAAGGGTTGTGGGCCCACGGCTAGCTTACACCTGAACCATCGAGGGTCACACTGCTCGTGCACATGAGATCTTTGAATAAACGGTCAGAGATAAAATGGTTTATCTTTGCATGATTGGAAGTCAATATGATTGGGTCCAACATTCGTAATTTGGAATTATGAATGAGAATAAGAAAAGGAAAAGAATAGGCGAAAGTTGTAGTGAACTTTCTAAATCGGGAAGTTTCCAAATTTAGAAAGTGCACTGAACTAGGGTTTCCACTTTTGGAAAGTTGGAAAATGAAAGGTGGCACTCGTAATGACGAGGACATTATAATGAATCCGAATATGTAATTGTTACGATTTTCCGATCATTGAATTGAGAGAGACGAGCAAGTGAAGGAACTAACGAGCTTAAGCTGTTGGGCCCGGTCCAACTTAAGCCCGTTAGGGTTTTATGAAAGGGACTATAAATACATGATTTATAGGCCTTGCACAAACAACACAAACACAACAAACCCTAACCCTAGCGGCCGTCCACCTCTCTCTCTCGGCCACTCTCCCCGCGGCCACCACCGCGCCGTCGCCGCTCCTCCGTCGCCGGAATCGGCCATCTATTGGCCGATCCCTTTCGGTACTCTTTTCTTCTTTCTTTTTCTTCCGTTAATTCTAACTATTACGTGTCTAGTGCCACGTGTTTAGTAGATCGAAGTATACGAGGTGAAATCCGAGAGGAGGAAGATCGAAGATCGAGGAATCGAAGAGCAGCGCACGAGCCGAAGCCGCACGCTGCCCCACGCGCCGCCCCGGAAGACCGCGCGTGTACCTCACGCGCCGCCGTGGCCGATTCGCCGCTGCTGCTCCTGCACCGCTGCTGCCCCGATTGTACGGATTGGTTTCCGTAGCAATCTCGACTTGCTAAACGCTTCTACCTGACGCTTCAAGAGGTAAATACACGAAACCCTAATTTCGATTCGTCTACGTTTAAGCTATGAATTCATGTTTGCTATCATATGATTTTATGTGATTATGTGTAATCGTTTTAATCTTTGCAAGCATGATTATTGGTTTAAACGCGAGCATGTTAATTGATTTAAATTCGGTTAAATTATTTAGCATGTATGTTGTTTTTAATTTCGCTGGAAGCGCAAAGGTACGCAATTAATTGATTTTAATTTGTCGGGCATGTGCTTGTGTGCTTTAAAGTCGTTTAAATCACATTAAATTTTTTTTTTCCGCTGCGTACACGTGCCTGAAACCCAACAAGTTATGCTAGTGGGTTTTTTGCGGAGATCGTGCGGGATATCCGCGGTCAAGTTCGTGGTACGAAGCTTGTCCCAGAGGCTATCCTACGGGAGATAGAGCCGAGCGTTTTGGAACTTGAGCCAGAAATTGGGGCGGAGAAAATTGGCGCCCTGGTTGAGGGTGATGAGTTTGATGAGATGCCCGAGTCTGCTGGAGCTGAGAATGCTAGCGTTAACCCGACTGCCTTGTAGTGCAGTCGTTTATCAGTTTCTACTCGCTTGAGAGTAGTAGTATTTTCCTTTATGACTTATTTCTAAGACTTTAGTCTTTTCTATGTTTTTTTATTTGCACGTTTTTGCCTTATGAATGGAATTTTACTTTTGTTTTATTCCCATTTCGCAATTTTCGTGCTTTTTTGGTACTTAGTGGATGATCAGTCCCCTAAGTTTTTATGTAGGGGCTCCGCATTTTTGCCTTCTTTTCTTAATTTAGGGCTGCGGAGTCCTTGAGAATTTGATTTCTCTATCAACTTGTGCTTTGGGGAGTGAGATAACAAAGTTCGAGTTGGCCAGACCCTTGTGATCCTTGTTATCTTCCCCTTTAGCAAGGACTTTTTTTTTTTTTTTTTTTTTTTTTTTTTGGTTTGGGAGTCGAGTGGTCACCCCTTTGATTGAAGCACTTCATAGTAATAATAATAAAAATACTAATGGAATTTCAATAGAATAAACAAAAATTAATTGTCATGACACAAAGGAAAACGGTCGCAGATTAGAGTGGGCGGTATGCCTCAAGCGAAAATGTTTTATTTAGCTTCATGTGGCAAACGATATGCTGCCAACTTATTACATAATTTAAAAGCGTTGCGGCGAGCGGTATGCTCCCGACTTATTCCCTAGCTTAAGCATTACAGCGAGCGATATGCTCCTGATTTATTAAAAACAAAGAAAAATTGCTCGCCCAAAGTGCTAAGCGAAATACTTCTTCAAATTCCCTATGTCCCAAGTCCTTAGAACTTGATGGCCATCCATGTGCTGAAGCCGGTAAGCTCCGGCGTTGACCACTTCAGTAACTTTGTAGGGTCCTTCCCACTTTGGATCCAACTTTCCGACAGCCTTTGAAATCCCGACTCTTCGGAGTACCAAGTCTCCTACCTGAAATGATCTTGGTTTGACTCTTTGGTTATAGGCTCGCGCCATTCGAGCTTTGTAAGCTTCCATTCGCATAATAGCGCCCTCTCTGACCTCGTCCACAAGATCCAAACTTGCCCTTATTGCCAGATCATTATGCTGGATTGAGTAATTGGATATCCGCCATGACGGTTGCCCTATTTCAGCTGGAACGACGGCTCCATTCCATAAGCAAGATTGAAAGGTGATTCACCGGTGGAAGTTCGGGGAGTTGTACGATAAGCCCATAAGACACTAAGGAATTCCTCAACCCAGGCGCCCTTTGCTTCTCCTAATCTGGCTTTGAGGTGTTGCAAAATTGTGCGGTTTGTAACTTCGGTTTGGCCGTTAGCTTGCGGGTTTCCTACTGAAGTGAAGAATTGCTTGATTGATAGTCCTTCACACCAGTCCGCGACCTTGCTTCCGCAGAATTGAGTTCCATTATCTGATATTAGGGCTCGTGGTATCCCAAATCGGCATACCACATTCTTCCATAGGAACCGAATGACGTCGGCCTCAGCTATTTTAGCCAAGGGCTCCGCTTCCACCCACTTGGTGAAATAGTCAACTGCTACGATTAAGAATTTGCGTTGTCCACTAGCTTGTGGGAATGGCCCAACCAGATCTATCCCCCATTGTGCGAAAGGAACTGGGCTGTCAATTGGTTGGAGAAGAGATCCAGGTACGTGAGTAATGTTGGCGTGTATTTGGCAAGCTCTACATTTCTCCACTAATTCTCTAGCGTCTTGACGCATAGTTGGCCAGAAGTATCCTTGACGTAACACTTTGATGGCTAGTGCTCGCCCTCCTAAGTGGTTCCCACAAATGCCTTCATGAATTTCACGGAGAACATATCTTGCTTCGTCCGGTCCGAGACATCTTAGGTAAGGTACCGAGAAACCTCTCTTGTATAGCTCATCCCCGATAAGTAGGAATCGAGCGGCTTTTATTTTTAATTTCCTCGCCACTGCTCCGTCTTGGGGCAATTCTGACGTGGAAAGATATTTTATTATCTCGTCCTTCCAACACGGAGTGTTACTAGTACAGAGGATTTGTGTGCCTGTTTCTATCTCGGGTTTGGCGGAAGAGAGAAAAGTGATCTTGCGACTGTCGAGCTTTGACATGGAACTCGCTAAGCGAGCCAATTTGTCTGCCATGGCGTTTTCGGCTCTAGGTATTTGCCTGACTTCCACCTTCTCGAAACTTTCCATGAGGCGTTTGACCAACTCGAGGTACTTAATCATACTTTCTTCTTTGGCTTCGTATGTGCCTAAGACTTGGTTTACTACTAGTTGGGAGTCACTGTGTGTAACCAACTTCTTAGCCCCGGCTGCTTGAGCTAACTTCAATCCGGCTACAAGGGCTTCGTATTCCGCTTCATTATTTGAAGCTGAAAATTCTAACTTCAGTGCGTACTCCAAAGCATCGCCTTCGGGACTTGTGATCCAAATTCCTGCTCCACTACCCCCCGTGGTAGATGAACCGTCTACATAAACTGTCCACGTCGGTGTAGAACATGTAGATTCGTTAAAAGTCATTTCGACGAGAAAATCAGCAAGGACTTGAGCTTTGATTGTCGGGCGTGACCGGAACTCTACCCCATACTCACTCAGTTCGATCGCCCATTTGGCCATCCTCCCCGATGTTTCCGGACTTTGGAAGATTTGTTTAAGGGGGAAATTTGTCAACACCACTACCTGGTGTGATTGGAAATAGGGCCGAAATTTTCGCGCTGCCGTGATTAATGCCAAGGCCAGTCGCTCTATGTTTGAATATCTCTGCTCGGCTCCCCGTAGGGCGCGACTGACGTAGTAGATGGGTTGATGCCCTCTTTCACCTTCGAGTACTAAGACCGCGCTGATCGCCTCTGACGTAGTTGCTAAGTACAATAAAAGTTCGTCTCCTTCCCTTGGTTTGGTCAGGAGGGGAGGTGACGCTAGGTATTGCTTCAGTTCCTCGAATGCTTTTTGGCACTCTTCCGTCCACTTGAAATTCTTCCCCTCTCGCAGCACTCTGAAGAAAGGAAGTCCTTTGTCTGCTGAACGGGAAATAAATCGATTCAGTGCCGCTAAACAACCGTTTAATTGTTGGACATTTTTTATGGATTTAGGTGGGGCCATGTTGATCAGGGCGTCAATCTTGGCCGGGTTTGCTTCAATTCCTCGTTGCGAGATCATATAGCCTAAGAATTTACCGCCCTTCACTCCGAAGGAGCATTTCGAAGGATTTAGTTTCATTTTGTATTCTCTGAGAATAGCGAAGCACTCTTCGAGGTCCTTCAAGTGGTTTTCGGCCTTAGCGCTTTTAACTAACATATCATCGATATACACTTCCATGTTACGCCCAATTAGATCAGCGAACATGGTGTTCACCAGTCGTTGATAGGTTGCTCTCGCGTTTTTGAGGCCGAATGGCATTACCTTGTAGCAATAAATGCCTTGGTCGGTAATGAAACTCGCTTTCTCTTGGTCCTCAGGGGCCAGTTGGATCTGGTTGTACCCTTGGTATGCGTCTAGAAAGCTTAACAACTCACATACTGAGGTAGAATCCTGTTAAGTGTATATTTATACACTTAATTGTACCTTTTAATTGGAGCTTTTGATGTGTTTTTACGATAATTGGTGCTTAAAATGGTTATTATTTGTATTTTAGGTGCAAATTGAAGAATTGTCAACTTTTGGGGTCAAAACTGCAAATTCAGAGAAAAAGTGGGCCAAAAGTGAAATAATCAGAATTCTGAAGAACAGAAGGCCGCGCGGCCGTGCGGGTTTTAAGCTTATTTTTCACACGGCCGTCCGGATGGGCGTAGGGGCGCAGTGAAGGAAGTTTAATTACACAAGGAAACCCGCCCTATTATATTTTTGCACCCTATTTAAAGGCCACAAGCACACAGTTAAAGACATCTTGGATCTTTTACCTTTTATCTTTATTTTTAGTTTTTATCTTTCATCTTTCTACACGCGATCAAGGAGCACAAGAACGAAGACGAAGACTTGACGAATCTTCATCCTAGTTCTCCTCTTTGATTTTTATTTATAGTTTTTATGATTTTTTCGTATTTTTATTATGCTTTTCGTAACGAACATGAGTAGCTAAGTTTTTATTCTAGGATTTTGTTGGAACCCTATGTGGTAATTCGAACCTCTTTTTCTACTTTTATGCAAGTTTAATTCTTCGATTATTTCTTCTATCTTGATCTTATTTAGCGCATGAACGTAGCTAATTTATGTTGCTATTGGTTATTGTTAGAATTGATTGACAGATCGTTTTAATAATTAGAACAGGGATAGAAGAGCCTTCGAGTAGTTTTTCACCGAATGCGTGTGTTGATTGCATGTATTATCGTAGACATACAGATAATACCTTAGGTAGCCGTTGTCGAGACTTGTTATTTAATGCTTTATTTATACTAGATTTGCATAGACATATAGTGAATCTTTTATGAATAATAGGCTTATAGCACAGCGACAGCTGGTTATGAGTAATTTCGTGTCTTGGGTTAATAATCGGGAATCGTAACTTGCATGATAGGAGATTAATTGGGTGAAGAATTATCGCATAGGGGGAAGATAAAATCCTAGATCTGTTTTATATTGATATTTTCTCGTGATTAATTGCTTTCTTAATTATTTTAATTTAATTAGTTAATTAATTTGACAACCTTGCGTAGGCTGGATAAAAATCGTAATTGTTAAGATTTGGTACTTAGGATTAAATAATTTGCGTATTCCCTGTGGGATCGACATCCGACTCTCACGAGTCTACTTTACTACTTGTTTGCGATACGTACACTTGCGTGTTGGTATTTAGCATCCAACAAATCCACCAGCTGATCGATCCTTGGGAGAGGGAAAGGATCCTTAGGACAAGCTTTGTTCAGGTTAGTGAAATCCACACATAAGCGCCATTTTCCCCCTGATTTCGCCACTAGGACAACGTTTGACAACCATTCGGGATATTGAACCGGGCGTATCTGACCAGCCGCAAGGAGTTTGTCGACCTCCTCTTTGATGTGTTTATTACGTTCCGGACCAAAAGTCCTTTTCTTTTGTTTTACCGGCTTGAGTTTCGGGTTAACGTCAAGCCGATGAACAATTTTAGATGGAGGAATTCCTTCGAGATCTTCCGCTCTCCATGCAAAAACATCACCGTTTTTCCGAAGGAACTCCACGAGCCTTGTTTCTGCTTCGGGCTCAAGGTTGGTTCCCACTCGGAGTAGTTTATCTTGATCGCTCGGGATCAACTCTACACTTTTCAGTTCTTCTACTGCTGCGAGTCTTGTGCTATCGGCATTGGTCGAGGGAGTGATGAAGTCGTCTTTGACAGCCATCACCCATTTTCTCTTCAGATAATTGGGAGTGTCATCTCCTCCTCCCACTTGCTTTGTGTTCCGAACCTGAGGTGCCTTCAAAGTGTTCCCATAGCATTCTCGAGCTATGCGTTGATCGCCTACGGCTTGTCCGACTCCGCTAGCCGTAGGAAACTTCAACTTCATATGATAGGTTGACGGGATTGCTCTGAAAAGGTTCATACTCGGCCGCCCCAAAATGACGTTATAAGTCGACGGTGCTTTGACGACTAGGAAGTTGACCGTGTTTGTCGCTCGGCACGGGAATGATCCCAAGGACAAGACTAAGGAAATTTCTCCCACAGCTTCGACGGCGTGTCCCGTAAAACCTACTAGGGGTGTTTTCACAGGCGCGAGTTTTGCATTGGCAATCCCCAGTTTTTCGAAGGCGTCGTAATATATAATATCAGCCGAGCTACCACCGTCCACCAAAATCTTCTTCACCAAATAATTAGAAATTGATGCAGAGATGACTAAAGCGTCGTTGTGTTCACCACGTGGTCCTCTGAGATTATCGTCGCTAAATGTAACCTCTGAGTTTGGGTGGTGAACGTGGTAAATATGTCCCTCTGGACGTTCTGTCGTAGAATACGAGCCTCTTGCTGCCCGAATTGATGCTCGTCGTGCGCTAGGAGTGTCACCGCTCGAGGGTCCTCCGGAAATAACTGCAATTATTCCTTGAGTTGGAAGATTGTCATCCTCTTGATCTTTCCTAGGGTTGGGACGTTCTCCTTTATGCTGGAAGCGGGGTTTGTTTTGGAATTTTTGGTGCCGTGGCGCATCCACGAATTCTCCCAGGTGCCCTTTTTTAATTAGTCTCTCGATTTCTTGCTTTAGTTGGAAGCACTCGTCGGTAGTGTGTCCCCGATCTCGATGGTACTCGCAGTATTTTTCCGATTTTCGCCTTTTCGGATTTTCTTTCATCTGTCTCGGGGGCTGGACTAGACCTTTCTGCTCCGCTACCATCCATACTTCCATGAGTTTTGCTTTTAGGGGAGTAAACTTTGGGTAGGTAGGGGCGTGGATCGAACGTCCTTCTTCCTTCCTTTTTGCCTCATGGCGCTCTTCTTCGCGCTTCCTTTTTACGGGAAGTCCCATCTCTACGGCCTCTTCTATCCGGATGAACTTCTCCGCTCGGTTCAGAAGCTCCTCCAGAGTTTGTGGGGGTCGTCCTGCTATGGATTCTTGGAAGCGAACGTGCCTCAAGTTATGTTGCAGTATATCGGCTAGTAGGTCGTGGTTAACATTGGGTACCTCGTGCACCGCTTTGACAAACCGCTGTACATAGTCTCTCAATGGTTCTCCTTCGCGTTGTTTGACTTTGAAGAGGTATGATCCGGTTTTGGCGTATCGCTTGTTGATGGAATACTGGCTAAGAAAACGTTCCGATAACTGGCCCAGGCCATCCAATGATCCTCCTGGCAGACCGTTGAACCAAGTTTGTGCTTGATCAGTTAAGGTAGTTTGGAAGATTTTGCAGTAGGCGGCATCACTGAGGCCGTAAAGGTCGATCTTAGCGAAGAAATTGTTAAGGTGAGTTTGAGGATCTCCGGTTCCATCGAATTGGGGCAGATTGGGGATCCTAAATCCGAGCGGTAAAACTTCCTCCATGATAGCCGGAATAAAAGGGCTTATTCGGGCGGGGAGCGTTCCAAATCGAGCGGTTGATCTTGAAGCTTCTTGTCGCGGGCTTCTCGAATTACGCTTGTTACCATTTTCGCAGTGCCTTCTAGTCTCTTCAGCTCGAGTGTACTTACTCCCATGTTCGTCTTGTGGGGAGTTGCCTCGGCGAAAGGATCGTCCGCGATGTCTATCGCCTCGAGGCTCAGGGCGTGTAACACTCGGCCGAGAGGATCCACTTCTTTCTCGGCGGCCTCGCGCCGCTCTCTCCCTTGAAGGAGCCCGTTGCCTAAGGGGCCGTGGTGACCGACCGCGCGTTTCTCCTCGAGGAGCCTGGTCCGAGGCTGAGCTATGCTGATGCGACCGGGGCGGGGCATACCTACGGGGAGCCCGTTCTGAAGAAATGCTTCGGTCGCTAAGCGATACCCTTTCCTCAGAGTCGTGGAGTTCTACGATGGGCGGGGTCCAGTGGACGTGAGCGGGTTCCGAGGGGTCGCTCTCTGAAAGAATCGGCTCTTCGAAATCACTATGGCCTTGGGCGCTAATGTATTGAGCTACTGCGTCCGCCGCTGCCCAAGCCGCTGCCTTGGCCGCGGTCTCGTCCATCATTGCTTGCAACTCTTCCGTCGTCATTTGGATGATCGGCGCTGAAGGTCCCGCCGTGTTGGTTATTCCCGCCGTCCTCTTTCTTCGAGGCGGATCCGGGATCCCACCGCCGGCTCCTTGCTGAGGCGGATTAAGGCTACCTTGACCACCTCCTCCCGTGTCACGTGATCGAGTCTGCATTCCCACAGACGGCGCCAAAATGATGCTGCTCAAATGCCAATTGGGCAACCCAAGAGTCCTTGAGCCCACAAAGATAGAGAATGCCGTGAGTCACTGCCACGTGTCCGAGGTAGTTGAAGGGATTGCTCCGTTCGTTAACCTACAAAACAATTGAAACACTAGATGACACGCCGGGTTTGGCCCGGCGATTATCCTCCGACGCTCAAGTCAGAAGATGTATTAATATAAGCAAATAATAACCATTAATTGCCAAATTAGAGTGTACCTTCTTATGTGAAATGACACATATATTTATAGGTGGATGAATAGGTAGGACTTTTGTAAAAATCCGATGTGGGACAATGTGTTGTCATTTGTAAAGGTGAAAAGGTAATCTAATTGAGTTTTGGCACACAATTAGATTAATTAGACAATTTGGGCCTAATCTTAATTAGGTTAATGGGCCTAATTATGATTAGACACATCACTATGTTTAGCTTCATATCCGAGGTATTACTCAACTAAATTGACTAATACCACTTGGAATATATTCTCATCTTAAGTAAACTTTTTGTGGCCAAATTTTGTGGTATTTCGTTCAGCAGATAACTTATAAACATTTTTATAGTTTCCTTCCCCTGTTTCGAATTTCCAGCTGCATTATTGGGGATTTTTGCAAAGACCACCCCTGTGTAATCTCTAATTGCTGAAAGACCCCTCATATTAAAATAATTAGCAAATACCCCTTAACGGAAATTAGTCAAAGTCAATAAGGTCCCTACAAGCTAACCGTGCATTGCACTCGCCATGAATGCGACTGGAGTTTCTTTTCTTGACCAGAAAATACCTAAATACGGCATAATTTATATAAGCACTAAAATGATTTTTTTTTAAATTTTCAATTGAGTCCTCCATGTTTTCAACTAAGCCCTCTTCAACCTCAAGAACATCCACTTCTTTACCGTGATTGTTTTCAGCAAAAATACATCAACCAAATCCAGCTCTGAGCATCAAGTTCATTTCTATTCCAAATCCAGTAAAACAAAAGGGGAGAAAAATGGATCCTCAAGCTTTTTCGCGCAACCCAGAAAAATACAAAAACATTCATAGCATTTTCTTTCAATTTCTGAAAATTAAGTCGTATCTGAGAAATAAGAAGAATGTCAAACTCGGAGAATCCTTTCCAGCCACTGCACAGTTACTCCACCAAACTCGAAGCTGACTCTCCGGATCCACCACCGCCACTGCCGCACCGCCGTCTTTGAGTGCCACAATTGCTTCTATAACTTCTGAACCCATAATTTCCGTCCATCGAAATTGTCGTCCTTACACTTTTTTCTTCCAATCTACAAAAAAGAAAAAAAACATCTCCGCCCACCATTGACAGTCAACCATTCTTCACGGGACTCCTTTTCCTAGTGAGTCAGAGACGTCCTGTGAAGGAGGAGAGAAGATGCCAAGATGGTTTGGGCCCATTTGGGTGATATTATTTATTTATTTAGATTAATCTATTTTTTTTACATTTTACTTGTTTAAAACTGAAATATTATTAAATACTTATTATGGGTAGTTTTGTCATTTTCATATAACTCAACCATCAAATTTGAAGTAAGGGGCAGTGTGCTTCGTAAAACACAACATAAGGAGGTCCTTGCTAATATTTTTAATATGAGAACTTTTTTGACAATTTAAGACTACCTTTCATTACCTCCCAACAATGAATAAATTTAAACGATGACCCATCCCCTGTTTCGTCGTATATACGCATTGCACTTTTAACATGCGAACATAAGGCAGACTATTTAGAACCATTATTAAGTTTTTTGGCTCCGTTCGAAGAAACTGAAGTTTGAGGGTTCATATCAGGTATAGGAGCATTCAATAGATCTTGGAACGAGAATCCATTACAATTTAACTGTTCGGAAGGAGGATATGCAGCAACTACTCGATTTAAGCCAAATTGTGCTTGAAATTGATGTTGTGATAAGGTAAATAAATTTGAATGGGAATATATATTGATTAGAAAGATTAACATGTGGTTGTGATTGTGGTTGTTGTTGGTGTTTTGAGTATGTGTTATGGTTCTCACGCTAAAAAGTATCGCTAGCAGTAATATGCTCGTTTTGCTTGGCAGATAGTTGAGACTCCATAACTTGGTAGCTTTGTGAATCCATCGCCTTCCAAAACAATCACATAATAAGTGGAACTTTTTTTTTAGATTTTATAAAAGTGACTTTAAATCATAAAATTTAATTGAACATAACAAGATCATTATAATGAACAGAAAAGAATAAAATATAAGAATATCCTTTAATTCAAACTAACACCACAATTTTAGAAGATGTGATGTGTCAAGTTTAGTCACATACAATAATAGGAGTTTTCCCTTTTTATTTTGTTCAATAAATTATTAGATTTGGCCATGGATTTGGACATTCATACCTTGTATGTGTATAAGATCACTAAATAATGTAACTGAGAGAGATTGTTTAGACAATGTAAGTGGTATGATTAATTGGAGATGTGTATAAAATGATGTATGTAAGTGGCCCAATATATTGCATAAGAAAAAGCATGTCATCTTCACTACTTATGACCTAGTATATATACTACTTCAATATGGCCTCTCTGGGGCTGTTTACATTTCCTAGGTGAAGAAGCCGTCATTCTGTCTATAATGCCACGTGGCGTGTTCCTATTGGTCATTTTTACTGTTCTTCGGTCAGTTCAAGCCTGACACCCCATCTTCTTCTTTTCAGAGTTGTCCCCTGCACGGCCTTCGAGAGCCCGACGTAATGATTACTTTGGCCGGCCTAAAAATTACCGCGTCAGCCTATCTCGTAGGTTTTATACCTCGGTATTTACCCTCGGTGATTTCTTACGATAGTTGTGGTATTGGGCTTCCTGGATCAACCTGGGCCCAAGTCGGGCCTGATTTCTGGGCCTCGCTTTAACTGTTGGGCTTCTCCTTAAGGCCAAAATTAGTTCGGATCATCTACTCCCCCCACTATACGTAGTTTGGCGAGGTATCTAAAACTAGGTATAGTACTATTTGGTTTTGGAAAAAATCTCTTGCATCTCCACTCTACTCCCCCCAGTTCGCCACGACGACAAGAATTTAGTGGTGTCGAACTGTAGCATTGATGAGACTCCGGCATCGGTCTTTTCATTTGCCGTGTGCTTTTGCCGAAAAAGCCCTTTTAATCATTACCCCTTTCTCGGAATTCGCGTAAGCATGTGAATTAATGGCAGAAAATTTAATGTGGTAAGTCCACGTGTCTGCCTCTGTATGGCGACTGTTGATATGCCCGAGATTTCGGGGTATGTGAATCGTTTGAGGAATCGTGGCCGTTCTTTAATTTGAAATGGACGGCCAGATTCTCCTCGTTTTGGGTAGAGATAGAAATTCACTCTATATATACATTCTCAATAGGCCCTCTTTAATTTTTTGCAACCTCTTCTTCCTCACATTGCTAAATCTCTGCATCTGCCCCTTCCGATTTGTGCAATAAAAAAAAGGTTCTTTATTATTATTTATTTTATTATTATTTTTTTTTGTTTGCTCATCTTTCCCGACGGCACGCGCACGTCCCTTCCCGGATTATCCCTTAGCCTCACCGGAAGCCCTTCTTGCAGGTGATTTTCTCATTCCTTGTTGTTTTAACACAGTTATCCTGTTGTAGGATGTCTAGCTATTCGTCCCCCCTAGGTAGTTCTCTAGAATTGCTATCAGGTGATTCAGATTCTTCGCATCTCCTCTTAGACGATGCTATGTTTGAGGGCGTAAACGAGATAGGAGACGCCGCCGTGGTAGATCCTAATAGAATAGTTCAAAATCCTACCCCTCTTTCGAGTTCCAAACGCCCGTACACAGTAGTGGACAGTAGTTGGGTCTTGGAGTCCGTGGAGTTTGGGCTTGGGTATCGGTATGTACACCTCGAGCCGACCCAACTTCCGGGCTATTTCGATGACGAGCTTTTGACTTGGTATGAGGACCAAGCAAAAGCCGGCCTTTCCTTTCCTCTGAACCCATTTTTAGTGGACGTCGCCAACCGCTTCGGGATACCTTTATGTCGGTTTTCCCCTAACTCATTTAGTATAATGAATTGTTTTTTTATGATATGCACCCTCCTACATATCCAAAATATTTGCGGCGGGCTATTGGATTATTTTTTCTATGCTCGCCGTTCTGGGTCGATGTATTATCTCTCCAATCGGCGAGATAAGACTATTTTCACCAATATTCCGAACAAAATTAATTATTGGCATCGAAGATTCTTCTTCGTTCGAAGTAATGAACCCTGGCCTTTTACAACTCAAGCTGGTAGTATTCAAACCCCACCTCCTCATACCGAGGACATGCTTGCTGACATCGCATACATAGAGTCCTTCTTTCATAATAAATTTTTAGACGTAGAAAGTGCTATACGGACACCAGGGCTGCTTGCTACCTTTGGTTTACTCCGTACGCCGGGGCCTGCTATGACTCCCGCCGAACGCGGTAATCATCTCGCCTATATGCGAATTAGCTCTTTTCGATTAAATAAGTATTCATTAATTATTTTCTCATCTTTTTATTGCAGAAGTAGCGATGTTTGCCCACTTGCGCTCTACTCCGGTTCCAAAAAAAACTGCTGCCAACGCCGAAACCTCTACTGCGCCGGCGCCTCCTAATGAAGTCAACGCGTTGCCTATCTCGACGGCCGATGTGACGAACACCACCAAGTCCTCACGCCGCAAACGGGTTGCCGAGGATGCTCTTATTCCCTTGCCCAAGAAATCGTCGGCCGCCAATCCGTCGAGCTCGAAGAAGATTGCTCCGCCACCTGTTAAAGCAGCCACTACCTCGGCGATTACTTTGGCTCGTCTCTCCCCCAAAACGATCGCGGTACCGGCCTCGTTGCTTATCCCGAAGCCGGGTTCTGATGAGATGGTGGATTTTATTCGCAGTTTCCGGTCTTCCAATGACCAGAAGGTGTTGGAGAAGCTGGGCGAAGACGAGCTGCAAAGGCAGGGCTGCGCTGCCCTCAGTCACCTTGTTGGTCTATTTGCCAACAGGGGCCTTCCCTCTGCCCATTCCCAACAGGAGCTATCTCGCATGCGAGATGAGCTTGAGAAAACAAAGGTTGCCTCGGTGGTGCAAGAGAGGGCTCTGCGAGATCAGATCGTGATCTCGGAGAAGCGGGCTGCAGAGCAGGCGGCTGCTCTTGAACAAGAGAGGGTTGCCTTTGTTCGTGAGAAAGCAGCCTTTGAGGAGGAAAAAGCTCGGGCTTGGCAAGAAGGCTTCCGTGCCTACCTTCCTTCCGACGAGGGTAGGGCTATGCTGCAGAAGTTCTCGGCAGAACTTAGGTATATGTACCGGAATTCTCCGGATTTTTTAACCTTCTTAATGCCGTATACGGAGTTTGCTGTCTCGCATACCATCAAGATAGCGCAGATGGATATTGTGAAAGCTGGCGCCTCAGTCCACTTAGATCCCATCGACGTAATGGGAAGACTGTCTGCCAACGAGATGCCAGCGACTTGGCAACCTTTAAAGGTGCGCCGTGACGGGCAACCGTGGTATACAGTCCCGCTGGACGAGGCACTTCGGCCATATACCGGGGCAGGCCCTGTTGATTTGGTGGATAAGGTTGCTGCCAGCGAGGAAGATGCCGAGGCTGATGATGTGGCGACCCCAGATGAAGATGCTCAAGACTAAGGGCTTATGTCGGCTATTATTATATTTCCTTCTGGTTTTTTTTTTTTTTTTTTGTACCAAAACATTTATAATATAAGTTGATTTACTTTCTCGCTATCTTTATGTTCCGACTTTGTTTTACTTAAGTGCCGTTATCCCCATCACCCCTTCTCTTTTTTCTTTTTGAACATTTTTCTTTTCTAAAAAGCTGAGCTGCTCTGTATGCGAGGTGAATATTGACGTTGCTTGATTAATTTACACAACTCATTAAATCGGCTGCAAGGTCAATCCTGACCGTCTTATTCCCGCAGTAATTCTGACCTCGAATTATTCTAGTGTAATTATCCCGATTAAACTTATTATTTCGGATGCGAGGCCACTACTGACCTTGTCTTATTCTAGTGCCATCATTCCGATTGCACTTATTATTTCGGATGCGAGGTTAATACTGACCTCGTCTTATTCCAGTGCCATCATTCCGATTGCACTTATTATCTCGGATGCGAGGTCAATACTGACCTCGTCTTATTCCAGTGTAATCATTCCGATTACACTTATTATTTCGGATGCGAGGTCAATACTGACCTCGTCTTATTCCAGTGCAATCATTCCGATTACACTCATTATCTCGGATGCGAGGTCAATACTAACCTCCTCTTATTCCAGTGTAATCATTCCGATTACACTCATTATCTCGGATGCGAGGTCAATACTGACCTCGTCTTATTCCAGTGTAATCATTCCGATTACACTTATTATTTCGGATGCGAGGTCAATACTGACCTCGTCTTATTCCAGTGCAATCATTCCGATTACACCTATTATTTCGGTAATCTTGGAAGAAACGCCTGTTTTCCACAAAAATGCATATATGCATATACTTCATTATCAAAAGGGATGGGGTATATCGTACCGAGACAAAAATAGAGGTACATATGCCCTTTACAAAAATAATAGATCTTGCGAACGACCGATATTTAAGAATAGAATTTCTTTAAGTGACAAACATTCCATGGTCGAGGTAACTTTTTCCCGTACTTGTCTTCAATCCAATGCGCACCCCCATTTAACCGCTGCGTTATCTTGTAAGGTCCTTCCCAATTCGCCTCAAGCTTACCGCGCATCTTTAGGGCATCAGCTCGCCTTAATACCATATCGCCCACCTCGAACCGATGTCCACGAACTTTTCTGTCATACTTCGCCTTCATTGTTGCTTTTTCCTTTTCCATGCGCCTTGCTGCTACCTCTCTTGTTTCCATGATCATATCCAAACTTTCCCTTATCAAGGGCTCATTCTGCTCGGTGCTGAAGGATTGAGTCCTACGACTGGGTATCCGCACTTCGATGGGCAGTACCGATTCCATTCCGTATACAAGTGAGAAAGGAGACTCCCCCGTTGCTGACTTAAAGGTAGTCCGATATGCCCATAATGCTGATGCAAGCTCTTCAGTCCAGGCCCCTTTGTCCTCTTCCAACCTCTTCTTTATCCTTGACACTATAATCCGGTTTGTCACCTCCACCTGTCCATTAGCTTGTGGGTGTGCTACCGAACATAAACGTTGCTGGACACCCATCTCGACACACCAGGCTCGCACTTTGGAGCCGTTAAATTGCGTTCCATTGTCCGAGATGAGTATGCGAGGGATCCCATATCGGCAACAAATATTCTCCCAAAGAAATTTCAAAACACTAGCCTCGGTGATCGAGGTAACAGGCTCAGCCTCAGCCCACTTAGAAAAATAATCTACTGCCACAATTAAAAACTTACGTCGGCCGGGAACCACCGGGAAAGGACCTACGATGTCAATTCCCCACTGAGAGAAAGAGAAGGGTGACGTCATGATACCCAGCTCCTCTGCCGGCATATGGATCAGCGGAGCATGTTCTTGGCACTTGGAGCAACGCTTAACGAATTCCCCCGAATATTTTTTCATTGATGGCCAAAAATATCCTAATTGTAAAAGTCGCCTCGCCAAGCTCTTGGCACCAGTGTGATTGCCGCAACACCCCTCATGCATCTCCTTCATGGCGTATTTCACCTCGTCGTCGCTGAGGCATTTCAACGGGTCCGAGACGAACGATCTTTTATACAACTCCCCACAAATCTCTACGAAGTAGCGCGCACGCGCAGTCACTTTGTCCTACTCTTTTCGGCTTGCCAATTTTTCACCTCGTAGATGGGCCAACAATGGCAGCCTCCAATCCTGTTTTACCGCAATGCTCAAGACCTCGATTTTGCTGCCGCACTCCGGCTTTACTCTTAACGATATTTGTCGTTCTCCTACCCCTGCCGCCGAACTGGCCATCTTTGCCAGGAAATCCGCACGGCGATTCTCCTCCCGAGGGATTTGAGTTACCTCGCAATGACCGAGTCGGGCCATAAGCTCGGCTATCTAAGTTACATATCGGCCCATTCGATCGTCCTTTACGTCGAAAGCCCCATTGATTTGTTGAACCACCAATTGTGAGTCGGAAAATACCTTGATTGATCTCACCCCCCAGCCAGGGCCAGCCTGAGTCCTTCCCTGATCGCTTCATACTCCGCCTCATTGTTGGATGCCCGAAATGCCAGCCTCACCGCGTACTCAGACACCTCACCTTTTGCGTTGGTCAACACTATTCCTACCTCGCAACCCCCAATAGTGGACGAACCGTCCACGTGGGCCTTCCATACTTCGTGCTCTACCTCGTCATACCCCGGCGTAGTTTCTTGTATGAAATCTGCCAACACCTGTCCCTTTACCGAGACGCGGGGCTGGAACTCCACATCATACTATCCTAACTCCACAGCTCATTTCACCATTCTACCCGATACTTCGGGATTACTCAATATCTGCTTTAGAGGGTGATTAGTTCTTACAATGATGGTATGCGACAAGAAATAAGGCTTTAACTTTCGGGCTGATATCATCACCGCGTAGGCGATCTTCTCTATATCTGAGTACCTTTGTTCCGCGCCCTGCAAGACTTTACTGACAAAGTAGAACGGGAACTGCTTATGCTGGTCCTCTCATACATATAAAATAAGAGATTCGTGTTTTATTGGTTTCGCGAGAAGGGAGACTTGGGCGAGGTACGCCTTTAATTGATCAAATGCGAGCTGACACT
This sequence comes from Erythranthe guttata, assembly GCF_000504015.1. Next base: position 163,019 of record NW_012192960.1, read on the forward strand.
CCGCCGTCCATACGAAAGCTTTATTCTTTTTTAATACTTCAAAGAAGGGTAAGCTTCTCGCTGCTGAACCTGAGATAAATCTTCCCAATGTCGCCATTCTTCCTGTTAGGACCTGAACCTCTTTGACCGTTCTCGGGGACCTCATACCCAGCACAGCTTGCACCTTCTCTGGATTTACCTCGATACCCCGCTCGGTCACCATATACCCCAGAAACTTTCCTGCCCGCACCCCAAAAGAGCACTTCGCCGGGTTGAGCTTCATTCCGTACTTCCGTAACTTCGCAAAAGTTTCCCTCAGGTCCTCGACATGAGTCTTTGCTTCCCTACTTTTGACCAACATGTCGTCAACATATACCTCCATATTTCTCCCCAGCTGATCACGGAACATGGCATCCACCAGCCGTTGATACGTCGCCCCAGCATGCTTCAATCCAAACGGCATAACGATATAACAATATGTGCCCGCAGCCGTAACGAAACTGACATTTTTATGATGATCCAGATGGAGCATGATCTGATGATACCCCTGCGAAGCATCCATCATGTTTAGTAATTTATACCCCGCCGTGGAATCTACCAGTTGATCAATCCTTGGCAAAGGGTAATGATCTTTGGGGCAAGCTTTATTAATATCTCGGAAATCGATGCACATTCGCCACTTTTCATCTGCTTTCTTTACTAGTACTGCATTGGACAACCAATTAGGAAATTTGATCTCTCTGATGTGTCCCGCCTGTAGAAGCCATTCTACTTCAGTAGCTATTATCCCGTCCTTTTCTGCCCCTAAATGGCATCTCTTCTGTTTTACTGGCCGGGCGTCGGTCCGAATATTCAGCTGATGCTGGACAAACTTGGGATTGATGCCCTTCAAATCCTCCGGGACCCACGAGAATACATCATGATTCTCCTGTAGAAATGCCGTTAACTCTCGACGTACTTCCCCACCCATCTCGCTACCGATTCGCGTAGTGCATCCCAGCGTCTGTGGTCGTAACTCTATTGTTAACAATTCCTCCATCGGAGTCACCCAAGGTTTTCTTATTATCAGTGTCCACCGCCCTTTGTACCTCTCGCAATGAATGTATTACTTCTCCTAGCTTTCTGCTGTCTACTCGCACTCCGTCTGCATAACAACGTCTGGAGAGTCCTCCTGGTCCCCTCTTACCTCGCCTACCTCTCTTCCTACAGGAAACTTCAACTTCATATGAACTGTTGACGGGATAGCCTCAAATTTGTTCAAGGTCGGCCTTTCCAATATCACATTGTACGTGGATGGGGTGTCCATTACTAGGAAGCGTATAGTGTGGGTTTGCGTCAAAGGCGATGTTCCCAAAGTTATCTGTAAAGACACCTCGCCAATGGCCACCTCTTCCTCACCCGAAAACCCATAGCCGGCGTTTTTACCAGGCTAACATTTAATTCTCCTAGACGCATCTGGTCTAGACATTCTTTATACAGGATATCCACCGAGCTACCATTGTCGACAAAAACCCTGGATACCTCGTATCCCGCTAGATGCGCGGTTATCACCAAAGCATCGCTGTAGGGGCGAACTACCCCTAGCTTGTCTTCTTCTCCGAACGAAATGGTTGGCGAGCATTCCCGTACTTGGTGGATCCATTCCCCCGTGAAGGCCCTTTTCTCCGACCGGACATACTTTTTCCTCACCCTGTGCGAGTCCCCATCCGTTGGCCCTCCCATGATCATTATAATGCGGTTTATCGGCTCCACCGAGGCGCGGGGTTGCGGGACATGCCTACCAGCAGTATGCCCCTCCGCCAGTGTTTTGACGAACTGATCTATTCGACTCTGCCGGGCTAACCTTTCTTGCTTGTCCTTAAGATGACCACATTCATTGGTACGATGACCGTACCGATTGTGGTACCGACAATACCCGTCATCGCTAGAGCCTTGCGGCGGCGGCGGGGTCTTCTGGTACGTCGTTGGCCAACGAATGTCTGACCCTCCCTCTATCGCCATCAAAACTTGGGTTGGTGATTTATTGAGGACGGCGTAGCTCGTATATCGAGGCTTCCGATGCTCCGGTACTGGGATTGCGCGAGCTGCGGGATGACGTTGCTGCCTAGGTAAGTTCTCTTCACGTGGGGGACTCCTTACCGGGGTATCATGGACAGGAACCACCGCGGTTTCTTGTTCTTTCATCTTCTTTGCCTCCTCCATTGCGATGTAATTCTCAGCTCGCTTCAAGAGCTCGTCATACGTCGTCGGCGCCCGCTTAGCCAACGACCTAAACAATTCTCCATCCCTCAACCCCTGCATGAGGGCATTATTGAGCACATCCTGGGATAGGCCCGGTACTTCTCGGCTGACATTTGTGAAGCGACGTATAAAATTCCTCAAAGGCTCCCGATCCTCCTGCCGAACTCCAAACAGGGTGAGAGCCGACTTCTTCTGCTTTTTAGAACTAGCGAAGTGGTCTAACAGCATGGCACTGAAAGTGTCGAAGTCTCGCACTGACCCTTCCGCCAGCTGTCCGAACCATAACTGGGTTGCATCTCGCAGCGTGGTCGCAAATGCGCGGCACATAATCCCATCCGAGAACCGGTGTAAATAAGACGTGGTCTGAAATCGACTTATGTGATCCCAAGGATCTGTCGTCCCATCGTACGCCAGGTGTTCCAAAGCCTGGAACCCTACTGGCAAATCCGAAGCCATGATCTCCGCCGAGAATGGGTTACCTCGCTGCTGTCTCAAAGGCGGGATAGAAGACCTAGCGGAGGGCCCCACATTCATTCCCTCATCCCAGAGAGGGGTCCTCGGCACCACATTGCGAGGCGGACGGACTTTAGTGATCCTTCTGCTAGCTCGATCTTGCTGCACGGCCTGACTCACCATTCTCTGAACCTCCTCCATGGAAAGTGAGAGAGGTGTAGGAGGTATTTCGACCAGGGGTGCCATTCGTCCCACCGGAGTAACCGGCGTGGTGGGGCTCTCTTGTCGGGACGCCGATGCTTCTACCGTTGCGAAGTGGACACCTGAGCCCTCTTCACCCATTGCCCTCGTTACCTTAGATCCTTGTATGAAAAAAAAAAAAAAAAAGAGAAAAAACGAGGTAACGAAACAGAATATTATAGTAAAAACAATAAAACCCACGTCTGTAACTCAATGTTCCCACAGACGGCGCCATTTGATGTGTCAAGTTTAGTCACATACAATAATAGGAGTTTTTCCTTTTTATTTTGTTCAATAAATTATTAGATTTGGCCATGGATTTGGACATTCATACCTTGTATGTGTATAAGATCACTAAATAATGTAACTGAGAGAGATTGTTTAGACAATGTAAGTGGTATGGTTAATTGGAGATGTGTATAAAATGATGTATGTAAGTGGCCCAATATATTGCATAAGAAAAAGCATGTCATCTTCACTACTTATGACCTAGTATATATACTACTTCAATATGGCCTCTCTGGGGCTGTTTACATTTCCTAGGTGAAGAAGCCGTCATTCTGTCTACAATGCCACGTGGCGTGTTCCTATTGGTCCTTTTTACTGTTCTTCGGTCAGTTCAAGCCTGGCACCCCATCTTCTTCTTTTCAGAGTTGTCCCATGCACGGCCTTCGAGAGCCCGACGTAATGATTACTTTGGCCGGCCTAAAAATTACCGCGTCAGCCTATCTCGTAGGTTATATACCTCGGTATTTACCCTCGGTGATTTCTTACGATAGTTGTGGTATTGGGCTTCCCTGATCCTGACCTGGGCCCAAGTCGGGCCTGATTTCTGGGCCTCACTTTAACTGTTGGGCTTCTCCTTAAGGCCAAAATTAGTCCGGATCAGCATGTAAAGAGAAAATTCACGCACAAGACATGAATATACGAAAGTTTTCATTCTCAAAACTTTTACTCTCTCTCTCGAGTTACGTTCTTCCTTCCCCAAAAAACCCTAGCTACTTTTTTTTCTCTCTTATGAAATAAATATGAATATGCCCAACTAGTATTAAAGCGGGAATGAAAATGGAAATAAAAAAGTTTTTCTTTTTTGGAGGGATATGTTTTCTTTTTTTGATAAATTAATAGTTTTATTTTAATTTAAAACTCAATAATAAATTACACCTAAGAAAATATTATGGGTCTTGAGTTTTGCATTGGAGAAGACTTTGCAATAGAAAATCTGAATCTTGCCAAATAAGATAGAGAATATTTTAAGATTCACACTTAGTAGTTGACACCAAGGATTTTTAGAGTTTTTTTTAGTTTAGCGTTGCAGATGCTCTTAATATTGCATTTGGATAAAATGATTTGATTAATAGATTTCAAATAAGTATTTTTTTGACAGATGTCATTGAACTAAATTGTTTAAAATGAATAAAATTTAAAATAATTCTAGATGACGGAAAATAAAAAAAAAATGAAATCCACCACTATTGCTTAAAAGATAGCTTAAAATTAGATCCGATAAGGGTTTCAATTTTTTGCACTCAAATGACTCAATTCAAACCAATTTGTTATTATTATGAATTAAAATTCACTTTATGTGGAGTCCTTTGAATTATTTCCTTAAATTTCTCCTAAAATGAAAATCTCTATTCGCACTACTTTTTTTTTTTTTTATTGCAAAAAACTCATTTTATTAAATGAGATCTGCTAACAGAGATAGGAGATTCGAATCTTCCATGACACCATTACATCGAATCTTAACAATATTATGAGCTAAACAATTGCCCGAACGTTTGATAAGTTGAAAAGAGCATGAATCCAAAAATTTCTCAATATAAATGCATTCTTCCACGATCGCGTCGTACGAAGATCCATCACTGTCTTTGTTGCCCAATACATGTATAAGTTGAATACAATCTCCCTCAAGAACAATATTCCACCAACCCTTTTCCTTTGCCAAGTGCATGGCTTTCAAAACCACAACGGTTTCTGTTAGAGTAGGTGACCAACAAGCCAACTTGTGGCTGTGGTCTTTCATTTATTCTTGTAATAAATAATCATTTTCGTATTAATGATGAAACACCTTTTGGCATTCTATATTCTTGTCCCTTGTATAAGCATAGATATAGTCCTTACAGTTATAATTACTTATAGTTGATCTATTAGGATCATAAGATATTTACTTAAGTATTATAACTGTTAAACCATGTTCATAGTCGAAGAGTTACGCCACCAATGAGGATATCGGTCTTTCTTATTAATGTTGGGTATCGGGCACGTGTACGCAGCGGAAAACAAAAAAATTATGCGAATTAAACGAATTTAGAACACATAATCACATGCCCGATAATTGAAAACAATTAATTGCGTACATTTGCGCTTCCACCGAAATTAAAAACAACATACATGCGAATTATTTAATCGACATTAAATCAATTAGCATGCTCACATTAAATCAATTAATCATGCTCGCAGTAAATAACGAATTTCATGTAATCATATAATATCAAGGTTTTAAAAGGCGGTAATCGGGTCCGAGTCGGTCAGACACCGACTCACGATTAATCGGTGCGGCGGTGATTAATCGGTGATAAATCGAAAATAAATCGGTTTTTAAAATTTAATATAATATATTTCAAAATTTTATTTATAAATACTCCAAACATATATAAAAAGATATTTAAACATAGTTATATTTCCATCACATATATATCCTAATAACATAATAAAAGTTTAATAATTATAAGATCATAATACATAAAGATCCTTTTAAAATATAAATAAAAATGCAAAATTTTTGAATTAACATTTATTCTTGAATATTCCTGGCATACATCATTAGTTCTTTAACAATAACTATTAACATAAACAAAATAAGGCATAAACTCATATTTTCTTTTATTAAAATTAAACTTTTATTTTGAATTATAAAACGAAAAGAAAAAAAAAGGAAAAAAAAAACCGATTTTTAACCGATTTTTGACCGATTTTTGCCACCGAGTTTGACCCGCCTTAAAGGTTTGACCGCCTCAGACCGCCTAAAACCGCCTCACAGGCAAAAAACCGATTTTTCAAACCTTTACACTAAAATCGTAAAGGTTTTGGACCGCCTCCGCCTCGGTGACCGATTAATCGGCCGCCTCGGCCGATTTTTAGAACACCGTATAATATACATAAAATCATACAATATATTTACGATACGAACATGCATATTTAATCTAAATTAAATCGAATCGAACTACAACGAATTCGAAACTTCACCTCTTGAAGCGTGAGGTAGGCGCACGAAATGAAGCAAGATTGCCACGGAAACCAATCCGTGCAATCCGGGGCAGCGACGGCGAAGCGGCGGCAGCGACGGCGTGAGCAACGGCTGCGCGTGTGGATCATGTGCTGTCTTCGGGCGGCGCGTGGAAGCGCGTGCGTCGTTTGCTCGGTGGCTGCTCCTCGATTTTTCGATCCTTCGATCTTCATCCTCTCGGATTTCACCTCGTATACTTCGATCTACTAAAACGTGGCACCTGACACGAAATAGTTAGAATCATACGGGACTTTCGGGATGCATGAATTCGACTTGTCCAACGAATTTCCCTCTTTCTTTTCTTCCAATTCCAAACCACGGACTCTTCAATAAACTCCCTTGTGCTGATTCTTATCATTCTGAACACGACCAATTTCATTACACTGACACGCTTTCTCTTCTTCTAATTCTTTGTACTGGAGTTAGTTAGGATCACATCAGTTAGCGCTCAGGTTAGAACTTTAAAGCCTTAGAGTTCAACAACAACTTTAAATTTTTGGGTACATTTAATGATTTGTTATTAAGTTTATCTGACATGTAAAAGAACAAATTGAGAATGTCAAGATATTTATGTGTATGTGAATTCAGGCGAATGTTTAACACTACCCCTACGATAGGTTAATACTTGGTCGAACCACATATGCAAGTGTGGTAACAAACATGTGATGAGTATTTAGCTCCATGTGGATAAAAGTTACATCCGTACGATGAACTTATTATTTTGCACGATTTATTATTAATGTTTGATACCTATAACAAGAGTGTCACTTAAAATTGAGGGAAAATGAGGGATAACCCCCTCATTAGGTAATGCCCACTATGCCCTTTTTTGTCAATATTTTTCTCATTTCTCTCTCTTCTTCTTAATTCTCTCTTATCCGTCATTTTATATTCTCCATTCATTTCTCTCTCTTCTTTTTTTCCTCACTTTGACTTGTTATTTGTTTTATTCTTCTTCTCCCTCTCTCTTCTCTCCTCTCTATTCCCCCATTTTCTCTATCCACGTCTCTTTATGTTTCTTTTTTTCCCCTTTATTTTTCTCCATTTCGTCCTACTGCTTTGCCTTTTCTTCTACATCTCATTTTTTGTCTTTGAAATTAATCTATTTTCTACTCTACGAAATGTCATGTTTTCCCCGGAGATGAGATTTATTATTGTCAGTATTCCATTTTACAACACCATAGTTTCTTAAATTGAAAAATAATATAGTGAATTAATGAAAAAATTATAGTTGACATCGAAAAATTATAGTCGAATATCTAATTTTTATAGTTAACTCTGGCAGCAATATAGTTAAGACCCATTTTTTTATAGTTGACTACATTTTTTTATAGTTGTCATCGAAAAAATTATATTTGCAACAATATAGTGAACTACAAGTTTTTTATAGTTGACGGTGGGTGTAGATGACTACAATATTTTATCTTTTACGCCAAAACAACGATCCCTTCTTTGTTGTGGACTCTGATAAAACATATTTCATGGAAACAAATATTTACGAGTCAACAAATAATGCGACCATGGATTTGTAGATCTAAAAAATGTTTGTTTACAAACTTCATTCTTGAGTAATCAACCATGGGAGAATTCCGAATCATCGCATATGGTCGTCGCAAATCACCACTCTTCGACGTCCCTGTACAACCGCTCACCGCCGTGCTGCACATAACCGCCTTTCGCCGCCACTGCCGTGAACATCTGCCCATCGCCGCCGGTGCACACCGCTGGCCCTCCACCGTTGCTGAACATAGCAAACTGTTTTTATTGAGAAGATGGAAGAGAAAATTTGGAGAGAGGGGAGATGGAGAAGAAGAGAAGAAGATGGAGAGAGCATGTTTTTAGGAAGAGGTAGATAACAAGTAGATTTCTTCAGGCGAAATTTTTGGAAGATTTCCAGCGTAATTGCTGTAGTTTAGGAAAATAGTTAACTTTTATGAATGTCTCTGTTTCTCGTAAGATTAATGGGGTCTTTGTCTAACACAAAATATGGAGTACACATGGTAAATCACTAATTGAGGAGGTTTGCCTTATTGAAATTAAATGGTGTGGTTAGTCCTAATATTTCTTACAGAGGGGTTTATATCTCATTAACCCTAAATTTAATATTATTGTCCCTAAGACTTGATATTAATGTTATGCTAGGCATCTTTAGATGTATTTCATAGTTATTTAAAATTTAAAAGTCACCTTTGGTTTTATAATGTGAGCATATCATTTTTTATGTCCTTTATTCAATTTATGCTTCTGCTTACACATTATCTGCCAATACATTGATTTTTATTCTTTTTTTTATAGCACATACATACAAACTCTCACTGAACCATAATATCCTTAAATGATATAACACCTATATGAGCAATGCTCATGAAATACCTTATGTGTTAATCCTTTAGTAAGCGGATCCGCAGTTGTTGAGTTTATCTTAAAATGCTCTCTATGTGTTGTTCACCCTGTACCCTCACAACTAAGAACTTTACAAGTTCTTGTTGTTAATTGAAAAAAAATTAACTGCCAAAATGGTCGACTGGCGACGAAAATGTACATTTGGCGACGATTTTTTAATGTTTGCGACGAATTTTTGTCGTCGCCAAATCCTACAGAAAACGTCGCCAAACTCCCCGTCGCAAGGTCTGCGACGAAAAGTCATTTTCGACGCCAAGTTTGGCGACGAATTTCATAAATCGTCGCCAAATTCGTATTTTCTGAAAAAAAATGTTTTTTTAATGTTCGCGACGGATCCTATACTTTCGTCGCTTCCCAGTTGCGACGAACAAATAATAAGTCGCAACATGTTGCGACGAATTATATGTTCGTCGCTACATAAAGCGACGTTTTGTGACGATTGCGTCGCTACATTTTCGAAAATATTTGCGACTAATAGCCATTTTCGTCGCAAGACCCACGAGTTATTTGCGACAATTTGTTTTATTTATTCGTCGCTAGTTACTACAATTTCTGTTTGCGACTATTTTGTATTTTAGTCGCAAGTTTTCTTTTATATATATATATAAATTCTGGTTTATTTATTTTTTCAATTAACAAATTCAACCTGTATTCAGCAGTTGTACAAAAAAAAAATAACACTTATCAAAAATATTAAAACCTTCAATCAAAAAAAAATTATTAAAACCAATTATACGGATTAAATATCAAAGTAGCACAAAACATAAATTAAAAAAGTACATAAAAACTTAAAAGCATATAATGTAGTGTTTCAAACTTTAATTCAAAAACCAAACAAAGTTCAAAAACCAAAACGGCCGACCAAGGTGTTCACAATTTCTCGGGTTTCTTTCAATTCCGCTTCCAATCTTTCCATTTTTTCATCTTTAAGTTGCATTTGCTCTTTCATTGAATTCATTTCCATTTGCACTTCCGGCGGAATTGAAGAAAATCTCGACTTTGAACTCTTTGTGGTGGTTGCAATCTTAATTCCAAGCCCTTTGCTTTTTTCAAGCACTTTTTCTATCGCAGTTGAGTTGGTCGTGCTTTCGTCACTTCCATCACGCATTGTCTCATCGTACACTCGTTCCAAATCAGCCTGAAAATGATTAAGTACACTTGTTTAGCAAAAATTTCGACAGCATAACAACTAATAAATGAACATCCCAAAAAAACCATCCATGTATACAACAACTTAACATTATCCCTGCGACTTTGTTCTATGATTGGTCAAAGCAGTGGAGCAAAATCAGACATGAAAGCAACACGATATCATTTTTTTTAATCTCAAATGTCAAAAGAGTAAGTGATATGTCATAAGACCACATGCATACCAATGCCGAGATGCGTGTCCATGCTTGCATATCTGGCTGTTCCAGTCAAATTTTTATTTTCTCTGCATTCAACAGTATAATATAGCTGAATTATGCTGATCAAAATACAATATGGATTTGAATATATCATAGAAATTTTACAAAGAAGTCAACAATGAGAGCCTAAATACATACTGAAGATCCATGTTTTGAAGGTATCATTATTGAAGACAGCTTACCTATATGGGATATGTTGATGAGTTGAGGAGTCTCTATATTTCTTGGCAAGTCCAAAATCAATGGCATAAACCTACCGGTCAAATTGATAGAGTCATTGATTGGACAAATATTCTAAAACCAAAACAGCACAAAAAATTAGAAAATCAAAATAAGGAAAAGGGTGGATACCTGATTTGCACGCTTCCCTAAACCCATGAGAAAAATGTCGGGCTTAATATATCGATGCAGGAAAGATTTAGAGTGAATAAATTCTATCCGATTGATCTGAAAATAAAATTGACATTATCAGTACATTATGAAACATGAAATTGTTCAAGATCTTGACCAAAAGCACAAGCAAACAGAATACCATACCATTTGATCCGCAAGCATGAGAAAAGTCTTTAGAGACAGCTTCCGACTATAGAAGTTAAACAGGTCTTCCAGACTAGGTCCCAATAAATCCATCACGAGAACATTATAGTCTCCTTCAACCCCAAACCATCTGACATTTGGAATTCTAGCTACCACAATTGGAAATTACCACATTTAGAACCCTTAAAAAAAACGAAAAGAACACCTAGCAATTAAAACTTGAAAAAAAAGAAAGATTATTACTTCCTCCTTGGAGTAGTTTGTACAACTTTGACTCGTAGAGCAACAGAGGATGTTTTGTCTTGACATTTTCCTGAAGATAGTTGAATTGTTTTCCAAGTAAATGAGCAACAAACAATTGTCAATGATATTAATGCATGGAAACAAGAGTAGAGAGCATATTGTTCAAGGAATTATATGAAGGAAGTGCATAGAAAACGGTAAAATAAAAAAATAAACGCCGGACAAAAGCATGGCAAGTGTTTCCAGTAAAATTTGTTGGAGAAATCAAAACAAGATGGACTTCCCAGCAGTTTCATTACACGAAAGACTATCTATATGAAGCTCAATTAAAAAAAAAACGGTGAGTGACAGGTAAACTAATCATCATCAGTTCCACATTACAAATTATTACATAATTCTACAAGGAGAAAAAACCACGATAACAAGATCAGGGAGTCATCTTTACGATATTAACACCTACATACATGTTTACCATTTTTGAAATGTCCATATCTCAGAGAACCAATGTCAGAAGAACAAATATCCAATAGAAAAAGAAAGCCCCATGTTTATACAACCACAAATTCATGCTATTATATCTAATTTATTTTCGCCGTAAACGGAAAGAAAATATATCTTCTGAACATCAATTGCAATAAATACTGAAAACAGTTCACAATGTGAAAAAAAGGAAATTTTTTTACCCACAAACCCTTCAATGAAAAAGCAAACAATTACTAAACAAAACAATATTAGGGAGGGGAAAATAAGGATATCCAAAAACCAAACAAATTTTCAGTTAGACGTAATAAACTATAACAAAGTTTTCAGATATCCAAAAACCAAACGAATTCTATCAATTCATGTTGACATAAGCATGGAGATCAAAGTTACCTTTTCGTGGTTGTTGATCGAGAGCTAGGTAGAGAGGAGCAAATTAGGGCTAGCTATTGACGGCGGAGAGCAGCGGCGGACGGCGGAGAGCAACGGCGGAGAAATCGATGGGCAGACGGTGGAGAGCAGCGGCGGAGAGATGGGCGGAGGAGCGCAGCGGCGGATGGCGGACGGCGGAGAGATAGCGGAGGAGAGATAGCGGAGGAGCGCAGCGGCGGACGGCGGAGAGCAGCGGCAGTGGCGGACGCCGGCGGCGGAGGGGGAGGCCCCGACGGAGGGGGGCACCGGCGGAGGGGAAGAGAAGAAAGAGAGAGAAACGAGAAGAAAATTGGAGAAAATGGGGAAAATGGGATTAGGGCCTGCCGTCTAATTAAATTGTTTGCGACAATTTGTTAACGTCATATTTAAACGAATCTCGTAGCAACGTTTTTAAACACTTTCGTCGCAAACAAAAAGAAAATTTAAATAGACTAGGAAACGTATAGAAACGTCGCTACAGAAAAGCGGGATTTTTTCAATAATTACTTTCTGGCGACGATTATTACACTATAGTCGCAAATAATAATTATAATTTTTTTAACAAAATATTTTACTTGCGACGAATAAACTCTTATCGTCGCTACGAATAAATATTATTTAATATTTCCTCTTTATTACGCTACGTTTATCCAAATTCGTCGCCAACCCAATAAAATGTTATTTTTCACAATTGCACTAGCGACGTATACGTCATATTCGTCGCTAAGGTAAAAAAATAAATTGCAAAAAACATTTTTCATGCGTCGTTTATATAAAAACGTCGCTACGAGAGTGCTTTATTATTTTTTTTTTCGTTTGCGACGTTTTAATGAGATTAGTCGCATAGTTGCGACGATTACTATTATCGTCGCGAGATATTCCATCGAAATCTTATTGTCCGATATCTTGCGACGTTTTTTAGTCAAAATCGTCGCAAACTAGCGACGATTCCAGAATCGTCGCCAAAAAAAACGTCGCAAGTGAGCTGTTTTGGCCTAGTGATATATAAACCCATTTTGGTAGCTCTATGATATGTTTTGACACAAATTTGTGTATTTAGTTTTCGGCAGAAATAAAGTATTTGGTTACGCTTTGCACAATTATGTTAAGGTTTGGTCTCAATAAAATTTAAGTAGGACCAGTTGGAAATAGGCATGTTAAGATCACGTTATATGTAATTTTCATGCTACATAAAAAGATTTGATCTATGTCGATTGGCTATATTGATATACGTGATTACTCTAGGGTTTAGACACGATCAATGTGACAAAATCCCCTTTAGTCCTATGTTAGTATAGTCAATGAACGAGATTGTAAGGAATACTCTTTTACATGATAGCAATATTTGAGTTCAATATAAGGAGTACACGTTTATAAGGTATATAACTTATGTGGCCCAAGTGGGAGATTGTTGGAAATATTTCAATAATTATGTGGGCTTACATATGTAATTAAATGTGTATGGCTATCTAATAGACAGATCAAATTAATTGTGATCTAATAAATATTATTGAGTTGGACTAGTGGGTATTAAACTATAATTATGGGCATAATATGTAGAGACAAATAGACAATTATGGTTTAATTGTGTTTTATTGATGGGGCTGAATCACATTTATCATATAACTGGACTTTACAGTTATATAAAGGGTCATGGTACCTAAATAAACACAATCATTCTGTCTCTTCTAAAATCCATCGTTAGAGAGATAATTAAGGAACTGCGATATAGGCTTTGATTCCACATGCAAAGCTTGGATATTGCTAAAAAAAGGCTGGAGAAGGAAGGGTCTTGTTCGGTAATGGAAGGAAAATAATTTCTTCTTGTGAGGGGTCGATGGGTTGGGTGATGGAGTAGTGGCAGGGGCGGATCTAGGGGGTGGCCAAGTATGCCATGGACCACCCCAAAAAATGAAAATAAATTTGCCTTAGTGGCAAAGATTTCCAAGTTGAAAGTTGAGGTCATGAGTTCGAAACCATTATGGAACAAAAAAGTATTGTTTAGTTTTTTTGTCTAAATTTCTTCTGAGCCCCTCTCCCATAAACACATTATATTATATCTATATTACTATTTAGTCCACCCGAAATTCAAAATATACAAAAAAAGTCCTAACTTTTTTCCTTTTCTTTTTAGCCACTCTCCCCAAAAACACATTATATTATATCTATATTATTATTTAGTCCACCCAAAATTCAAAATATACAAAAAAAGTCCTAAATTTTTTCTTGTTTTTTTAGCATCCTCTTCCCAAAAACACATTACATTATATCTATATTATTATTTAGTCCACCCAAAATTCAAAATATACAAAAAAAGTCCCAAATTTTTTCTTCTCCTAATTTATCCAGAAAAATAAAATAAAAAGTTTCAATTTCTTTTTTCCCTTCTCCTAATTTATCCAACAAAAAAAGGTTCAAATTTTTTTTTTTCCGGGGGCGCTGCCCCCGAACCCCCGAAAATTTAACCCCACTATACAGTAAATTCTTGGACTCGGCACAGTCGGCATACCCTAAATTTTCGTCCTGGATCCGCCACTGAGTAGTGGAAGAGAGAAGGGAAAGGTTTGGTGTGTGTGTTTGGGGGGCTGCCGATCGAGAGGAGTAGGAAAGGGGTTGGTGAAGTCTCTTTCTTAACTTAACTTGGCCAAGAAAGAGAGACTTAATGGGAAAGGCTTTTTGGCTTTGAAGTGGAAGAAGAGATTTCTTCTTCTTGGGGAGATCTGGCTGATTTTTGGTGTGGAGTATTACGAGGAGGAATAAGGGCTTCATTTGGAATATAGGAAATATGGGGGTCTTATTAGGAATTAGAGAAATGTCTCGGGCTTCTCTTAGAATATTTGGAGGAGCTGTTCTTAGCAATTAAAGAAATGAAGAGGAGTTACACTCATACACAGACACACCTCACAAATACACCGCACACACATTTACAAAATATTTATTCTTACAATAATAAAAGAAAAAATGCATAGGGGTTTTGTAAGGAGTATTTAAATAGGGGGAAATTAAGGGGCAAATGGCAAACAGGCTCATGATAAGGGCTCTTAATTAAAAGAGAAGCATCCAATTTTTTTATCTTTCAAATAAATCCAGCTCATTCAAACTTACTTGCAAATAAGGAAAATCATTTTATATATACCAAAATTACCCTCAATTCATTGAAACTCAATTCAACTCCAATTTCATGAGTTACACCCCAATTTAGCCCAATTTCAACAATTAACCAATTTTAACCCTAATTTTAATTTTGACCCGCCACCGCCGGAGACCGCCGGTCAGCCGCCGTTGACCGCCGGTCTCCGGAGTTGACTTTTTTTTTTTTCTTGAAAACTTTCTTTTTGAATTTTTTTTTCCAGTAGGTCAACCGCCGTTGACCGCCGGGTGTCCGGCGTTGACTTTTTTTTTTAATAATTTTTTTTTCTTAAAAAAAATATTTTAATTAATATTACTGTATTGGCGACTAAATTACTGTCGGAGACAGTAATTTAACTGTTAATTGACTTTTTTTTTTCTTCAAAAATATTTTAATTAATATTACAGTCTTGGCTGCTAAATTACTGTCTCCAGCAGTTATTTAACTGTCGGAGACAGTAATTTAACTGTTAATTGAATTTTTTTTTAATATTTCAATTAATATTACTGTATTCGTTGTTAAATTACTGTCTCCAGCAGTTTTTTAACTGTTAATTGACTTTTTTTTTCTTAAAAAATATTTTTATTTAATATTATTGTCTTGGCTGTTAAATTACTGTCTCCAGCAGTTATTTAACTGTCAGAGACAGTAGTTCATTGATCTTTTTTTTTCTTAAAAAAAATTATTTTAAGTAATATTACTCTCTTGGCTGCTAAGCTACTGTCTCCAACAGTAATTTAACTGTCTCATACAGTAATATTAGTAATATTACTGTTCGGGAAAATAATATTCATAATATTACTGTCCCAAACAGTAATATTACTATCTGCGACAGTAATTTAGTAGCCAAGACATTAATATTAATTAAAATATATATTTTCTAGGAAAAAAAATTAGAAAAAAAAAAAATCAACGCCGAAGGCCGGCGGTCAACGGTGGTTGACGAGCCGGAAAAAAAAAATTCAGAAAAAAAAGTTTTCAGAAAAAAAAAAAAAAAAAAAAAAAAAAAAAAAAAAAAAGTCAACGCCGGAATCTGGCCGGAAAAAAAAATTCAGAAAAAAAAAATTATTTTCTGATTTTTTTTTATTATTTTGGGGGTTAATGTGATATATTTGTTTAAATCAGGGGTTAACATGTAATATTAAGGAAGTTGGAGCATAATGGATGGAATTGATAAGAATTATATTATGGAGGCTATTTTACACTAAAGACATGGGGATGGGTTTATTTGAAAGACTGTTTTTTTTGTCGACCAATGTGCATTTAAGTCCCTTGTGATGCCTTTTTGCCATTCACCCGAAATTAAGTAGACACCCCTTATTTCAAACTTATATGGGTAGAGATCTAAGTTGTTAGATGAATATAAGTGTAGGACATTTGACAAGAAAACATAATATAAACCAAATAAAATTAAAAGTATATAGACATAAATACCCTCAAACTATAAATCTCTTATATGGAAAACAAATCCCCCTACCCAATGACGTAATTGCATCTCCCTCCCTCTCTCTCTCTCTCTCTCTCTCTCTCTCTCTCTCTCTCTCTCTCTCTCTCTCTCTCTCTCTCTCTCTCTCTCTCTAATCGATTGGCCACTGCACGCTCCTTCGATGCGCGCGCTGCAAACTCTGTTCATGATGATGCTGCCCACTACACCGTTGCAAGTCGTTTGTCCTCCGTTGGTCGTTCTTTAACGGCGCCCCGTCTCCAACGAGAGAGTAGTAGAAGAAGAATTTTAAATAATTAACAAGTTATACTTGTATTTGCAGTTGTTATTTGTTGGTTGTTTGTTTGATGTCTTTGATTGTTGGTTATTATTTGTAGTTTGTTGAAAGAAATTTTATGTTTGACATTTATATTTTCATATTTGTTTGCTATTAACTGTGTGATTGTTTTCTGTTGAATTCACTTTCACCAAACAACAAACGAATGCGATTGATTTTAGCTAATACAACAACAATTATTATTTTTATATGGGGGGAGTAAAGTTTTTTTTTCTCATTTTGCTATTGTATTTAAATATCGGATATGGGACAATCATTTCAGAGATGAGGAGATGAGTTTAGGATTTTTTTGGTAAATTCTCCATAAATTTATTCGTTTGTTAGGTTTAAGTGCAGGTGATGACGACATTTGTGTTGACCCTCTCGAATTTAAATCGCATTGCGGTGGACAAAAAATGAAGATGATATCGGTTGTGGTGAAGATATAAATGAAAATAAGATGCAGTTAATGTAATGAGGTTTGTAAGCACAATAGAAAGTCGTGCACGAATTTATGTAATTTGTATAACTTAAGGAGGTTTTTTGCTTATTTCATTTCAGACATTACATTGCTTTTCCTAATCGATTGATTTGTTGATTTTATGTTGATGTTATCTTTTCCAATCTATAGTTCTATTTTCGTACTTGATTGTTTTGTTTATTTTCAATATGGTATTTTTTTAACTGTAAAACGCAAGCAACAACTCAAATTGAAATGTAGAAATGTGGTAAAAGAATGTTGTAAAAATGAAGTAGCGAACAACAAACATCAATTTGCAGCCCTCAAGTATCTAACTGAAATACGTAATTACAATTGTAAAAGTATGTTGCATAATGCAATAGTAAATTATTTTGCGACCCATTGTACATGTAGCCAGTGAACTGCAAACTATCAAAAAATAGCAAACTGCAAATTCTAAACAATAAACAACACTTTACAGTAAATATAGCCAAAAAATTACAATATGCAATATAATTACAACAAAAAAATGTTATGCAATATAATTACAATATGCAATATAAATATTTATTTTATTATTATTTTTTATGTATACCCTCTTTTGCATTTATTTTTTTTTTATTTTTTTTTATTTTTTTTATTTCTATTTTTTAAATTTTATTTTATTTTTTTAATTTTTAATTTTTTAATCTTTTAATTTTTTTAATTTTTTGCAAATTTTGATAAATTAACTGTACTGAAATTGACTACACATGACCAAAGTATACCGTAGTCATGTATAGTCATGTACTGTCTTTTTATCCCAAAGTTATGGTCCAACCGATTACGTAAACCGTTGATTTATATAAAAAAAAAAATTCATCTACACCAACAATAAAATTCACAATTTGAATCTTAATATTATAAATCATTTAGTACCAAAAAAAAATTGAAGAAACACAATCATCAACATCATTATACAAAAAATCACATAGCTTATATATAACTATATATTACCATATTTTACTACACGTGACTATATACGACTACATGTATATGACCACATGTGATGTGACTATATGAGTATAGTCATATATAGTATAGTTTGTATTTATAGCATCAAATCCCACTTTTCAAACTTCAATCTATCGGTTGCAAAAGAATTGTTTTGCAACAACTCCTCTCGGCAAAAACTTATGCATAGAAGTTCGAACTCCAAGACCTGTGACAAAAAATCAAGTTCGGTTTAAATATCTACGTTATAAATCAACTCATAACAACAATATACAGATCAAAAATACACAATCACATGCATATATTACTACATGTTACTATACGTTACTATATATTCCATTTTGGAGGAACGGTGCAATTTGTTCCAAATACCCCATCTTACATGAACTCCTCCTCTATTGTATTCAATAGATAATTCACCTTAAAACGAAATCCAAAATCTTTCTCACCATTTAAAAATGAAAATAAAAAATTGAAATATAATTAACAGAAAATGGTTAAAAAATTAATGGAAAATTATTAAAAAATTTATCAAATGCTAGTCAACTTTGTTTACTAATCATATTCCTACCCATATCACCTCGCAAAGTCATTATTGTTATAGTAAAAAAATCAAAATTACCAATCCTTACCGACCAAATCGCCATTTCTAGAGTAGAAAAAAACATAAAAATTTATCTCAGAAGGCTAATGTAGGACGAAAATTCTATTATATAGAAGAAAAAAAAAAGCAAGAGAGAGAGAGAGAGAGAGAGAGAGAGAGAGAGAGAGAGAGAGAGAGAGAGAGAGAGAGAGAGAGAGAGAGAGAGAGAGAAGCCAAACCTGGTCGAAGACGCCTCTCTTGGTCGTTTCTTCCCAGATTTTCAGCAAGGAGAGGGCAATCCCGCTGGACATACCGTAGGCGAAGTGGTCACCGACAACCGTGTTATCCGAAAACATAGCGGCCACTGATTTCAGTTCCCGGTGAATCCTCCTCCTCCTTGGCTTTGATTTAAGTGGCTGGAGAAACTTGGAGCAGTGTGTTCTTAACAAAGGGGAGTAGAAATTGGAACTAGAATTTAGATAAATGGAGAAGAAGGCGATGGTGGAAGAAGAGAGAGAGGAGCAGCCGTTTCTAAGAAGAGAGAAGAGGGAGGGTTAATTTGCAGATTAGATCTAGGGCTTAATGGATTCCACCCCTAAAAGGGCAAAACATGTATTTTAAGTTATCCAGGGGTCTCACAAATTAAGTTTAGAATTTGGGTTATTGACTATGACAAAAAAAAAAAAAAAAAAAAAAACATTGGGCTTCCTCATATATATTGTCAACCATTGCAAGCCGTAAATTGCAAACTTCAACATTTTTTTAGTAATAGCAAAAATCAAATTCAATAGCAAACAAGAGTTGTCTATGCAAATAACAAATAACAACTGCAAATTCAAACAAGAATTTGCAAAATGCAAACTGAAATTGAAAACAAGTACTAGTTGCAAACAAGTATAAAAACACAAAAAAACAGTTTAAATTGCCACAATATGCATGCTAAAACAAAATGTAGGCCACATTAACAGCAAATATGAACTGCTATTGCAAACGACTTAATAAGAACTTTGATTTGTAATTCGAGAACTACATAATGCAATTACAATGTATATTACACTGCAAAGCACAATAATTTGCCGAGCAAATTAACATCAACGGGATACTTTAACTTAATAAACTCAAAATTCAGGCCACAAATACATGAAAAAAAAAACCCCACAGAAAGTCCTATAACATCGATGCTTTAAGAATGAAGGAAAATTGTAACTAACATCGACGCTTCAAAGTCACAATACTTTTCCATCGAGACCGAAAAAATCATAAAAATTGGTGAATAAATCGTTATCAAAATTTCTAAAAACATATGGAATAAATACAAGAATGTTACTCACCAAAGTCTTCACACGTTTGTACCATTTTTTTCTGGATAACGAGGTTCTCTGATGATGCAATTACGAGGTAATGTATAAATCAAACAGCAAAACGTAGATACAAATCGTTTAACACCAGACAACAACGAAAAATAAACTAACAACAAAACAATTTGAAGCTTCTTGAATTGCTATGGAAGACGAAATGCAAATTCGTAACTAGGGTTAGTGATTTGTAGAGATGTATGGGAGAAGGAGGGCATATATTTTGGGGAAAGAATTGAAGGATTCACATAGAATTAATTTCGTTGATTTGGGAAGATAATTGAGGAATTTATGGTTTCTACGATATAAGCAGATATTTATGGGATTATTTGTTCCATATAATATAAAGGGTATTTTCGCCACAATATATACAATGAAATTATTAATAAATGGACATTTTAACTAGGATCCATAGACATAAAATCTAATACAGAGGAATCTACAGCACATTGCCCCTTTAAATAGTCATAGATAAATTAATTATTAATTATTATTCTTAACTCTTATGCAATCACTTAAGGGGCTTTTAGCAATAAACCCCTTAAAGTGCTAAGAAATAGAACTAAACTCAATCATAAATTCATCATTTGTAATACTCCCCTAGCATTTTTATTTTTTTTTTACCAAAAATACCTCTCATTTACTTACTGCACAGTAATTATGTGGACATCTTAATCGTACGCTTTGAATCGGTTAAGCTCAAGTTCTTTCAATTCGTAAACTTTATTCAAAGATTTATATTGATTAAGCTCAACTATTTACAATGGCGTATTAATCAAATTATATGTTTATAATTAAATTAATATATTTTTAATTGAATTTTATCAAAAACAAAATAATAAAAAAAATTAATTTATAAAAATCGTAAGAATCAATTCGTAGATCGTAAAATTTAATTAATATTTTTACATTTACATTTTATTCAAATATTTAAATCGAATTGTAAGATTTTAACGGATTAAACTCAAGACCTTTCAATTTTATTTTTATTTATTGTAACCTCTCGGACTCGGTCCCGCCTCCCCGCAGATCAGTTTCGGGTCCCCCTAAACTCAAACCCAAACCCAGCATGTTCCGTGCCATGGCAATGTCTACTTTAATCCCAATTTAACCCCAATTTTATCCAATTCATCAATTATTCAATTTTGACTCTAACCCAATTTGACTCCATTTTTGTCGTCGCCGCAGTTGACTGTTGGTCTCTGGTGTTGATTTTCTTTTTTTTTTTAAGTTTTTTGAATTTTTTTTCCAAAATTTTATTTGGTCCCGATAAAGAAGTAATATTATTGTGGTTGAGAGTAGTATTAACTATATTACTATTTAACACACTAATATTGCCATATTACTATCTATCACATTAATATTACCACGACAAAATCACAATGTTACATAATAAATTATCGCGTGATACATTAATATTATTATGTTGACAAACAAAATAAAAGGCTGAAAACATCAATATTGTTGTGGTTGACATTAATATGATTACCAACCACAGTAATATTACAATAATATACAGTAATATTATTACGTTGACCAGTCAACAAAGCATACAAAATAAAAAATCCAAAACAAATAGTGATGTATTTGGCATTAAAATTAATGTATTTACAGTAATTTTACTGTCAATCACAGTAATGTAATTATCAACGCCGCCGAAGACCACGGTGAAAAAAGAAGAAAGATAAAAATGTCAATGGCGGAGTCCGACGATGGAAAAAAATAGTTTCAGAACTTATTTATTTTTTTTGAAAAAAAAGAGTCAAAAACGAATTTTTGTGGTCAAAATTGATGAAATTGGAGTTAAATTATGATTACAATGAGGAATTAAATTAAAAGGGTTGACATTAAGTTTGTCTTTTGTTTATAATGCATGTTAAAGCGATAGACTTATTGCCAAAAGAGATAAAACACCTTAAGTTGAATTAATTAAACCTAAATTAATAAAGATTTTTGGTGAGGAACCTTCTCATAAAAAGCCCTTTTAGAGCAACTCCAATGCTAAATACCAAAATTGAAATATCAAATACTTATTTGATATTTGAGATAATATTTTAGGATTGATTAAAATTCATCTACTCCAACCATGGTTATCAAATTAATTATCAATTGGAAGTTTATGTGTGATTTTATTTATAATTGCCACATGGCCACTTTTGATTGGATGTTTAGGTGGTTACACTTTTGATAACTCAATTTTCTGCCAGTATTTTTACATCCCAAAAGTTAAATTATCAAAATAGAACCTTAATTTGATAACCCCATTGGATTTAAAAATTTCTATTTCTTAGTATATAAATAGTGGTTAATGGTTTGAATACCATGCTTGATAACTCCATTGGAGTTGCTCTTACACATAGAATTTTCCCCACTCACATATTACACATGAGAGCATCTCCAACCTTGTAGGTTTTGGAGAGGCAAAAGCTAAATTATAAATATTTTACCATCTAAAACCTATAAAACTTGCTCCAACGGAGTGAGTTATAATTTAGCCGGCTGCTGAATTCAATGACCCAACAGGTATATATACCTGTTAACTATTCACATATGGTATCCAATATAATATTAAAATAATGGAGCCCCCACCCCACATTTTTACTATTCACGTATAGTCAGTCTTTTTTTTCAAGTTAAAGTTTCTAGCCGTTACATTTTTAAATTTTATTTAATTCAGTTTTTTGTTTGTTTATCTAATAAATTATTATTATTATTATTATTATTATTATTATTATTATTATTATTATTATTATTATTATTATTATTAATTTATGTAAATTTTATTATAAAGATTTATCGAAAGAATACCTATTATTTTGTATATTATATATAAGATACCAAATATATTAATTATATATATATCTATTTTAATCAAATAGTAAAAAATAATAAAATATAATAAAATGCTAAAATATAGATGATATGGTTGGAGCAGGATAGTAAAAACTGAGGTGCTATAGCACTGTTCATCAGCTATTATAGATATAGCATTCCGATTTTTAGCTTCTAACCTTGGAGATGCCCTGACACAACTATAAATAGTTGCATAAACCTCATCCATCACTTTAAGTCTTTAACCCGAATACATACGGTTACTAAGGTTCCAAAAAAAATTATATTTTTCTATACTTAGGTAATTACATGTATGCATATATTGTTTTTACTTGCATATGTAACTACTAACTAGCTATTGGGAAAATTACAGTTTTCATCCCTATACTTGTCATTTAAAATAATTTAAGTCCTAAAACTTTCGCCACCACGAATTTATTTAGTCCTCAAACTTACAAATTTTTGACACTTTTGGTTCAACCGTCAAGTTTCTCAGTTAACTTGGACAAAATTTTCAAGTTGCGGCAGTCAAATCGAGCTTTAATTTTAGGTGACAAGTATAGGGACTAAAATCATGGCAGTAAAATCGTTATTGTTTACATTAATTTTTCATTCAATGTTTGTTACTCTATATTCATATTCATGTTATTTTTTTACTCAAACTTATTGTGCAATTCTGGTTTATACGATGATACTTAAAGAGTCTAAAAACCGCTCATTGATTGATGATATTTGATATGATTGAACCAATACATTTGAAATATGATCGGACTACTAAAAGAGAAGGGTCCATTTGATATACACCCCTCATGGAAAATGTATAGGAATAGGTTCACCCCAAAAATTCTTCCTTTAAGATACCCCTGGAGACGTAAAAGTACTATTATGCTCTCATGCGCAATTTTTACCCAACTGCATTTAGTATTTTCGCAAACTGCATTTAGCATTATGGCCAACTGCATTTAGTATTTATGGACCTGCATTTATCATTTTTGTAGATTTTTTTAATAAAAAAAAATATAAATTCAAAAATCACATCTTAGCAACTTTTATTTTAATGTTAATTATATAAATTCAAAAATTAAATCTTAGCAACTTTATTTTGATATTACATTGATTTGTAGTAAAATTTGATTCGATGGACTTAACTCAAATCCACTCTATTAATTATTATATTTTCCTACAATCAATAAACGAGACAAAGGATTTTATTTCCTCTAATTAATTATCTTCACTTTCCCAATTCATATCCTGTATAGATGGTAAAGTCAATCAGATCTCCTATCCATATCACAATTATTTTTCTTCATACGGTTTCAACTACAAATATGCTTTCCATTTTATTATTTTTTCATTCATCATCAACAAAAATGGATAGTGTTTAAATATGAATGTGGATTCAAAATTTTATGGTGACTCATATTTATTTAGTCGATAAGTTCTTAAAACCAAAAAAATTATGAACTTTATACTTAAACAAAGTAGATAAGTGGAAAAATAAAGAAGGCATGAAATTTCCCAAAAAAAAAAAAAAAAAAAAAAAAAAAAAAAAAATCATGGATTTGTTTTTACACAGGGGTGATTTTATACCCAAAATCGTAGATTCATCCAAATTAAATTATAATTACTTTTTCTCTTATCTAGATCATGATACTAATTGAAGTTTCCTTTTTAAAGTTATTAATTTAAAATTAAATTGAGATATAATATAATTTCCTTTAGTGAGTTCATTCAATTTATTTTTGACCAATCATCATGTGGATGAGGTAAGAGAGTTTACGGAGTAGATATTGAAATTGGTACTGGACGTTTGGAGATAGTATGATGGTGAAGCTTCCCATTAGATTCCACAAGACATGCTAACCTGTGATTTGAACGATATTTTTAAACCAATTGCAATTTTTTTTTACCCGGGTTTATTGATTAACATCTCAAATTCGGATATTTCTTGAGGGAAGACAATTCTTGCACCGGCTAATGAATGTGTCGAATCTGATATTGTCTCACTTTCCTGAATAAGAGAAATTATACTTGAGCTCAAATAGTATGTGTAAGGATATACGAGTTAAATTATGAGGTGAATGCATAAATATATTTGGCTAAAGTCCTCAGTACCATAAAATGCTCTGCATTCCATTTTCATAAATTGAAATTCAAGGTCGGTGTTCTAGAGGCGACATTTTTCTTTGATTGTTTCGCTTGTAATGACCATCAACAAAAGTCAAGGTCGAGCACTTATACATTATGCATTTATAATATCCTCCCAAACATGAATTCAACCATGTTCAATTATACGTTGCCACTGCCAAATTTAAGAGTAGACAGTTAAAAAGATCCTAATCAAGTCTAAATCCGATGAATTGTCAAGTTTTACTAGCATCGTCATGTACAAAGAAGTATTTTAGCGAATATGAATGTAAATCTTAACTAATATCATATATTTATTATTATTTGATATATTTTGTCTTGTTATATGTATGCATGTTTTATTTGCAATTCATAGATTTTTTCTGGCATATTTGAAGTTGCTTTTTTCAAGGTATTTTAATGTACATATTCTTTGTGTTTTTTTTTTCTTCTTATTTATGTGATTTTTGTTTGAGTAATGTGTTGCACTTATAGAATGTAAAAAATGAAAATTTTAGAGGTTAGCTACTCGATAATGGTTGATTTGACAGTAATTTTGTGGTCTACTATATCGAGAAACAATTGGATACATAAATAAAGTTAGCTGTAGCATTTTGGTATGCTCGATTATATTTTCGACCTAAATGATTGCCAAGTGAATATCATTATAAATCATTATTTGTGTTAGTATAGTGTTATGGGATTTTGAGTGATTTAGATGAAAGAGTTTGATGGAAAAGGTTTGGTCAACACCCCCAAATCCAAGCAAAGCAAAGCAAACCGGGGTTTGTGTTTATTAATTAACTAGTATTTCACCCGTGCGTTGCACAGAGGTCAGTTTCAAAATGAGAAAAATAAACTTATGTAAACGACACAATATCAATTTAAGTAAAACAAAATGGAAAGAAATAAAAAAAAATATAAACTTTACCTCTTAATTTAGAGTTGTACCATATGAAATTAAGTTAAGAAGCGTGCAAAACACGATATCAAGATTAAGTGAAATCATTTAAAACATATCATATGAAATTAAGTTAAGAAGCGTGCAAAACACGATATCAAGATTAAGTGAAATCATTTAAAACATATGGTATAACTCTATTTCTTGGTTGCAATCTACTATACCATGTGAATCTTCTCCAAAATAACTAAGGTAACAATAGACACGGTAGCAGAGAAGTAACACAATAGATATTCAAATAACCATCAAGTTTATCACTAATGGTGTTCAATTAGTGATGCACATTACTTAAAGAACAATAAATCTTATAATTATTGCAAAAAAATATGATGTATATGCCACTACCATACCAGCCACTACCAGTACTGATACCAATGTTGATACCAATACAGATACCAATACTGATACCAATACTGTTACCAATAGTGATACTAATTCGATTAATACTAATATTAATATTAATACTTATAATAATACTAATACGAATACTAATACTAATACTAATACTAATATTAATACTAATACTAATACTAATATTAATACTAATACTAATGTTAATACAAATACTAAACTAATGTTAATACTAATAGTGATACTAATACTAATATTGGTACTAATACTTGTACTAATATTAATATTAATAATAATAGTAATACTAATACTAATAATAATACGGATACTGATACTGATATTGATACTAATACTAATATTAATACTCATACTCGTACCAATACTCATACTAAGACTAATAATAAAACTAATATTAATAATAATATTCATATTGATACTAATAGTAATAATAATCTTGATACTTATATTGATACTAATACTAATATTAATACTAATACTCATACTAATACTAACACAAATACTAATACTAATACTAATACTAATACTAATACTAATACTAATACTAATACTAATACTAATACTAATACTAATACTAATACTAATACTAATAATACTAATACTAATACTAATACTAATACTAATACTAATACTAATACTAATACTAATACTAATACTAACACTAATACCAATACTAATACTAATACTAATACTAATACTAATACTAATACTAATACTAATACTAATACTATTACTAATACTAATACTGATATTAATACTAATATTGGTACTAATACTAATATTGATACTATTACTAATACTAATACTGATACTAATACTAACACTAATACCAATACTAATACTAATACTAATACTAATACTAATACTAATACTAATACTAATACTAATACTAATACTAATACTAATACTAATACTAATACTAATACTAATACTAATACTAATACTAATACTGATACTAATAATAATACTCATACGAATACGAATACTAATACTAATACTAATAATAATATTCATATTGATACTAATACAAATACTAAGATTAATACTAATATTGATACTAATACTAATAATAATACTGATACTTACATTGATAATGATAGTTATATTGATACTAATACTAATACTAATACAAAGAATAAGACTAATCCTGGTACTAATACTAATAATAATATTGATACATATAGTGATACTAATAGTGATATTGATACTAATATTAATACTAATAGAAATACTAATACTAAGACTAATACTGATACTAATAACAATAATAATTTTGATACTGATATTAATACTTATACTCATACTCATACTCTTAGTAATATTATATTAATACTAATATTAATACTGATAATGATATTGACACTAATACTAATATTCATAGAAATATTAATATTAATATTAATACTAATACTAATACTAATACTTATATTGATATTGATATTGATACTAATACCAATACCGATACTTATACAGTTACTCATAGTAATACTAATACTAATATTGATACACATATTAATACTGATACTCATACTAATATTGATACTCATACTCATACAGATACTCACAATCATACTGATACTCGTACTAATACTGATACGAATATTGATATTAATACTGATTCTAATACTAATACTGATACTATAGCGATACTAATATCGATACTGATACATATATTGATATTGATACCGATACTCATACTCATACTCATACTGATATTGATACAAATGTTGATATGATACAAATACTAATACTGATACGGATATGAATACTGAAACTGATACTGATACTAATATTGATACTGATACTCATAATGATAATGATACCGATACTGATACCGATACCGATACCGATACCGATACCGATACCGATACCAATACATATTCCGATACCGATACCGATATCAATGCCGATACCGATACTGATGACGATACTAATGACGATACCGATAATGATACCGATACTGATATTGATATTGATAATGATATTTAGACTAATATTAATATTAATATTAATACTAATATTAATACTAATACTAAAACTAATATTAACACTAATATTAAATATATTAGAAACATCAAGAAACACGTATTAAATATATTAGAAATTAATATTTAATTATATTATCAAGCTGGCATTAAAATTATTTAAAATAATATAAGGGTATAAGCAAACGTTAAGACGTGAAAAGAACGTTAATCATTGTTTGTCTTACATGACCCCCTTACGGTGTGATTTTTTACGGAATCTTTTTTATTCCATATAATATCCCAAAAATTGTGGATTATACCCTTGCATACGTGACATTTCTTTTATCTTACTTTTTAAATACAAAAATTACCCTTAGGGGAGGTAATAGTGCTACTAAAAAGTTGTGAATATGTTATTTAAGAAGACTAAATATTTCGTGTAAAGTCCCCCTCAGAGTAATTTTTGTCTTTAAAACGTACCATAAACAAATGTCGTGTGCATGGTAGAATCTGCATTTTTAGGGGAATATTCCACGTAGTAAAAAAATTTTCGTGAACAATCATACTGTAAGGGGGTCGATGTAAGACGGAAACAAACATCACGGAAATTTTGGTAATTACGAATATGATATTAAATTAGTAAAAAAGATAAACATATTCTCTGGTCATGTTCATGTGAAATGTATAATATCAAATAATTTATTCTGCAATATTTTTTTTGTATAAATCCAAGTTTATGAATTAAAATACAAAATTTTCGTAACTACCATTTGAAACACGTGAATTAATTTCACAATGTGTTTTTAACTTTTCTTAACTTTAAACTAAATCTTAGTTAGTGGGCTAAGTGGGGTTAAGTAATGCTTAGTGGATTTAATTATGGAATTTATCTTAACTTCCAAACTAACCCACTAACCCATTATCTTGAGTGCTCTTGTGGTTGGTTTTCTTGCAGATCATGGGCTGAGAAGTGGAAGCTTGGCAAGTCTATAAAAACCCAACTCAAGACTCAAGATTTAGACAGATTTCGGGGAAACAAAAATAGAGCTGAAGTTTTAATCTCGAGAATTTTAGTGTGTTTTCTAGGATCTGTTGTACGTACTCTTTATGAGTACATTCTTTGAAATCTAGAATTTTTGATATCTTTCTTTTAGTATCTAGATTTGGTTGTAAGAGTGATCTTGAAAAAGATTCACTCATAAGGAAGAAGTTTTCGCACTCTTCTGTTTGTATTCTTGAAATACTGATTTTAATATATTTTTCCGTCCTGTAAAGGGCAAGTTCACAAGTCTTTACTTGTGAACATTTTTAATTCTGAGCATTGTCCTTTAATCATTATATTTCCGCTGCATGTTGTCTCAAGTGTCATAACATTTTAGATAACATCTCTGTATAATACGAATTCGGGACCATAAATTCTTTCAATTGGCATCCAGAGCCAACACTTGACGTATACTAAGTGTTTGTTCCTATTTTCTTTACAGAAACGAATTCGTGATGGATACTCAGATGACTGCTTCTATGCGACCTCCTGTACTTGATGGCACAAACTACACCTACTGGAAAGTCAAGATGAGGGCGTACATCAAAGCCATTGATGAGAGAGCATGGAGATCTATTCTCACTGGATGGAAGCCACCAACTATCACAGATGTGGACGGAGATGTTTTTCCAACTCCAGAATTACGGTGGACACCAGACGATCTATCAAATGCTAACCAAAACTCAAAGGCGTTAAATGCAATTTTCAATTCAGTAGATCTAACAATGTTTAAATTAATCTCTGTATGCACTTCTGCAAAGGATGCTTGGGAAATTCTTCAGCTACATTGTGAGGGATCAGATAGTGTCAAAAGAACCAAGCTCAGATTACTCTCTTCCAAATTTGAGAGACTGAGAATGGAGGAAACTGAAACAATTTCTCAGTACAATGAGAAGTTGATTGATTTGACTAATGAATTTCAATCCTTAGGTGGTCCTTTGAGCAACGAGACACTAGTGAATAAGGTATTGAGAACTCTTCCAGAAAGGTTCAGCATGACGGTTACTGCTATTGAGGAGGCTAAAGATACATCATCTCTACGGCTGGACGAATTAATAGGAAGTCTCAAGTCCAGAGAGATGAACTTCGAAGATCAAAGAAAGGAGAAAGGAAAGGCTATCTCAAATGCACTCCAGGCAGAATTAGAGAAGGAAGATGTTGCTCCGGAATATGATGATGATGCAGAAGAATGCCTCAATAATGTGGCATTTCAGATTCAGAAATTCAATAGGGCGTACAGACGAAGTGGAATCAGGCCCAGGCAGTTATTTTCAGAAGGGTCTCCACAAAATCGACAAACTCAGCCCCGGAACAGATCTATTCCACAGAGAACATTTCCTCAAACACCCTCTCAAAACAATTTAAAAAATTCTTCTTTTATTCGTTCAAATTCTGAACCACCTAACTTGGATCATATTAAATGCAGGGCCTGTTCAGGATTTGGACATTATGCTAATGAATGTGCAAATACTTTGAGAAGGAGAGGAATGAGTTTGATTTGTGCTGTCAGTGATGAGGAGGAAGAACAACCTGAACAGACAGAGGAACAGCAATCCTCTAAACAAGCTCTTTCTGTCAGATATCTTACTGGAAGTTCCTCTAAAACAGAATCCCAAGGAGTCTCCCTGGATGCTGCAACACTTTCTGAAACACTTTCAATTTGTGAGTTAAATACTGATCATTATACATGTTTAAACTCTATTTCTGTGAATGCAGCAGAATCCAGTAATGAAGCAGTCAGTGATGATGAAGAAATGTGTAAAAAGCTGATCAGAAACTTGGAGAAGAAGACTCAAGCTCTAGAAGCAGCCAACAAGGAAAATTCCTCCCTCAAAGAAACAATCACACATTTGGAGGTTGGAATCACCAAGAAGGATCTTGAACTGGCAAAAGTGAAAGAAGAACTCAAAAAGGCAACTCTAGCAATCAAGAGAATGAACACTGGCACAACTAAGCTCGAAGAGATTGTGTCAATGGAAAAGCACTACAAACATGAAGGGCTAGGGTTCAAAAAACAAATGAAGCCAGTTAAGAAGAAAGAAATTGTCTTTGTAAAAGAAAAGGGTGCAAACAGAAAGGATTGCAGGAAGTCCACAGTCACCACTTCAGATTCCAGAATAAGAGGTTATATTTGTCATTACTGTTTCTCACCAGGACACATTCGTCCATTTTGTGAAAAACTCAGCAGTGACAAAATGTTGTGTAAAATAAGCCACAACACTTCAAGGAACACCTCAAGGAAAAAGGTAGAATCTACCAAAAAGGAGTGTAAAATATGGACTCCCAAAGGTAAACTTTTGTGCAAAGCAGTATACACCTCTTTAAATGCTAACATTTCAGGTTCATGGTACTTTGATAGTGGATGCTCTAGGCACATGACTGGAACAAAGGAATTTCTATCAAACTACCACACACTTAATGGAGGACGTGTAACCTATGGAGGAGGAGCTAAAGGCAAAGTGGTTGGACGTGGAACACTCAGTATTGAGGGGCTTCCAAAACTCTCAAATGTTTTACATGTTGAAGGATTGGGGTCAAACCTCATCAGTATCAGTCAATTGTGTGATGATGATCTACGTGTAGAATTTGATAAATACTGTTGTTCTGTGTTTGATAATCAAAATCATTGTGTACTTACAGGTTCCAGATCAATGGATAATTGCTATCAAACAGGTGACACCATCTCATGCAAGAGCTCAAGAGTAAGTGAAGTAGAGCTGTGGCACCAGAAACTAGGCCACACAAATTTCAAGAATCTGAAGCTGCTCAACAAGTACAATGCTATAAGAGGAGTACCAGATCTCAAGATCAAGGATATTCCTGTATATGGAATGTGCCAGAAGGGAAAACAAACCAGAGTACCACACAAAGTGTTGCAACACGTTGGTACCACTATTTGTTTTGAACTAGTACATATGGATCTTATGGGTCCTATAGAGGTAGAAAGCCTAGGTGGTAAAAAATATGTCTTTGTGTGTGTTGATGATTTTTCAAGATATACTTGGGTGTACTTTTTAAGAGAAAAATCAGACACTTTTGATGTATTCAGAAATTTGTATAGGTTTGTTAAAACTCAATTTCAAGTTTCTATTCGTAGGATAAGATCTGATCATGGAAAAGAATTTGAGAATGCTTTATTTGTTGCATTTTGTAATAAAAAGGGTATAAAGCATGAATTTTCTGCTCCAAAAACTCCTCAGCAAAATGGCATTGCTGAAAGAAAAAACAGAACCATCCAGGAAATGGCTAGGGTGATGATGAGTGCAAAAAATCTGTCTAAGAGGTTTTGGGCTGAGGCTGTCAACACAGCCTGTCACATCTCAAACCGTGTGTACCTAAGATTAGGATCTATGATGACTTCATATGAAATTCTTTATGGTAAGAAACCTAATCTAGAATACATGCATGTGTTTGGATGTGTCTGCTATGTTCTAAATGATAGAGATCATCTAGCTAAGTTTGATTCAAAAAGTGATTTGAGTTTATTTATGGGATACTCTAATAACAGTCATGCTTATAGAGTATATAATCTAAGAACTCGAACCATTATTGAATCTGTAAATGTGGTATTTGATGACTTTGCTGATCTCCGTAGTAAAACAGCTGAAGATGAAGTTGATGACTTAATTGCTGAAAGAGAAACAACAGAGGAAGACACTTCTACCACAGAGAGCCCAGACACAAACAGTCCAGCCTTAAGAGAAGAAGGTGTTGAGCCAAGTGTCACCACATCTGACTCAACACATCCTACAGAGACTGAATTGCAGCCAATCTTTGATGTCTGCAGAAAGGAACCCTCAAGTAGAATTCAGAAAAATCACCCGTCTACTCAAGTAGTGGGAGATATCTTTGATGGAATGAGGACCAGGAGAAAAGAGAGAGTAAACTACAGAGATATGGTAAGATTTGCAAATTTATCTTCTGAATGTGCACTAACTGGAACCACTTGTTTTGTGTCTTCAATGGAACCAAGGAATATTGCAGAAGCTCTGAAGGATGAATTCTGGGTCAATGCAATGCATGAAGAATTGAATCAATTCATCAGGAATGATGTTTGGTACTTAGTTCCCAGACCAAGCCATGTAAATGTGATAGGAACTAAGTGGATCTACAAGAACAAAACTGATGAAAAATGTACAGTTGTTAGAAACAAGGCTAGGTTAGTAGCACAAGGATACACTCAAATTGAGGGTATAGACTTTGATGAGACCTTTGCTCCAGTAGCTAGAATTGAATCTATTAGATTACTTCTTGCTATAGCCTGCTTTCTTAAAATCAAACTGTATCAGATGGATATCAAAAGTGCATTTCTGAATGGAGTTTTAAATGAAGAAGCATATGTAGAAAAGCCAAAGGGTTTTGAAGATTCTGCCAAACCTAATCATGTTTTCAAGCTTAAGAAGGCACTGTATGGTCTTAAACAAGCTCCTAGAGCTTGGTATCAAAGACTCACTGACTTCTTACTTGAAATACAGTTCAAAAGAGGGGAGGCAGACAGAACCTTGTTTGTTAGAAGAACCAATAATCATATCATTATTGTTCAGATATATGTTGATGACATTGTTTTTGGCTCTACTTGTGCTAACCTTTTGCAGTCTTTTGTAGATTCTATGTCTCACACTTTTGAAATGAGTATGGTAGGGGAGCTGAATTACTTCTTAGGACTCCAAATCAAACAAACAGGTGAAGGAATGTTTGTGAATCAAAAGAAGTATGCTCTCAATCTGGTCAAAAGGTTTGAGTTGGAATCAGCCAAGCACATGAAAACTCCAATGGGTTCCAGTCAAAAACTGTCTAAGGATGATGTTGCAGAAGATGTCGACAGCACTCTCTACAGAAGCATGATTGGAAGCCTTCTGTATCTAACAGCAAGCAGGCCTGACATTATGTTTAGTGTTTGTGTGTGTGCCAGATATCAAGCTAATCCCAAGGTCACTCATCTTAAAGCTGTGAAGAGGATTATTAGGTATATTGCAGGTACAGTAGACTTAGGGATTCAGTTTTTCAAAGACACAAATACAAACTTGATAGGCTTTAGTGATTCTGATTGGGCTGGGGATATTAGTGACAGAAAGAGCACTTCAGGTGCATGTTTCTTTCTGGGGAATAATCTAGTTTCCTGGTTTAGTAGAAAGCAAAACTGTGTATCTCTTTCAACAGCTGAATCAGAATATGTAGCTGCTGGAGGGTGTTGTGGTCAACTAATTTGGATGAAACAAATGTTGGGGGATTATGGGTTAACTAGTGATACCCTGACCATATATTGTGATAATTCAAGTGCTATTGACATTTCAAAAAATCCTGTTCAACACTCACGAACTAAACACATAGATATTAAACATCATTTTATTCGTGATATAGTTGAGAAAAATATTGTGTGCTTAAAGTACATTCCTACAGAAGATCAGCTGGCTGACATCTTTACAAAGGCATTAGATTATGAGAGGTTTTCAAAACTCAGAAAATCTCTCGGGATGTGTACTCAATAAACATGTCCTGAAACGTGTTGCAGCATCTCATCAAATATCTTAAGCTGCAACACAATTTACTGAAGCATTAGCTTCATTAAATAATGACTTCACTGTGATGTACTATTTCCTAAATCAGTAACTGGAAGTCTTTCACCTTGAAACGTGATCATGCTTCATGTAAACATTTAGCCAATAATTACACTCACATAAGTCAAACTCCTCTATTTTGATAGTCATATCTTAGTAACTGAGGAACCTTCAAACTGAACACTTGATCATGTTCCATGTGAATTGTTTGACTTGAAAATAAGAGTTTATATATATACATATATATTATATAAAAAAAAAAAAAAAAAAAATAATAATAAATATATATATATAATTGTAATCTATGCCTGTCAGCTATTTTTTTCTCACTATTAATCATTAATAAATGTGTTTTTCTATTTTTGTGAATATTTCATGAGTGCTACGGTTTTATTTTATTTTTATTTATTGAATTATCCCTATTTATATGGGTCATGGGTACATGGGTTAATCTCTTACTTTTCCACTAAGTCCACTCCTTATTGTGCCATGTGTCACGGTTTTTCTTTAAACTGCCAAGGAAATTTTATTCTCCTTAATCTCACTCTCCCCAAGAAAAACGGACACCACTTCTTCACCTTCTCCACTTCAATTTTTTTTCCTTTCTTCCTTCAGCAAAAATTAGGGCTTATAAATTTAGTGCTTCTTTTCTCAAAAACTCACACTCAAAAATCAAAAGCACAAAGAAGCTATTTTCCTTTATCTACTGTATCATGGCATCCCCACCTAGAAATCCTCCTCCAGCCGTCGATGGTGATGCTCACAACGATGCTGCAGCACCTGTACCAGCAGACCCAAATCTGGCCATCATCGTTCACCCAATCAACTTCGATGCTCTACCCATCAGCTACATTGAGCCCGGAGATGAGCTGAACCCGATTGACCCAGACAATTTTGATTTTGTGGGTCCCTCTTCCACCGCCGGAAGGTTTCCAACGCGCCGGTCAAAACGCACGAATCCTTTTCCAGATCTGAACACTGCGGTGCCACAACGCCGAAGAGGAGAACACTCTCCCCGAAGAGGAAGCAGAGGTGGAAGAAGAGGAGGCAGAGGTGGCCGCACTCCAGTTCAGTCAAATCCACGAAGAGGTCTTCATCTGGTAGATGAAGAAACTGATGATGAAGCAGGGGATCCTACCTTTGCTGCACCACAGGCTCAGGCCTTGTCCTCCAGCTCCTCCGAGTCATCATCCAACAACTCACCTTCCCCAGCATCAACTGAGGGGGAGACGTCACAGCCAAGCATGGCAACAGCAGCTTCTCAACATTCTGCTCCAGAAGATGCTGCAGCACCTGTTTCTGAAGGTGTTACTGCACATGCTCCAGAAGATGCTGCTGCACCTGTTTCTGAAGGTGTTGCTGCACATGCTACAGAAGATGCTGCTGCACCTACTGTTTCTGAAAATGCTCCTCAGAATGCTGCTGAGGATGCTGGCCCTTATCAGGATGAAGAAATGCCTGATTTTTCTGGAATGTCATCAGCAGAACATGTAGACATTCCATCTGTGGATGCTCAAGACATCACCACTACAGAAGAAACTCCATCAGCACCTCATGGAGATCCTCTGGAAACCCTGGCAGAAGCAGCAGTTCAAGCAGATGCACCTCCTCCTCAGGCTGAAGAACCAGAGAAAAGCAATGACAGTTGGGAGGTTCCTCTAGCTGCTTTTCGCAAAAAATTGCCCTCCTCTGATTCTGACAGTGAATCCTCTGAAGACTCTTCTCAGCAAGAAGAAGGTGTTGCCCCACTTGCTGCATCACCTGAACCAGCATATGTCCCTGATGAGCTTGAAGATTCAGAAGATGATGCCTCCTCAGAAGAAGAGGAACCAGACTTGGATGGGAAGAATTTGTCAACTATTTTTGAGGTAACCAATGCCTTCAGTCCTCATTTTTATTTTGAATCTGATTCACTGTTGAGTCCTCAAGTTATGAATTGTCAATTCATTGAGGAAAAGAAAATTTCTAAGGAAGAATTTGATAGGCATAGGATAACTGCTTTTCTTCACCAAAGAAAAATCCTTAACCTAGTTGAGATTGCCTGCTCTTATGATCCTTTGGTTGTGAAGGAATTTTATGCTAATTTGCAAACTTCTTTTTTAAAGAGAAACTCTCCAAACTTTGGCAAAGTTTTTGTGCGCAATGCAATTTTTTATTTTTCTCCCAAAATTATCAACTCTCATTTACAAACTCCTACTGTGATTGATGAGGATAATTATGGTGATTTTACTGAGATTTGCAAAGTTATTTCTGGAAACCGTTTAAGAAGTTGGCCTGCACACCCAAGAAAATTTCAAGTCTCTCAACTCACTGCCTTTTACTCTGTCTTATTTAGACTCACAGTGATGAATTGGATTCCATCCAAAAATGTCTCTGTGGTAACAAAACCTCATGCTGTACTCATGTACAAATTGGGGATGGGTTTACCAGTGGATTTTGGCAAACTGTTCTTTGATACTATTGGTCATCTTGCCCAGAAAATTTCACCCTCCACTCACCTCCCCTATCCTTCTCTCATCTATTCCATCCTACTCTCTCAAAACTTGGGCCAAGATGACTCAGAATATCTTCACACTCCACAAGGCATGATCACTGTTTCCCAAAATTTTCTGAGAGCTCCTCATGTTCAAGATCTTCCCTGGAATGGAGATAATTTTCTCTCAACTGAATCAGGTCAAAATAACATTGGTACTGAGGGTGTTGCACCTCATGTTGACAACACTTCTAACCTTCTTGTGTCTGTTCCTAGAGATCTTCTATTGCAGCAACTTACTCATTCTCTAGCTCAGATTACCTATCATCAGTCCATGGTGGAGATGATTCAGAAGGCTCTTTCTGATCAAAAAGGGGGAGAAAAAGATCATGAAACTGAAGCAGGAACATCTCATCCTTTGGATGCTAGAGGCAGAGAGCAAGGAGTCAATGAAGAGGAAGCAAAGAAAGAGGGGGAAGCTCAAGAAGAAAGCAGTGGATCTAGTGATGGAGGAGGAGCAGCAGCTGAAACTGAGGAGACCTTGGAGACTTTGGATATTTTACTTTAGATTGTTTTCATGAACAATATTTTTTGTTTGTGTTTTGTTTATTTTCCCTCTGAACTTTTGTTTAGGACTGCACTTTGATTATTTATTTTGTTGGACTATCTTGCTGAATTTGGTTTTAATTTATAGTTTCTATGTTTTTCAAATGGTATCAAATTCAGGGGGAGTTCAAGCAATATCTCAGGGGGAGTCTTTGACTACGATTTAGTTTTGATCAGAAAGTTAAAAAGGGGGAGTTTGAAACACGTGAATTAATTTCACAATGTGTTTTTAACTTTTCTTAACTTTAAACTAAATCTTAGTTAGTGGGCTAAGTGGGGTTAAGTAATGCTTAGTGGATTTAATTATGGAATTTATCTTAACTTCCAAACTAACCCACTAACCCATTATCTTGAGTGCTCTTGTGGTTGGTTTTCTTGCAGATCATGGGCTGAGAAGTGGAAGCTTGGCAAGTCTATAAAAACCCAACTCAAGACTCAAGATTTAGACAGATTTCGGGGAAACAAAAATAGAGCTGAAGTTTTAATCTCGAGAATTTTAGTGTGTTTTCTAGGATCTGTTGTACGTACTCTTTATGAGTACATTCTTTGAAATCTAGAATTTTTGATATCTTTCTTTTAGTATCTAGATTTGGTTGTAAGAGTGATCTTGAAAAAGATTCACTCATACGGAAGAAGTTTTCGCACTCTTCTGTTTGTATTCTTGAAATACTGATTTTAATATATTTTTCCGTCCTGTAAAGGGCAAGTTCACAAGTCTTTACTTGTGAACATTTTTAATTCTGAGCATTGTCCTTTAATCATTATATTTCCGCTGCATGTTGTCTCAAGTGTCATAACATTTTAGATAACATCTCTGTATAATACGAATTCGGGACCATAAATTCTTTCAACCATCAATCATACAATTATAATAATTGAAGATTTTAAATTGAATTTAAATAAATTTAAATTAAATTAAAGTTAAATAATACTATTTAGAGTTTCCAAAAATTGATATATTTAGAGCATTTTATAAATAGTATGATATAAATATATAATAAAATAATTTAATATCTTTTTAATTTTGGAAAATGGTGACATGTTTTTTAATGATTTGTTTTCACCAATCAATTTGCCACATGAGATGAAATTGAATACATGTCACCAACTGAAATTGACAAATGTCAATCAATTAGGTGTGAAATTCAGCGTTTATATATTATATAGATTTTTTTATTTTCTTTATGTAATACTATGAGCTTTGACTATTATTTGTTTATTGAACTATATGGTCTGTGAATAAATATGATGTGTTTCAAAAGTATTATAATAGGCTATTGGGCTAGTGATTGATAAATATTAACAATAGAAGAGCTTACATGCATTTAGCTTTACTTTTAGAAAATTACAAAGTAGTACATGGTAAATTAACAAAAAAACATTTAAATAACCACGTGGCACTTTGTTTGTAATTATATACAAATATTATGACACAATTTTAAATAATAATTATCATCACGTGTATACATGATAATATATATTTATTTAGGGTTTTTTTTGTGTAAGCAGCTAAAATATACATGGATATTTTTACACTGTTATTTCATCGTTGTAATTTTGCGTGTAGTATTGGTGATTATGCGTGTAGTATTATTTAAGCAACGGACGTTTGTACTTTTTTTATTTTAGCTGCAAAAAAAATCAGTAGATTGTGTTGGATTTGGTTTCCAGTTAGTATGGTAATTTTATATAAATCCTATATTAGGTACATATCACAATAATTTATGATCTGACGGCGGTGTGCATGTTTATGTGTGTGTGTGTTATACTTCAATTTGAAGGGTGTGTGTGTGTTTGTGTTCGTAGCATATATATATAAATCAGATCACAATAATATATGAACGGTGGTGTGTGTGTTTGTATGTGTGTGTTATATTTCAATTTGAAGGGTTAAGGGCAAGTTGTAAATATGTCACATTATTTTAATAGGGATGTTGAAGATCAGGGACTGAAACGATAATACTTAAACTTTACACAATCATGTTAAAATTATTTTTAATTGCAAACTGGCCCTCACACATTTCAAAATGTACATAACTTTTTGGAGGTAATTGCAATTTTAGAAGTTGCATTTGGAAACAATAATTCTTCTTCTAAAACCGACTTCCTCACCCCAAACATATTTCATTTGCCATCAGAGCGAAAGTGAAACGAATCCAAAACGAACCAAACCAAACCAAAACCATACTAAACCGAAGCATTGCAAACCAAATCCGAACCGAATCATATAGGATACTGAATACTCACGTAATCTATTTTATCGCTTAATTTGTTCACTGTATATTGATGCAAACTAACATCATATTGAAAGGAATATAGAATATTTTTACCATGAAATAAACAAATGCCATTAATGTCAAAGTACCAAACATAACATAAAAACAGATCGAAAATATCGAGACCAATGTAGCACTTTAAAATGAAATAGAAAAAACAAAAAATATCGTAATAAATGAAACGATTCAAATGTGAAAGAACCAAATGGAATGTCTGCAATATTTTTAATATCGAGAGAAATTTGTCGGCCGTTCAGTAAACGAATTAGGCAGTATCATACGACCTTGTAACGGCAAAACATTCGCCTCTCTGTTCAAAACCGTGTATGATAATCCCTTACAATTACCAAATACCAATTCTTTGTTAAGCAAACCAAATACCAATTCTTTGTTATGCAAACCATCGTCTGTCAATCAGGACGATTCAATGATATTAAGAGTATAAGCGAGGTACATGTCTTTCCTAAACCCATCGAACGTAGCTTTCGAGATGATATTCATCTGAAAAATATAATAAAATTTAAATATTAATTAGTAAAAAAAACAAAATAAAACATATTGGTAAAATCATGAGATAAAGATGATTCATTCATGTATTTATACGAACCTATATAATTCTTTCATAAAATAATTAAAAGTATAAACACCAAATTTGAGCATATAATATATTGAAATTATAATTATGAAATTTTTGGAGATAATAAAATATTATAAAATTAAAAATGAAAGAAAAATCATCAATAAAAAATAACGAAAGAACTAAATAACAACATTTGCAAAAAATCAAGAGAACCTAATTTAAAAAAGGAGCCGATTTTATCAAAACAAAAAGCACATAGCCATACGTTTTTTATCGAATGAAAAATGATGGTGGAATAAAGTGAATTGGTAGGGGGTTTATATACTTATATATGACTAATGAAAAAAAAAAAACAATCAATTATATTTGGTAATAATATAAATAACATTAAATTAAAAAGTATATATATATATATATATATATATATATATATATATATATATATATATATATATATATATATATATATATATATATATATATCATACGCATGACTTTTTATATGATAAATGTGATATT
This sequence comes from Erythranthe guttata, assembly GCF_000504015.1. The sequence goes on from NW_012192960.1 coordinate 204,295, forward strand.
TATGATTTGATTGGTAATTTCTATATATGCAAATTAATGACATGTACAATTATACAAATGATGACATGTTTTTTCTTAATTTTCGTAACCAATTAAATGGACACGTGAGATGAAATTAAAGACATGTCAGCATTTGAAATTGACAAATGTCAATCAATTAGGCATAGAATTCAACTTTTATATATTATATAGATTTAATACATAATAATAAAAACATAATCCGAGTGTTGAATTCCCACCCCACCACCCACAGGAGTGGGACCCACTGACCCTGCACCTAACCAATTTAAATTAGCACACGCACACTACACATATTAAAAGGTGTAAAATATATCACCAAAACCGCACCCTCCTTCCTACTCTACTCCGATCCTCCCACTCCCCGCCGCTTTATTACTAGTAGTCATAAATCGTAACTAAAATCCCCGAAATAATAATAATATGTAATACTCTAGTAAATAAATATCACCAAAGCCCAAAACAAACAGCCGGGTATATATACCATTTTCTCTCTCTATCTCATTCTCTACTCCTCCGTTTCCTTCCTTCCTTCTTCTCTCTCTACCCCTCCCTCTCCTCTCCTCTCCTCTCCTCTCCTCTCTAATAAACACACACACACACACACACACTACATTACTATATTCTTGTTTTTCTAATTAAATTTCTTGATTTTCACTTGGAATTCAATTTTTCTTTTTGGGGGTTTCTTTTTCAAGGATCAATTAAACATGGTTGAGACGCGGCGGAGCTCCTCTTCTTCCAAGCGCCCCTTACCTTCTCCTCCATCTTCTCTGCCTAGCGGCAAGCGATCCAAGGTTGCCTTTTTTTTTTTCTCCCTTTTTTTCTTTTTTGTAATGTAATTTTGCCATCAGGTTATTTTTTTTTCTCCTTCAATTTTTGTTGTTTGCATGTAGGCGGCGGAGGCGTCTTCTTCATCTACAAACGATTCGCCGGCATCAGAACAAGTGATAGGCGCCGCTGAGCCTAAACAATTGAATGCTGGATCCGCTGATCTGCCAAACGGCGGTGGCTTCAAGCACTCCGATGATTCCGCGGCCGAGAAACCCTCTGAGGCGGCCGTTCAAGGTAATTTTGGACTTTTTTCCGATTGATTTTATTCTATTTATGTGAATTTATTATATTTGGTTCATTTTGTTTGTCTTGATTCAATTTTTCTTTTTCTTTTTTTTGCCAATATTTGGTGACTCTGTAGTAGTAGTAGTGGAGAAAGGGAAGACAAGTGTGCCATTAGTGAGTTGCGGTAAGAAACGGCAAAGGAAATCTAATGCTGGGGTTGCATGGGGTAAACTCATTTCCCAGTATCCAAAGGTGTGTTTACACTTGAACTCAATCGTATTTTATGATCTCGTTTATTGGATTAAAAAAGTTGAAGACAAAAAGGAAATAAATAATCAAACCTTTACATAGTTTTTTTCATTCTCAGAATGTGGTTAATTGTTAGTGAGATTGGCAGTGATTATTGAACACTGAATGTATGCACACACATCAACTGGATTTTTCATGTTAATTAAGTCTGAGAAAAAAGGATTGATTTTGCACTTGTGTATGTGCTATTCTCTATAATAGTCTATGTTTGTTGAGATTATGAATTTTATGTCAAACGTAGAATAATGATGTTCCCTTAAAATTAAAATGATGAATGCAATGAAAGGCATGCACTTAACATCTTATGTTGATGAGGGTAGTTGCAGCATTTCTCATAAAATCGTCTTTCTCAGTTCTCAATTAAAGTATCCATGTTATCTTGAATTGTTTTGCATGCATGTATCCATGTTTTACATTCAACACTGACTATAAGGTGCTGTGGAGAATATAAGGTGTTTAGAACATGACTTGTTTCTTAAATTTATGTGATGGATTTGGCCATATTTGCTTGTTTAGCTGCAATGCTGAATTCACTTAACTATTTAATACCAGTTCTAAGTCTTTGGGTTTTTTCAACGCAATGTTTGTCCAGAATCCACATGTTGTTCTGCAACATCCTACTTTCACTATTGGTCATGGCCGCCAATGCGACTTATCTGTTGGAGGTCCAACAGCTAATAAGCCATTGTGTATTATAAGTCACATGGAGTCCGAGGTATACTCTTATCTTTTTGCTCGTATTTTTTTTGGTTAACAAATTTTCAGTTTTTCCAAGAATTCAAGGTAGTCGAATTTCCCATTCTGATGTTTAATTGTCCTATAACCTGTTTGTGTCATTTACTTTGTTGACATATCTTAGGGAGAGAAGTCAGTCACTTCGCTTCAAATCACCGGAAAAAAAGCCGTCCAAGTTAATGGAAAATTTTACGGTAAAGATGCCACTATTCAACTACATGGAGGGGATGAGGTGGTTTTTGGCTCATCTGACAAGCATTGTTATGTATCCTGTTACTGTAATAATTTATTTCTCATTCTTTTAAAGTAGTTTTCTTCTTTTTTGACTGCTGGTACATTCTAGTTTGCTACTTTATTAGAAAGCCATAAATTTCCTTGACGCTCTTTTAGATTTTCCAAGAACTGACCAAAAACAGTGAATCAGCAATTGGTCCAGTCAGCATATTAGAAGGTCATGGTGGATCCATACATATTGGGGAGAGATCTGTTGCATCAACTCTGGCTTCGCTATCACATCTCAGTGAAGAATTATCTCTTATTCCTCCATCTTCTCGAAATGGTGAAGGTGTACAACAAAATCCTGAAATACCGTCTTTACCCTCTGCCCATAATGAAGTATCAGAAAAATGTGTTATTGACTCTGAAATGAAGGATTCCTCTCTCCATAATGATGGTGCTTCGAATGAGAAGCTGAATATTGATACGGAGATTGGAAAGATAGTCAATGGGGAAAGTTTGCATTTTTTAACAGCTTCTAAGTATGATATAGCTGGCAGGATATCAAGAATTATTGAAGAGCATACAAAATTCACAGATATGAGAAAGGGTTCTCATCCTCCCATTTCAACCTCATCAAGACGTCAAGAATTCAAAGATCGTTTACAACGAGGACTAATAGATAGCAAAGAAATCAATGTCACATTTGAAAATTTCCCCTATTACCTAAGGTAAAAACATTTCAAGTTAGCTGTAGGTCCTATTTATTGTCTCTAGTGTTGTTTTATCACAGCTGACCACCAAATAATAGTAATTAAAAGGTGAAGGTGGGTCATTCTAGAATTTTATAGCAGAATGTTATAACTCAATGTACTTATTCAACAGTACATGCTTGCAGAATTGGTGTCTCCGGAGTAGTATGATTTTTTGCTAAGCCGTATATGTATATGCACATTAAATTTTTCTCATTTTCTTTTTCATTTCAGTCGCCAGCACAATTTTCATGTCGTTATATTTGTATGATATAGGCCATTATACGGGCTTAACTACTTGCTTCTTTCTCCTTGTCTCGGAGTCTTGAAAAATCTATAAATTTTTAACGTTTGCACCCAACGTTTTTTCTCCTTGGCTTCATTCGTTTCTGGTTCTTATTAATAATATGTTGTCATTATGCCTCGGATCAGAGACTCCCTATTTTCTTAACATTTAAATAGGTTGCCCTATTTCACATTATACCTAACTGCTTTGTGCTTGTCTTAATTTGTATTTCTCCTACAGTGAGACCACCAAGAATGTTCTTATTTCATCAACATACATACCTTTGAAGTGTAATAAATTTGCGAAGTTCACTTCAGATCTCCCTACATTGAGTCCGAGAATAATGTTGTCGGGTCCTGCAGGTAATATAACTCCATTTTTTATTTATTTTTTCATTTTCTTTATCTAAACGTACTTTTTCCACCTGATCTTAGCCATCATATCACCCCTTGTCTTGATAGGTTCGGAAATATATCAGGAGACATTGACTAAGGCAATTGCTAAACATTTTGGAACAAGGCTCCTTATAGTTGATACTGTTCTATTGCCTGGTGTACGTTTCTACTTTAGCTATTTTCAAATGTTTTTATTATTAATCTACCATCTATCTAGTAAATTGAATACTTGCAATTGAATTACGAGTTATAATTTGTTAGGGACCTATAATGAAGGAAGTAGACTCTGTCAAAGAAAGTTCAAAGCCTGATAGAGCTAGTGTTTTATCTAAACGAAGTTTTGGTAGTGGATTTCACCTGAAAAAACCAACGTCAAGTGTGGATGCTGATATAACTGGGGGTTCTGCTTTAAGCTCTCAGGCTCAGCCTAAGCAGGAAGCATCTACTGCTACATCAAAGAAGTATACTTTCAGAAAAGGTTTTGTACTGAAGCTTTTCTTACCCCTTTTTTTGTACTTAGTTTAAGGTTGGGATGTCTATGTTAAATAGATGCTGTCTTGTTCTTGTTTTGGCAGGTGACAGAGTAAAGTATGTGGGTTCTTTACCATTAGGATTTTCTCCTGCCCAAACCACAATCAGGTAAAATATCCATCAAACTACTATTGTTCTTACACTTTTATGCTTACATAGTATTTTAAATATGCTGCTTGTGCTTACACAGTTGAAGAGCTGCCCGATCCTATGTATTTGTTGCATGTGATTTTGATTTTATGTCTAGGATTACAGCCAGATTCTCTTCAACTATGTAAGAACAAGAGCTGCCCGATTCTATAGGATTGAGATCGTTTATATGGATTTTCTTTATCTCTTCCGATATACTCAGATATATAATATTTTCAAATGTCATAAATTTGAAATGTTTTATTTTATGAAAGCAGTTTTACATATTTTTGCGTTCCCATTTTTTTGTATCACTTCACGTGGTATATGTGTAGTATATATTTGGAAACAAATCCGCAACATTTTTAATCACATGACTCAACATTTAGACTAGTTAATTCATATGTTTGGGCACACAAGTGAATCATGTGGTTTATAATCGACAGGACAACTTAAGTGGAAGTCATTCTTGTTGTTTCAGTTTTGCATAATTCTCCTCTTTTCATGTGCCTTGTACTTGGCATTGCCATCCGTATAGAACTTTGTATGTTGCGGTGATGTATTTACTATGATTAATATCAGTGGATATGGTAACTAAGAGCCGGAGGTCGTTCAGATATTTTCTACTCATTTCTTAAATGTGTTTTTAATTACTTGAGATTTTGGTTTAAGAGACATCTAGTAATTGCTTGGCATTGTATTTTGACGGGGGATAACATAAATTTTTGTGCAGGGGTCCAACCAATGGTTACAAAGGCAAAGTAGTACTTGCGTTTGAAGAAAACGGATCTTCTAAAATTGGGGTTAGATTTGATAAAACAATTCCCGAAGGTAATGATCTTGGTGGCCTATGTGAAGAAGACCATGGTTTCTTTTGTGCTGGTAATAACTGTTTGCCTATTTGGGCTTCTGTTCCAATTCTTTATATAAACCTTAATCAAGTCCGACAAATCTGGTTTTTGTGGTATTATATGCAGCTGACTTACTGCGTCTTGATAGCTCCAACAGCGATGACATGGACAAGCTTGCCATTAATGAGCTCTTTGAGGTATTAACTCATTTTATATATTTATCACATGTATTTAATTATCAGTGAATATTTTACAAATAAGTAATTTTGTAGGTGGCTTCGACGGAAAGTAAAACTAGTCCGTTAATTTTGTTCTTGAAAGACATTGAGAAATCCATGGCGGGAAACGCAGAGGCGTACGCATCATTTAAAGTAAAGCTTGAACAATTACCAGAAAATGTTGTTATAATAGCTTCACATACCCAAACAGACAGCCGCAAGGAGAAAGTAGGTCGTAATTGTTGTTATTTTCATATTTATACGTATTTATGATATTTATGTTGTGTAATCCAATCCATATGTCGACTTTTCAGCCTCATCACGGGGGATTGCTTTTCACAAAATTTGGAGGCAACCAAACAGCATTACTTGACCTTTCCTTCCCGGTATGTTTTATTATTCCTTGTGTTATTTATCATTGTTCTAATTTACTTGGAATGCATTTTCTCACCTATTAGCTTGCGTTTGAGAAATTCCATGTACCTCAAATGCTGAAAGGACAACATCCTGGCTATTTGAATACAACTTGAGCATATGAAATTAATTAATTGTGTTTTTGTTTATTTTAGGATAATTTTGGTAGATTGCATGATAGAAGTAAAGAAATTCCAAAAACACAAAAGCAGCTCAGCCGCCTTTTCCCAAACAAAGTGACCATACAGATTCCTCAGGTAATTACTTATTTGGTTTTCGTATGATTTTTCTCTGTTATGCTAGACATATCATCAAATTATTGTTCGAATGTGACAGGATGAAATAGCATTAGTCGAGTGGAAGATACAATTAGATCGAGATATCGAAATAATGAAATCAAAGTCCAACATTGCCAGCATTCTCTCAGTATGTCTCGTCCCTCAACTTTTACTTCTTAATTATATTATATTATATTATATTCTCCATGATTTGCTTGATCTTCCATGAGGGTTAATATTTGTGTTACAAGCAACACACCACTAAAAGATCAAGAAAATTTATAAAAAAAATAAAAATCAATTTTATTTACTTGATAAGGCATAACATTTTGTGTTTCTCGCTCTTCTCGTGAATTTCAGGTCCTGAATCGGATTGGCCTCAGTTGCCCGGATCTCGATACATTATGCATAAAAGACCAAGCTTTGAATAGTGAAAGTGAGTTGAATCTCAAACAACTTAAATTTCAAATTAGGTGTCATGTATTCAACTGCATGTTCCTTAACACTTGCTGTAATGAATGATGATAGGTGTTGAAAAAATTGTTGGCTGGGCTTTAAGTCATCACTTTATGCATTTCTATGAAGCTTCACCCGAGGAGTCTAAATTTGTCATTTCAATTGAAAGGTAAATCTATTTTTGTCACTCTTCCGTTACCAGTGTATGTAAGGCTGAGGTTAGGTTCTTACGTTTATTCTGTATGGCTTTCTATTCCAGTATCAGATATGGGCTCAACATTCTACAGGGCATTCAGAATGAAAACAAGAGTTCTAAAAAATCTCTCAAGGTGAAGCCCTTTACATCTCTGTCTTAACTTACTCGTTTAAAATATATATATATATATATATATATATATATATATATATATATATATATATATATATATATATATATATATATATATATATGTACATAATCTGGTATAGAAAGAATAACTGTTTGAGTTTCAGGATGTGGCTACTGAAAATGATTTCGAGAAAAAGCTACTTGCTGAGGTCATCCCACCTGGTGATATTGGAGTTAGTTTTGATGACATTGGAGCATTGGAAAATGTGAAGGAAACTTTGAAGGAATTGGTGATGTTACCTCTGCAAAGGCCAGAACTATTCACCAAAGGACAGCTTACAAAAGTAAATTAACTGTAAAGCAATTATAAGCTCAATTAAAAGCATTTTGTTCGTCTTATTTGCTAACACTATTACCATTGGGCAGCCATGTAAGGGAATATTGCTGTTTGGGCCTCCTGGTACTGGTAAGACAATGCTTGCAAAAGCTGTTGCAACTGAAGCTGGTGCAAACTTCATCAATATATCAATGTCAAGCATCACTTCAAAAGTAAAACACTTAACTTCATTTTGCTACTCTTTCTTGTCCGCATTACAATTTCCGATCAGCAAGAAATGTTCATTCTTCTTGATTTGTTCTGTTTATTCAGTGGTTTGGTGAAGGAGAGAAATACGTGAAAGCAGTGTTCAGTTTGGCTAGCAAAATAGCACCTAGTGTTGTCTTTGTTGATGAGGTGGACAGCATGCTAGGGAGAAGGGAAAACCCTGGAGAACATGAAGCAATGCGTAAAATGAAGAACGAATTTATGGTGAATTGGGATGGTTTGCGTACAAAGGATAAGGAAAGAGTATTAGTACTTGCAGCAACAAACAGACCTTTCGATCTTGACGAGGCTGTAATAAGGAGGCTCCCAAGGAGGTGTCTTTTCATTTTAGTATAGCAGCCAAAAGAAAGATAAATTTTCTATTTGTATTATTATTATTAATAATAACTGAAAAGCGAAATGATATTTTGGTGTGCAGGCTGATGGTAAATCTGCCAGATGCTCAGAATAGGGAGAAAATATTGAAAGTGATATTAGCAAAGGAAGAAATGGCTCCAAACATGGACCTTGAAGCAGTTGCTAATATGACGGATGGATATTCAGGCAGTGATCTAAAGGTTTTGATCAATGATTGATTATTCACCATCTTTAAATTCTGGTGTTTGTTTTCATTTTCACCCTAATGATTATTATTATTATTGTCCGTTTTCCAGAATCTGTGTGTGACAGCTGCACATTGCCCCATAAGAGAGATTTTGGAGAAGGAGAAGAAGGTGTGTGTAATTGAAGTCTATATCTTTTTCTCAGCTGACTTTCTGCGCAATAATATTCTTTGGTTACTTTCTCCTATAGTTGCATTGAGAAATTTCTTCTTAGGGAATTTTTTTGTTTTAAATTTACAAAGTGAAACTAGTAAAGTAACATGCATAATTGTAGGAGAAAGCATTGGCAGAGGCAGAGAACAGACCGACGCCCGCATTGCATAGCAGCTCAGACGTTCGTTCGCTGAATGTGGATGACTTTAAATATGCTCATGAACAGGTAGGTATAATTGATTCAGCTTGATGGTTCGAGAATTGAAATTTGGAAATTTGGAAATTAAAAATGGGTGTTTTTGGTTGGAAAATGTAGGTGTGTGCAAGTGTTTCATCAGACTCGAGAAACATGAATGAGCTAGTGCAGTGGAATGAACTATATGGAGAAGGTGGATCAAGGAAGAAGGAATCACTTAGCTACTTCATGTAGACAAGAAAGAAGATCATAATATATCACAGAATCTGCATACATATTTATATATATATTTATAGTGTCTGTCCACCAGATAAAAAAAGTATCTCTTCTCTATCAAGATTTATCCTTATAAACGTTTTTTCAAATTCTGTATATTCTTCATGTATAATTTTAATTCAATGTACATCTTCCTAATTACCTTTCTCCCAAAAATGATGATGATGATGATGTCAGATATGCGTTGCATGGCCTTTTAATGTTTTGGTCTATGTATTTATTATTTATTAGATTGTATGTTTTCTTGCAACATCTTTCTTTAGGACCGACCTCAAGTTTTATGTGTACATATGTAGACATATGCAGATCATCAAGGCCTTGCTTTTACACATTCAACGGACATTCATATTTATTTATTTTATCTTGTCTTACATCTTTATAATTTATTATCACAACGTAAATTAATTATTATGGCTTGAATAACAAATTATTTGTTACAATCTTTAGTCCCTTAATTTAAAATGGACTACTTTGTTATTAATATTGTCAAGCAACTTATTCCTTTTATTCTGTTTAGATCTGAATAATTCAAGAATTGCAAATATTTTTGGATTATGATAATCATAAAAGATTCTGAAATCTTTAAAGTTATAAATAACAAAAACTTGACAAGAGATAAATGTGTTTTAGATACTGAAAAAACAATAAAATATTTTATTTGGTGATGACTAGAGTTTGTTTTTGTGGTGGCACCAACATTTAACAAATATTTTGACGCCTCGAATTCTCACATCATTCGATCAACTGTGTAGAACAAAGAATAGAAGAAAATAAAAATAATGACGTCTCCAGACTTAAACCGGAGACCGAAGACCTTCAACTACACCACGACACCAGGTCAACTAGTTTTAATCACTTTTATTTTGTAAATGTACTAATGTAGCATATTCGTTGATAACAAATTTACAACACATTCCATTTTATGGAAACTGAAACATGTATTCATTTGATCAGTAAAGTTTTTGCAATTCGAACCTTCTCGTAATCGTGCTTTAAACAATTGCTAAAGAAAGATCTATCATAAACCGGAATCCCTATCATATACAAAAGAAGTTTATTCTGCAAACTAAAATCTGTGAAGTTTTTAATGATGCTTGTAGAAGAAAAAACAAGGAGAGGGGGGCACGGAATGGATATAACTCAATTACCATCGTTGAATTTTTCAAATCTCAGAAATCAGAATGAATCAACTTTCAGATAAATAAGAGGTACTACAATACCACCACAGATTGGAATGAAATATTAGTTCTGACCGGGAAGATAGCACAATAAAAATATCTCATCAGTACAAAATTCAGACCATTTTCTTCACATAAAGCAAGTATACGAAACTGAGTCAGAAGACACGCCCCAGCAGAAAACATAAAATGGAATTACACACGCTCATATTCATGAACTTGATAAGGATTCTGCCTTGTCTTTTGAAGCTTCTCCCTCTGCCTTACCAGCAGCAGCTTTCTCCTCTGGCTTCTTTACCTCTGCAAAACACGAATTCCGGTATGAATTAGGAACTACGCAAAAACAAATCAACTAATAACTGCATCAAATTATACATACTCTATTGTTAAAGCAGTTATTTGAACACAAAAAACAAAGATAATGGTCAATTACAGCAAGGTAGAACACAAGAAAATATTGAAACTTTAATGTCATTGATTTCTATCATGCATCAGGTTTATATCTACATAATGTATAGCATATGTCATACATAATATATCCTCACAATTTGGCATCCACTTCCAAGAAAAGGAAAGATAAATAGCAACACATGGCTGAAGAAAAAAATACCTCATTTCATTCAAGCCCTCATACCACATAATAGAACATACAACAACAACAAAATGTATATACATATACCGAAATCAACCAGCAGAGTTATATACAACAAATTTAATGAACAAACTGCAAATGAAACAGAACATACGTTGAAGAAAAAACACCTCATTTCAAGCCCCAATACCATATAAGAGAACATACGACAGCAACAAAACAAAATATATATAGTACACATACATATATATACCAAATCAACTGTCACGGTTAAATAATTAACAAATCAAACAAAACAATCTGTAAGTGAACTAGTACCTTCGTCATCACTATCCTCAAAGTCATCTCCCATACCACCCATTCCTCCAAATCCACCCATTCCTCCCATGCCACCCATGCCGCCTAGGCCTTCCAGGCCGGCCATGCCACCCATGCCTCCAAGTCCTTCCAGGCCGCCCATGCCGCCCATACCGCCCATGCCTCCCATGCCGCCCATGCCTCCCATACCTCCCATGCCTCCCATGCCGCCCATGTCACCAAATTTCTATAGAACATGGACAACCATTAAGATGTGCCAAAAACAAGAAAACCTCAAACGATAACCCTAAAAACAGATAACCATAGAGACATAGGACTTACAGAGAAATCCATTCCACCCAAATCAAGATCAGCAGGTGCACCTGATTGAATTGTGAGGAATATACAGAGTTGTCAATGTTTATCTAGTGGAACTACTCAAACTTCTAATAAAGAGAAAAAAAAAAGTATTAGAAGTACCGGTGTCATCATCTTCATCGACCCATTTATCCCAATCAACTTTCACGTAGTGGGGTGTCTTTTCATTTCCACGCAATAACTTTGTCCACCATTTCTTCTCCTCTTTCTCCAAAACACAGAATATGTTTCGCACACCTATATTTATTTTGCTCTCCTGCAAAATGAAACTCGTGAGCAACAAAGCCTTATTCGTAAAAATAAAAAATCAAGGTACAACCCCATATCAACTACCGAGCTGAGACATAACTTTCTCTTAATTGCAAATTTTGAGGGCAATAATATTGAGACATGAGTGATACATTACAAAAACTAGTTTCAATTCTTTCCGACCCATAAGGTAAAATATGAAATGCAGTGAGTTAGTATACGAAATTGTAAATAGAACATATACACACACAGTAGTTATAACACAGGTAAGACGAGTATATCACCTCCACATTAACTTTATCAAGCAGATCTAATTTGAGTTCATAGAGATTGTTGTCGGACCCAGCCTTGGCAGACACAGTGAATGTTCCTTCAGGGTCAACGTTGACTTTAGGATCTTTAGCATCTGACAACAGCACAGTCAGATATATCTTGTCCTCCCTTTCAGCCCACTTCACTTCAGGGTGTCGGCTGCAATTACATAACATGTATGTTAGATAGAATGTCTCTAAACATCACAAACAAGAACAGTATGGCAGCCAAAAAAACATAAAGTTAAAATTCCTTTATCTTTCATACATACATATTTCTTCTCAAATTTCACACATATTGCTCAACCAATTATCAAGTCATTACAGCGAGTACTCAGTACAGCAGAATTAAAGAAAGCGGCACCATCATTAAATCACAAATACACTTCCATGGGTTGAAACTTGAGAAAATTTACAATAGCATAAGAAAAATGCAAAAACGAATCAGGAGTACCAAATACCAAATCGAGAAAAAGAAAATGCAGTCAATCATCCACTGTTTCACAGGAATTAAAATCATCGCAGTTTTGCTTTAGTAATAATGCATTTTTTTTAGTGATTAAAGACGAATCATACCTTGGAAAAAATAAATTAAAATACTAATAAATATAACATCAACTTCTTCGAGAACGAATTCAGAGAATAAAAGGAAAAAAAACGATGCAAAGAAAATATTAGATTTCGACCGCAGAATACAACCATGGCTATGAAATCAAAAGATTAAACTGAGATTACAAAAGGAAAAAAGAAAAAAAAAAAAAAAAAAAAATTACCTCATTTTGGAGTTAGGGTATGCGAAGAGGAGAGAAAGTAAGTAGAAAACCCTAGAAGCAGTCAAGAATATAAAGGAAAGTGTGAGCGTGTTAAAGCAGCAGCATAGAGAGCAGTACCCCTTTTAAACCCTCTCGGGGAAGGCATATGATATTCACGTGGAACAAAAGCGTGTGAGCTGATTAACTAAAAGCGGGTTTTTAGGCCTTAGATGTATGCTGAAACCGTTTTAAATTAAAATCAGATTAATATGAAAAATTGAAATTAAACGAGAACTAGTACTTCACCCGTGCGATGCACGGGGCATTGAGCTTTCTAACTCATATTCGATAATAAAATCGTTCTCGAAATAGTAAGATGAATGGTTAATATGCAATACAAAGCCGTAGAAAAATATTATAATATTATTTTATTAATATTAATTTTAATTATAATCCTCGTACTATTACTAACACTAATTAATACTAATACTATTACTAATACTAATAATAGTATAATACTAATACTAATATTATTACTAATATATTAAAGCTAATATTAATATACTAATAACAATACCAATACTAAAATCAACACCAATACCAATACAATTACAAAATCAATATCATTACTAATATCAATATCATTATCATTATCAATACCATTATCATTACCACAGCCATTACAATTACCATTATCATAGCCATTACATTACCAGTCCCATTGCCATTGCATTACCACGACCATTGTTAATACCAATATCAATATCAATACTAATATTAATACCAATAACTATACCGATACCAATACCAGTACTGAAACCGATACCAATGCCAATATCAATATTCAATACCAATACCAATATCAATACCATTACCATTACCATTACCATTACCATTGTCAGTGGCGGATCTAGCTATGGTCTAGGGGGTGCAGTTGCACCTCCTTGATTTTAAACAAATAGTACTGTTATACATAAATATATTGAAAAAGTTATTGGTTGATGTGGTAAAGATGATCACCTTTCACTAATTGGTCGCGGGTTCAATTCCCCACCCTCTTACAATCTGATTTCTTTTTCAAATCTTAATATTTTCACATTTTTTCTCTTTAAATAATTCCACAATTCACCTAAAATTTGTAAATTGTAAAATTTTGGTCCACTATTTTTATAAATCTTAACATTTTCACATTTTTTCACTTTAAATAATTTCTTTTTCAAATCTTAATATTTTCACATTTTTTCTCTTTAAATAATTCCACAATTCACCTAAAATTTGTAAATTGTAAATTTTTGGTCCACTATTTTTATAAATCTTCACATTTTCACATTTTTTCACTTTAAATAATTCCACAATTCACCTAAAATTTGTATTTTGGTCCACTATTTTTATAAATCTTAACATTTTCACATTTTTTCACTTTAAATAATTCCACAATTCACCTAAAATTTGTAAATTGTAAATTTTTGCTCCACTATTTTTATAAAGTAATATTTAAATTTTTTTTTCTACAATTTCGAACCCCCTTGGCAAAAATCCTGGATTCGCCACTGACCATTGCCATTACCATTGAGATTACCAATGGTAATTATAATATGCTAATGCTAACTCTAATCCTAATGATAGTACTAATCATAATCCTTTAGCCTAATCCTAATACTAAATCATATTCACAATCATAATCCAAATAATAATTATAATCATAATCTTAATACTAATTAAATCATATCATAATCATAATTCTAATCATAATACTAATACTAATACTTTTATTAATATTAATACTAATTACTTTTATATACCATAAATAAAGGGGCATAAATAAAAATTTGGACAAAGTAAAATATTTCAATTGGGTTATACTACTACCGTTACCGAGAGGTATAACATATAAAACAAATAGAAATTAAAAAAAATATAACAATGGCCACTAAAAAAATAAATTAAAATATATGAATACATAAAAAAAGAAAAAGAAAAGAAATTCGTAATACTGACATTATTATAAAATGTGAGATAAATGGCTAGGGTGAAGAAAAATATTACAAAATATTCATTACTTCAAAGAATTCATATGCATAAATTTCAATATATTGATTTATAGATGATATAATAGTTAATACTTCCAAAACATAAACAAAAATGAAAAAAAAAAATAAAAAATTAAATAAATAAATACGCATCTCATCCTTGCATATACTAATGGGATAAAAGATATGTATCTATAAAGATTCAAAATCATGAATTTATCGGACCCATAATTTAATGGGATAACAAATGGATGTCATTAAAAAAACGTTAAAAATATTTAGAAAAGTAAACAGTGAAATCAAGTGAACAACAAAAATAACAAAAAAAAATAACAATGAAACAATGAACAACAAAAATAACAAAAAACGACAATAATATGAAGAATAATGAGAAAAGATATAGTAAATAATAAAAAAAAATGTAAAAAAAATGGGACTGGAAAAAAAATTAATGGAAGTTTGAATACATTAAAAATAAATAAAGACGTGAATGAAATATTAAAGAATTGTGAAGAAAGAATGAATGAGAATAAAAATAAAGCCGTGAAAATGAAAAAACAAAATAATATTAATGAAAAAAAATAAAGACCCAACCAAAAAAAATATTAACAAAACAAATAATAATAAAAAAAAAATCGTTCTTTTACTTTATACACTTATTTATTGTATAAAGCGTAACAACGAATATTAACGAAACAAAAAAAATCATTGAAGAACAAAATACATTGAAATACAATTTTTGAAATATTATGTAGAATAACAAAAATTTAAAATGAAAAGGAAAGGGGAAGGAAAAAAAAGAAACAAAGCAAAACGTTTCCCTGAGTTACACGTTCGAATTATGATAAATGAATGAAAACAATGCGGTATTTATAGGGGGTTAGTTTTTCTAGTGTAACAATTTTTTTTAGGTTTTTGCTAAAATAGTAAATTATATTATTGATTAACGATTTGATACATTGAGTGTATAATAATCTATAAAACTAGTATTTCACCCGTGCGTTGCACGGATGTGAGTTTCAAAATAAGAAAAATAAACTTATGTAAACGACTATCTTTTTATGACAATACCAATTCAAGGAAAACAAAATGGAAGGAAATAAAAAAACAAATTTTATCTCTTAATTTAGAGTTGTAACATATAAAATTAAGTTAAATATTACAAATAAGAAAGCATGAAGCGCGCAAAACACGATATCAAGATTAAGTGAAATCATTTAAAGCATATGGTATAACTCTATTTCTTGGATTGCAATCTACTACACCATGTGAATCTTCTGCAAAATAACTAAGGTAACAACAAACACGGTAGCAGAGAAGTAACATAATATGTATTCAACTAATATGCAAGTTTATGACTAATAGCGTTCAATTAGTGATGCGCATTACTCAAACAACAATAAAACTTATAAATATTGCAAAAGAGATATGATGTATACGCCACTATCAGTACTGATACCAATGTTGATACCAATATATATACTGATATCAATACTGATACCAATATTGTTACCAATAGTGATATTAATTCAATTAATACTCATACTCATACTAATACTAATACTAATATTAATAGTAATACTAATACTAACATTAAACTAATAATAATACTAATACTAATACTAATACTAATACTAATACTAATACTAATACTAATACTAATACTAATACTAATACTAATACTAATACTAATACTAATACTAATACTAATACTAATACTAATACTAATTTTAATAGTAATAGTGATACTAATACTAATATTAATACTAATACCGATACTAATAGTAATACTGATACTAATACTAATACTAATACTCATACTCATACTCATACCAATACTAATACTAATACTAATAATAATACTAATACGCACTAATACTAATATTCATATTGATACTAATACTAATACTAAGAATAATACTAATATTGATATTAATACTGATAATAATACTGATAATTTTATTGATAATGATAGTTATATTGATACTAATACTAATACTAATACTAAGAATAAGACTAATATTGATACTAATACTAATAATAATATTGATACTTATAGTGATACTAATAGTGATATTGATACTAATATTAATACTAATAGTAATACTAATACTAAGACTAATACTGATACTAATAACAATAATAATTATGATACTGATACTAATACTTATACTAATAGTGATACTCATAGCAATATTATATTAATACTAATATTAATACTAATACTGATATTAATATTGATACTGATATTAATACCGATATTCATAGTAATACTCATAGTAATACTAATACTAATATTGATACGCATACTAATATTGATACTCATACTCATACAAGTACTCACAATCATATTGATACTCATACTAATACTGATACTAATGTTGATATTGATATTGATACTAATATTGATACTGATAGTGGTACTAATATCGATACTGATACTGATATTGATATTGATACTGATAGTGATACTCATACTGATACTGATATTGATACAAATGTTGATACTGATACTGATACTAATACTGATACGGATACAAATACTGAAACTGAAACTGAAACTGATAGTGGTAATGATATCGATATGATATTGATATTGATACTGATACAGATACCGATACAGATACTGATACTGATGCCGATACTAATGTCGATACCGATAATGATACCGATTCTGATATTGATACCGATATTGATATTTAGACTAATATTAATATTAATACTAATATTAATACTAAAACTAATATTAACACTAATATTAATACTAATATTAATACTAATACTATTACTAATACTAATATTAATACTAATACTAATACTAATATTAATACTATTTCTTATACTAATATGTTAATATTGTTAATGTTAATGCTAATGTACATATTCTAATGCTAATACTAATTTTAATGTTAATGTTAATGTTAATCTGGATATGCTTATGTTGATTAGAAGTGTAATACTAATATTATCCAAATCCTTATCCTATTCCTAATCCTATTCATATATAACACTAACCATGGTTCTAATCCTAATCATAATTCTAATCCTAAACCTATTTCTAACATTAATTATAATCCTAATAATTTTACTACTAATAATACTAATGCTAATGCTAATGTTAATTCTAATTATAATTCTAATTATAATTCTAACCATAATCCTAATCCTAATGCTAATCATAATCATAATACTAATACATGTCACTAATTGTAGTGCTAATCAATAATCACAATCTTAATTATAATTCTAATACTAATCTTAATCATAATCATAATTATAATCCTAATCCTAATATTAATTATAATACTATATTAATCCGAATTCTAATCATAGTATTAATACCAATACTAATTCAAAGAATATTAATTATAATCGTAATTCCAATGCTAATACTAATCACAATCCTAATTCTGATTTTGCATCAATGTTTTTGCAATTATCTATTATTTTGTATAAAAAAACAATTATATTCAATCTCACAACTTTTATATCTAATTCCTTATGTGTGGTACCTGATACAAGAAACACATATTAAATATAGTAGAAATTAATATTTAATTATATTATCAAACTGACATTAAAATTATTTAAAATAATATAAGGGTATAAGCAAAGGTTAAGACGTGAAAAGAACGATAATCGTTGTCAATAGGATAAATTATGAAAATCCTCATGAACTTAGGCTAAATTACGGAAAGCACCCCCACTTATCGGTAATTACCAAAATCCCCCAGATGTTTGTTTTTGTCTTACACGACCCCCGGCCCTTATGGTGTGATTTTTTACGGAATCTTTTCCACCAATCAATTTGCCACATGGGATGAAATTGAATACATGTCACCAATTGAAATTGACAAATGTCAATTAATTAGGTGTGGAATTCAACTTTTATATATTATATAGATTATATAGATTAGAAATTAATATTTAATTATATTATTAAACTGACATTAAAATTATTTAAAATAATATAAGGGTATAAGCAAACGTTAAGACGTGAAAAGAACGAATCGTTGTTAATAGGATAAATTACGAAAATCCTCATGAAATTAGGCTAAATTACAGAAAGCACCCCCACTTATCGGTAATTACCAAAATCCCCCAGATGATTGTTTATGTCTTACACGACCCCCTTATGGTGTGATTTTTTACGGAATCTTTTTTATTCCATGTAATATCCCAAAATTTGTGGATTCTACCCTTGCAGACGTGACATTTATTTTATCTTACTTTTTAAATACAAAAATTCCCCTTAGGGGAGGTAATAGTAATACTAAAAAGTTGTGAAGATATTATTTAAGAAGAATAAATATTTCGTGTAAAGTCCTCCTTACGGTAATTTTTGTCTTTGAAAAGTACCATAAACAAATATCGTGTGCATGGTAGAATCTGCATTTTTCGGTGAATATTCCACGTAATAAAAAAAAAATTGTGAAAAACATACCTTAAGGGGGTCGATGTAAGATGTAAGCAAACATCAGGGAAATTTTGGTAATTACGAATATGATATTAAGTTAGTAAAAAAATAAACAGATTCTCCGGTCATGTTCATGTAAAATGTATAATATCAAATGATTTATTCTGCAATATTTTGTTTATATAAATCCAAGTTTATGAATTAAAATAGACAATTTTCGTAACACCATCAATCATACAATTATAATAAGTGAAGATTTTAAATTGGATTTAAATTAAATTAATTACTATTAAAATTAAATTAAAAAATAAAACTATTTAGAGTTTCTAATAAAGTTGATATATTTAGAACATTTTATAAATGGTATGATATAAATATATAATAAAATAATTAAATATCTTTTTAATATTGGAAAATGGTGACATGTTTTTTGATGATTTATTTTCACCAATCAATTTGCCACGTGAGATGAAATTAAGGACATGTCATCATTTGAAATTGACAAATGTCAATCAATTAGGCATGGAATTCAACTTTTATATATTATATAGATAAGAATGTTACCATAATATATTTATGATCAATATTAATTATGGACAATTTTTTTTTAATTATGAACGGATTGTATGGATCTAAAATTTCAATTGAAGAAATGCATTATAAAATTGAAGAATGATAAGGTAAATTGTAATTAAAATAATGTCATTTATTAATTATCATAAATATTTTATCACAATCCGGTATATGATATAAGGTAAATTAATAAATATTGGAAAAAGATTCCTCTACCCATGCTCCTCCTAAAAGGAAAAGGGAAGATGACCGTCAGGACAATAGGAGGCGGGATGATCGACGTCCACCACTTCCACCTCAAGGTCAATCATCTTCCTTCTACAACAGATTCACTCCGTTAAACGCTCGCCTCACTGGAATTCTTCACGTGATAGAACAAAAAGGTTTAGCAGAGCCTCCACGTCCTATGCAGCCAAATGCAAAGCGAGAAAAGTCGGATCGTTATTGTCGATTCCATAAGGACAGAGGGCATACTACGGAGGAATGCGCACAACTCAAAGTGGCGATTGAGAGGCTGATCAAACAGGGCCATTTAGGCGAATACATTGATAAGCCTCGAAACAAGCGCCGTGATGATCCTCCACGCCGAGATAACAATCGAGATCAACAGCAAAGACGAGAGGATGGGGGCCATCGACGCGACCCAGATAACAACGATAACCAACCTACCCGGGGAATCATCTCCTTTATCTCCGGAGGACCGCCGGGTGGCGATTCACAAAATGCAAGACGCACCCTCGCTCGATCAGCACGCATGAATCAAGAACGTGCTTCTCCATCCGCACGCATCTATCAAATACGAAGACCTGATCATAGCATAGTCTTCAACTCCTCCGACCTTGAAGGTCCAGATGAAGATCATGTCGATGCGTTGGTAGTAACAACAACGGTGGCCAACTTCTTGGTTAAGAAGATATTAGTGGACGGTGGGAGCTCAGCTGACATCATGTACCTCCACGCTTTTCAAAATTTTTTTTTTCCCGCCGATTCCGGCGTTGACTTTTTAATTTTTTTTTCCTTCCGGATTTTTTCGCCGGTCTCCGGCGTTGACTTTTTCGATTTTTTTTTCTTTTTTTTTTCTTTTTTTCTTCTTTTCTTTCTTTCTGTAACATTTTTTTCGTTTAAACAACAATATTGCTGTGATTGACAGTAATATTAACTATATTACTGTTAAACACAGTAAAATTAAACTAAACTACTGTTTAACACAGTAATATTGCTATATTAATCTCTAGCACAGTAATATTAACACAACAAAACTCATTATTATTGTGTAATAGAGTAATATTACTATGTTGACCGTTCAACAGATGTAAACATAATAAAAAACCAAAAGAATTAATATTATTGTGAGTGACAGTAATATTACTATAACAACATAATATTACCGTCAACCACAGTAATATTACAATAATAGACAGTAATATTACTACGTTACTCCATGAATAACACAAACAAACAAAAAATTCAAACAAAATAATAATATTGATGTGGTTGACAGCGATATTACTATAACAACAGTAATATTACCGTCAACTACAGTAATATTATTGTGTTTACAGTAATATTACAATAATAGACAGTAATATTATTACGTTACTCCGTGAATAACTTAAACAAAACAAAAAACCCAAAAAAATAATAATATTGATGTTGTTGACAGTAATATTATTGTGTTTACAGTTATTTTACTGTCAACAACAGTAATATAATTACGTTGACTTGTCAACAAATCAAACAAAATAAAAAAAACAAAAAAACAAAAAAAAAATAATATTACATTAATTTACTGTCAACGGCAGCACAATTACATAAATGTATTGTTAACGGCAGTACAATTACGTTAATTTACTGTCATTGACAGTATAATTACGTTAATTTACTGTCAGTGACAGTAAAATTACGGTCAACGTTTAGCGGTGGACGTAAAAAAAAACAACAAAAAAAAAAGCTCAAAAAAATACGAAAAAAAATCAACGCCGGAAACCGGCGAAAAAATCCGGAAGAAAAGAAAAAAAAAAAAAGTCAACCCGCCGGAAACCGGCGAAAAAATCCGAAAGAAAAAAAAAAAAAAAAAAATTGAAAAGTCAACGCCAGAATCCGGCCGCAAAATATTTTTTTTGAAAAAAGAAATATTGGTGAAAAAAAAGTTTTGGGTCAAAATTGAATAATTTGTGAAATTTGGGGTCAAATTGAGATTAAATTAAGTTAACGGATGAAATTGGAGCATATTGAAGTATGCTCCAAAAAAAAAGTCAAAATTGAATTTTTGTGGTCAAAATTGGATTTTTGTGGACAAAATTGATTAAATTGGGGTTACAATTAAGAATTGAGTATAAATAGTTGAGGGTAATATTGGGATATACATAAGTGTTTCCTTTATTTATAATAAATATTAAAGGGATAGGCTTATTGGTGAAAGAGATCTAGCCCCTAAACCTAGAATAATAAACATGCTTGGTTGGGGACTTTATCATAAGAAGTAAAAACCCTTAAAAAATAATCCTCAAATTAATAAAGTATTAAAATAAGATAAACAATTACTTAAAAAATCATTCAAGTGATGTTTGCTAGATAAGTTACGTTGGAAAAAAAATAAATAAAGGGGATACTAACTTTGTATTTCTTATTTTGGCTGAAATATTTCTAAATACTTTACTAACATATATTTCCCATAAATGTGGGGATAAGATTGTCATTGCACAAGAAAACATTAGAAAATTAATCTTTATATTTTTTTTTTAAGTTTGACCACAAAATGTAAGGGATATTTGGTACATTTCGTAATTGAGGGGTGTGTATGCGAGACACCCCATAATTCAGCGGTACAAAGTGAACTTTGTCCATTATTTTATACCAACTATTTTATATTATATATTTCGGAAAACAATCAGAACTAAAACCGGATCGAAAATCAATATTTCAGTAATTTTATATACAATTCCAATTCCATTGAAAAAAATGGAAAAGATGGAAAATTGAAATTTCAAAAATCAAAATGAAGAAAATATTTCTATATTCGAATATTTTTCGGATGAGAATTGATGGAATTCGAAAATTCATTTCCGATTTCCACCCCTACGTATAGGTCATAAGGTTCTAAATATTGCAATTTTGTGGCATAGTGGGAATCTACTATTGCCATTTGTCTATTACAAGGACAACGTTTGGTGGAGTTTAGGGGACTAAACGAGTCGAACTTGAACTGGGTTTGAAAGATCTTTTGAACTTGAGCACATTGAGGACCATGTTCCCTGTGCTTTTGAAGACCATGTTCGAGCTCGAGTCGAGTTTGTGAAGCTCGAGCTCAGATCATTTTAGTTATTTATTTATTTTTATTTAAAACCTTTTTTTTTAATCATAAATTGGTTATATTATAAAATAAAAATGAACTGAATTTTAGTTTTGAAATTTGTATATGGATATAATAAAGAGAAGTGAAGACAAGCTCATGCAGGGAAGACAACTTTAGGACAGAGAAAAAAAATATGTAGTCATAAAGTGCTAACTGAAAAGGCCTCCTACATTACAATCATTATGAGCAAGCTAACTTCCATCGACCATAGGACACTTGCTCCGAAACAGGACAATGCTACAGCTCGTAATTTGCAGGTTATACTAAGCAAATTATGAAACACGGCAAGATTTAACCAAACCAAATTTGCCTTATAACATTAAGAGCAACAAAGCATGAAAAGTCTATCTTTTTCCTGGTAAGGAGACGTTAAAATTGAAAAAGAAGCCTCTAGGTAGGGAGACAGGTCATTTACCACCATTTGAAGACGAATTTTTTGTTGTGCTAGAAACAATGCTATATCCAATTATAGTCCATTTGGGATGTAAAATAGGTATCTACTCACGTAGTATGAACAAATTATATAAGAATTTCCATCCATATAGTATACTATTGTAAGCTCAAGAAATAAATATTCAATGCCAAATACTAGTTACCTAGGAATAGCGAGAAACAAAGGAAACTTGCTTACTTCACTTGCCAAAGGCCTTTTTCGTTAAACATCTCAAAAAGTTTTATCAACCGCCCAACAAGTTTCATAATACAATATTTGTAATCCAACACATTACATTATCATGCATGCGAATTATACACATCTTACATAAAACCATATAATTCATCAATACTTAAACATCCCGTAACAAAAACTAAGTAACCCCTTAGATTAATAATATACAATTCGCAAGAGGAAACGCCACCAAATAACATGCACAAAATACAAGACGTGAATTAGACAAGCCACGAGACAAAAAAATCAAAATACTAATTCAAATTCGTATCCTTCATATCACAAATCAATACTTCTAAATCACTAATCTAGTTAATACAGCCAACACTATTTGATGTCTAGAGAATTCAGTCAACAATACAAATGATAGTGGTAAATGTAAATAAATCCATAAGTAAACAACATCACACAGCAACAACACATGCACAAAAATCAAAATGTTTAAGATCGATAATAATAATTAAGTAAAACAGAAAGGTACCGATTGCTGCAGGTTCAAGTGTACAAAGGCCAATTAGTCCAAGCCCCGGAAACATGGCCGTTTTCACAAACATACGCCCGAACAACAGGCTCCCCATCATCATGGTACCCGAAATACCTCCTCAAACAAAACGAAGAATGCAAATCCCATGTCTCTTTAGAGCTACAATATATGCAATTCAATTCAATTATTTTGCTCCTATCATCACTGATTGTCCTCCAAACCCTCGACTGTTTGAAATTCTTGAAAATACCCCTAAACAGCATGTAGTTACGCTTCTCCTCAATGTGAATGCAACCTGGCCAATCACAAATGTACAAGCAATCCCCCTTAAACCGACTCGCCAGCAATTTATTCCCTTGCTCTCGGCTCAAATTCCAAATCCCCGACGCCAAATGTGACCTCCGCGGTCTAACAACACAAATCTTCCTCCTCTTACAAGCAGCAATAGAATCTGCAGCAGGGATCGAAGACTCACCAAATAACAAATCGTCGTGCAATGACCACGTTGATGCAGGAACAGTACTCGATTCCGGAATTCCTTCTTCAGGTACAGTGAACTCCAACAATCCGTGCTCTTTGTAACTCTGATCATCGTCAATCCCGAAATCGGAGTTATCGAGGGGGACGCCTGAGTGGATTAGGCCAGGGCAGCATACGGCAAGCTTGAAAAGAGACGCCCACGCCCAGCCACCGGGAGGAAGTAGAAGATCGGAAACGACGGCGGGAATCGATTCAGAGCATTTTGATCTGAAGCAGACGGTTCTGATGAGAGAGGAGAATTTGGTGGAGATGCAGGATACCCTAGCCCAGTTCCGGGGATCTTCCTCAAGCTTGTAGAGTATGTTCAGAATGACGTCATCTGATAGCTTTGAGAAAACCCCACCTTCACACATTTTTGTCTCACAAATTCAGGTTCTCTAGGGGATTGATTGAGGATGTTATTACAGTTTTACTAATTTAGGGGACTTGTTTGCAAACTTTCCTCTAAACTCATACCGTCTATTCTTATCTGTTAAATCTATGAACTTATATTACGCCTATCGCCAATTTTAGGTCGATTTTACTCAACAATCAAATCCATTTTCATCAAAATTTTCGATTTTGTGATACTATATTTTTAGTGTGAATTCTAAGGGTTTTTTTTTTTTGCAAAAACCACTCATGTGTAATTTCGAATTGTTGAAAAATTTCTTATGTTAAAAAAATTAGCAAATACCCCCTATGAAAATTAGTCAAATGCAATAAGATCCCTGCGGACCAAACGTGTGTAGCACGCGCGAAATATGCGAATGTGTATGTGCTTTTTGACGCAAAAATACTCAAATACCATTTAAATCAAATATTTTAAAAATCATAAATTCACCACAATTTTAATAAGGCCCAAAATAAAATTCTCAAAATTTTCAATTCAATCACCAATATTTTCTAAAAAGCCATCTTCCAGATTCACACCAAAACCAGATTTATCTTCTCCACCACACACCTACAACCACCAAAAGTTTCCCTCACCATAAAATAATCCAATACAAATCAACAAATAAAAGGGAAACTGAAATTCAATCAAACCCAAAATTGAAATCCATTTTGTAATGGAAAATTCCATTGCAGACCGTATATTTTTGTTTGTGTGTATGTGTGTGTGTGTTAGAGAGAGAGAGAGTAGCAGCTCTTTTAACAAAGAGTAAGACCCAACCTCCTCCAAATCAGTGGCCTCTGCCCTCATCCTCCTCCAAATCATCAAAAAACCCACATCAAGAATTCATTTTTTTTCCTTTTCCTATTTTTCCCACTATAAAAAAGAGGCCAAATGAAATTCAAGAACTAGAAAATTTGTCTCAAAACTAATAAAACCATCTTCCCTTTGTTCTTTATTCTTGAGGTGGTCGTCTTTAACTCTACCGTCGCCGCCAAAGGGAAGATTTTCCAATTTTCTTTTTTTGCCGATTTTCTTGTATTGTATACGTTTTTGGGTGTGGATATTTGCTTTATTCTAACAAGGGGTAGGTATGTCATTTCATGTATGTTCAACCGAAGATCAACCCAAACACTCCCATGTATGTAATCGAACAATAGCCCCAAGTCCTACAGTGCCATAAGATCCATTGATTGCCGAATCAAAATTTACCTTGATTACATTCACGTTCGGTGGGAACCAACTAGATTCTGGATTTCTCACTTAAATGTTGTCTTGGAGCACATTGTTCGCGGGGCTTCCTAAAATGTTCCCATACCAAAAACATGGGCTTTTGTGACGAAAAGTTTGGTCACCGAATTGAGGAAAATCCGTCACAAATAGGCTTTTGTGACGGAGTTGTGACGGAATACGTCCGTGAGAAATAGCCTTGTCACTAATTAAAATAGTGACGGGTTTTTTCAATCCGTCACACTTGTGTGACGGAAAATTCTGTCACAAATACCTTGTCGAACTCCCTTAAATTTAGTGACAGATTCCGTCATAAGCAATTTGTTTGTGTCATTAATCTGTCACAAGATTTAGTGACAGATTCCGTCATAAGCAATTTGTTTGTGTCATTAATCTGTCACAAGATTCTGTCATTCATCTGTCATAAGTATCGTCACAAAAAGTCCGTCACATGCATCCGTAACAAATGTTCCGTCAAATTTCAGTCACAAGCAATCCGTCACATTGATTGTCACAAATATCCGTCACGTTTCTTCGCAATACCACCATAATTTTTTTTGTTCTCTTTATTTTACTACAATATATTTTTGGACAAAAAATCGAAAAAAATAAATCACAAAGCATATATCTATTAAAACAAAATCATATCTTTTCCAATATCTCATAACTTCATTTGGCTAGTAGTATCTAGTGCTAAGAATCTTTTAAAATTACAAAACATAAATATCTTATGTATAGAAACCATGAGCTCTAAACTCGTTTATATTCCTCCTCTTTTTCTGAGTCACCGCCATTTATTTTGCCTTCAATTTTCAGGTCACATTCCTAACACCATTCTTTATCGTCCTTCAATATCGACAATCCATGGCCTTAGTATCTATCTTCCTCTTCATGAAAAACGAGAAGGCTTTCATGGAAGAATTTCATCTTTCAACTGTTTAAAGCAAAAGGCAAGGAATAATTAGAACAAGGTAAAAAGTATGTAAGATCTCTTTAGATGTCTGCAACTTTTAAATGCAGTACAAAAAAGGCGAAAAAAGCTCCATTCACCTGTTGTAGAGAAGTTTTAGGCAATTAGATCTTTTATGATTTATAAAGGGCTGAAGATCCCACCGTCCATATTTCCGGTCCAGTAGGTCTCAGACGTGACGACGATGTCTGCCAATATTTACATACAAGTTATCATTATCAACACTTCCACTTGAGTATATTGACTTGCTTAATAACGTGAATTACCTCACTTAATATCCGTCAAAGGACATCTTCCCAATAGTCGGAAGGATCTAATCGAATCTTTTGAATCGATGGAGAAGATACAGGATTTGCATCAACTCCTTGATCGGAGAAACTCTCCAAAATTCTCCACGAAGACATTTCTCTTGCATTCTACCAAGATCATAGGTTATTTCTGCCTCCATTTCAAGCAACCCTAACAACATAAATGCATAATTCTAACTTCTCTCAACAACAAAAACAAAAACCATTGAAATTACTTTAATCATAAATACAAGGCACTACCAATAAAGCCAAATACATCTAATCTCCATGAAAAGGTTGAGAATACAGGATTTAAGTGTGAAACCATAAAATTTATAGCCTAATTATATCAATATCTGTAGAAACCAGATGATTCTACTCGATTTTTCACCCACCTATGAATTTACAATACAAATAGAAAACATCTTCATCTGTATTTCCAAATCAATGGTGAAATTTACCCTTATGCCCAAGTGGTAGTGTGTCGACTAGGAAAGTTTCCGTCAACGGTGCGCCGTCGCCGTCCCTCAATCGCATAAATCATCTGCAATTCAACGCCGCTACTGTTGAGCTGTTGCCGAACCATAGAAATTTTTAAATCCCGTGTTCTACCACTGTCGCCGATGAGCGATGTTTGGCGGTGTTAAATTGGAGAAAAATAAATAATTAAAGCCGTGTTCAAGTGTGGAACTGTATTGCGCAGACGACGGCAGATCTGTATTCTTGAACATAAACTTTGTTTTGGCCTTTTGGGCCTAGAATTCATAACTTATTGGTTCAGAGGTAAGTTTACTGAATTTGAGACCAAATTATCCCGGTATGAAATTTTGTCCCTCCCTTTATAGTTCTCTTTCTTCGTTCTTGTTGCAAAGAGAATCAAATTATTCATTTTATAGATGAAAGATGGTTTCCACATAATTGTCCTTTCATAATTATTTTTAAATAGGAATTGAATTGTCCTTTTACTGTTGGAAGGGTGGAATCCAAATTTTCTTTTATGGTATTTTTTATTTATTCAATATTACTAGTGAAAAGAATATGATCAAATAATTATAAAGGTCACAGTGAAATTTTTCATTCATATATTATTAATAGTTATAATATATTAACATATATATGGGTGTTAATTCCGTAAAATTGTATCGAACCGTACCGAATTTCGGTAAATCAAAATTGCAGTACTTCGAAATTTTGTACCATAATTAATTTTGTTTTTTCGGTTCCATACCGGTAAAAGCAAAAATATATTTTCTTATTTAAAAAAAAAATTAAAAATAAATATTTAAACTAATTAATTCTTGAATTTGACATTCAAATTACAACAATCGGCCCTAAAAATAAAAAGTGATTTCAATAGAGGCTAATTTGGAAATAATGAAAAAACATATCAAATTTAAAAGTATTTTATAATTTGTTATAACCTTAACGGATTTAAAATAAAAGGGAAAAATATTAAATATTTTAGTATTCGGTACGATACGGTAAACCGGGCATCAATATTGTATATCGTACCAAATACCATAATTAAAAAAAAGGTTATTGAAAACTAAGCATAATTTTCGGTTCATCATATGGCGCATACCGAATTTTCTATCGGTTTACCGACCGAGTGAACACTTTTAAACATATGTTCACAATTTTGAGGGCTAATATAGTAAAATTATACGATTAAGATATAATAAATTTATAGTAATCAAACAAACTTAATCATTCTGCATTCAGTCTTCAGACATTATGCTTAACAATTCAGTTATTTATTCAACATTCAGTGTTCAGTGCTTAATTCTATCAAACGGAGCCTTAGTGCCCACACCTACCTAGAAAAAGAGCACTTTATAAGAATATGGTGAATATCTTCCTCCTCAACTCCGCACATGGGGCATAAATCGTCTGTTAAAACCTTTTTTTTCCTTAGATTATGACAAGTAGGTAGTAGATTCTTACATGCTCGCCATACAAAAATCTTAGTTTTAGTCGGCAAATTTAACGACTATAAATCGTCTGTTAAAACCTTTTGGTTTTGCCTAAATTTTTTATTGTTTGAGTCTTTTGTTCTTTTTTTGTTCGCCTATATTTTTTTTATCTTTTATTTCCTGAAAAAAATTTATAAAAATTATAGATATAAAATATAAAATAAGAGTAAATAAGAAACGAAAAATATTTTTTTTTTCTTAAAAAAAGGAAAAATGTAAATGAGGATGCGAGTATGGAAAGAAGATAGTGTAAGTGCAATTTTGGGATTAGAGAGAATGTGAAAGGAGTATGGTTTATCTCAAAGAGTGAAATATGGATTAGGTATCTCCTTATTAATGATATGTTTGAGAATTTTCTCAAAGAGCCCCATAGTATAGGAATTATTAGTGAGAATCCCTCACTAGTTACGTATAATAAAAATGAATCCAATCCCTTTTGCTTTATTAGTGAAAACCTCCTAATTAGTTAATTAGATTAATATTTAACAAACTAAAATTTAATATACCTATTTTTCCCTTACAGGTCATATTTTTAAGATTTTTTATTACGTAACCCTATTTATTTCATCCATTTTCTTTTCTCTCCAGTACTAGCTATCTTATCCGCTTGGAAAATGTTTATCCACGACCGCTCTCTTAGAGTAGGTGACCAACAAGCCAACTTGTGGCTGTGGTCTTTCCTTTTATCTTGTAATAAAACAATCGTTTTTCGTTCGTAATAATA
This sequence comes from Erythranthe guttata, assembly GCF_000504015.1. The sequence continues at coordinate 234,481 of NW_012192960.1, forward strand.
AAATATTTCATTTGGCATTCTATATCTCTTATCCCATGCAAGTAGCATAGATATAGTCCTAATGAGTTACTCTATTACTGTGAGTTGATCTAGTAGAATTATGAGATAACTCAGCAATGTAATGTAACTGTTAAACCTTGTTCCTAGTCGATGGGTTACGCCAATAATGAGGATACAGGCCTTTCCCTTTTGAGACTAGCACTTAGTGTATGTGTACTGCGTCTCATCAGTCCTCGGTGTTGTGACATCGGCATACTTGAGTGGGTGCTCATACTAGATGAGTTCATTGAACTCCCTCGCCCTAGAAATCTATAAGTGGTTCTCATTCATCGAGTAATAGGTTTCTAAGATATAGTTGTACACGATTAGTCCTTAAGACCCAGACATCACCGTGACTTCACTAGAGGACCGATTGTATCGTGACCTGTCCCTGAGTCCCACAGCGGACCACTCCAAGGGCCAACGTTCGTGCAATCCGAAATCTAGTGTGAAGTCTGTGCATTGTAGTAGGGGATTCGAGCGCTTGAGTAGTCATGGATGACTGATGAGACGCAGTACACATACACTAAGTGCTAGTCTCAAAAGGGAAAGGCCGGTATCCTCATTATTGGCGTAACCCATCGACTAGGAACAAGGTTTATCAGTTACATTACATTGCTGAGTTTTCTCACGATTCTACTAGATCAACTCACAGTAATAGAGTAACTCGTTAGGACTATATCTATGCTGATTGCATGGGATAAGAGATATAGAATGCCAAAAGGTATTTTACCATTAATTTGAAATAGATTATTTACGAGTAGCGTGAGAAAACACAACACTTAGTTGGCTTATTGGTCACATACTCTAACACATGAACCATTGAGGGTCACACTTCTCGTGTAATACGGATCCTTGATAACAATGAGCATAGGTTAATATGTTAATCTTTGCAAAGTTGGAGGTCAATATGATTGAGTCCAAGATTCGTGATTGTGGATTACGAGTCGGAATGAACGTAGAGAAAGAAACATGCGGAAATTAGTGAACTTTCTAAATTGGGAAGTTTCCCGATTTAACAGGTCCATTTGAATGTAATTTCAAATCCAAACTACTACGTTTGCGTCATCCAATGCCGCATTATTCTAAGCCTCGGAGGTGGAATCCGCCGTCATGTTCCATTTGGAACTCTTTCCAACACACGGCACCCCGTTATGAAGCTTGAATATAATCCCTCACGTCCTTTAAAGTTGTCCATTTCCGATTGAAACGCTAAAGTCGTCGAACGACTTTACTTTCAACTCGGAATCCCCACAGACTATATATGAACAAGTCCTTAGTACTTTGCAAGTATTCAAGGATTTCTTTCATATCTATCCAACTAACTTGGCTGGGGTTAGACTGAAATCTACAGTGACGCTTTACTGCATAAACCATATGAAGTCTATAATATGAATTAGGGTAGCTAAGCAACCTCTTCTATTTATCTCTATAAATACGTATCCTCTAATACGTAGGAAGCTTACCCTAAATTCATTCATTGAGAAACGTGTGGACAACCGTGTTTTAGTTGACTGCAACATTCCTACATCATTCCCAATGAGTAGAATGCCACAAACACAAAACACTATTAAACGTAATGGCGCTCCCACTAACCTTCTTGTGAACTTAAGGCTCTTTCGAACTCTTCACTAAATCAAATCCCTTTGATTTTCGTGTGGAATCAAACATTCTAATTTAATGGGATGCTAGGTTCAATCTGTTAGAGTAGGTGACCAACAAGCCAACATGTGGCTGTGGTCTTTCGTATTTATTATTGTAATAAACGAACCTTTATTCGTATTAATGATAAAACACCTTGGCATTCTATATCTTTGTCCCTTCTTCACAAGCATAGATATAGTCCTTACAGTTATTACAAGTACTAGTAATTGATCGTTAGGATCGTGAGATATTTACTTAAGTATTATAACTGCTAAACATGTTCCTAGTCGAAGGGTTACGCCACCAATGAGGATATCGGCCTTTCCCATTAAGAGACTAGCACTTAGTGTATGTGTACTGCATCTCATCAGTAAACGGTATTGTGATATCGGCATGCATAAGTGGGTGCTCGTAAGTTGATGAGTTCACTGAACTCCCTCACCCTAGAAATCTCTAAGTGGTTCCCAATAATCGAGTAGAGATATCTATGGTATAGTTGTACACCATTAGTCCTTATGACCTAGACATCACCGTGACTTCACTAGAGGACCAGCTGTATCGTGACCTGTCCCTGAGTTCCACCGAGGACCATCCCAAGGGCCAGTGTCCGTGCAGTCCAAAATCTAGTGGGAGGTCTGTGCATTGTAGTCGGGGATTCGATCGCTAGAATAGTCTTGGATGTCCTGTGTGTTCTGAAAGTTTGTAATCATTCTAAGTCTCTGGCCAGAGCTGACTAAGTGATGATTAGAGAATTCGATTCTCTAAGTCATGCACGTGACGATTACAACACTTAGAACGATCGCACCGTAATTGAACATATAAAGAGGTCTCGACAAACCAATGTCTCTAGTTCAATCGGGACATATGAATCGAAGGGACCGTACCGTACGTTAACTATATCTGAAGGTTCTTGCAGGCACTTCATTTGTATCTAGGGAATCATGACGCGTAGTTGCTAGACGCCAATCTTGATTCGTTGGGTGATTAAGGTGAAACGAGTTTCATCTTAATCGTAACTCTAAGGGGACGAGTTTTGACCACAAAGGGTTGTGGGCCCACGGCTAGCTTACACCTGAACCATCGAGGGTCACACTGCTCGTGCACATGAGATCTTTGAATAAACGGTCAGAGATAAAATGGTTTATCTTTGCATGATTGGAAGTCAATATGATTGGCTCCAACATTCGTAATTTGGAATTATGAATGATAATAAGAAAAGGAAAAGAATAGGCAAACGTATTAGTGGACTTTCTAAATCGAGAAGTTTCCAAATATAGAAAGTGCACTGAATTAGGGTTTCCACTTTTGGAAAGTTGGAAATCGAGAGTTGACACTCGTAATGACGAGGACATTATAATGGTTCCGAAAATGTAATCGTTACAATTTTCCGATCATTGAATTGAGAGAGACGAGCAAGTAAAAGAACTAACGAACTTAAGCTGTTGGGCCCTGTCCAACTTAAGCCCGTTAGGGTTTTATGCAAGACACTATAAATACTTGATTTATAGGTCTTACACTAATGAGAATACACGAACTAACCCTAGCCGCTCTCACCTCTCTCGGCCAATCTCAACCCGCGGCCATCACCGCCGATGTCGCCACCATCTCGCCGGAATCGGCCATCCGTTGGCCGATCCTTTTGGTATTTCTTTCCTTGTTTCTGTTCTTCCGTTTTTCTAACTACTACGTGTCTAGTGCCACGTATTTAGTAGATCGAAGTATATGAGGTGAAATCCAAGAGGAGGAAGATCGAAGAATCGAAGATGCGAGAAGGCAATTCTGAAAAACTGCTCTCGGATTTTCTGCGTTGTCCAGCGAGAAAATTCGCCATAAATCAACCGGCGATCGGATGGACGTGAAATGTTGACAGCAGTTTCACGACTCATAAATCTACAATATTACAGAAGGAATTGTTCATCCAGTAAATAAGCATGGAGATATTGAAGTCGGAGAAAGGCTGTAATTTCAACAAACAGGTTGGATCAATAGGAGTGGGAAGAGCAGCTAGCCATCTTCTCGAATCGTCATTCGATTCATGCTTCAAGGACAGCGCGTGAATCACACGCGCCGCCGTAGCTCGGATCATCGCCGTCGCTGCATTGCCGTTGCTGCCCCGAATTGCACGGATTGGTTTCCGTGGCAATCTAGCTTTGCTTAGTGCGCCTACCTCACACTTCAAGAGGTAATGTTTCGAATCTATTGTCATTCGATTCGGTTACATTTAAATTAATATATGCATGTTCGTTTTAATAAGAAACTTGTATGATTTTATGTGACTACATGAAATTGGTTTTATTATTGCGAGCACGAGCATGCTAATTGATTTAAATTCGGTTAAATAATTGAGCATGTCTGTCGTTTTTAATTTCGCTGGAAGCGCAAACGTACGCAATTAATTGTTATAATTATCGGGCATGTGTTTATGTGTTTTAAAGTTGTTTAAATCGCATAAAATTTTTGTTTTCCGCTGCGTACACGTGCCCGAAACCCAACAGTGGTATCAGAGCTCGTTGCGCAATTAATTGCGTTTGTTTATATATGCTATGATTTATGCGTCTTCGATTTATTAAAGTAGTGATTGTTGTATTATGTAATTGGGAGTTTTAGTAAGTTTAAAATATTTTTGAAATATTGTTTAGATTTTTTCCACCTTTAAAATTGTTTAAAATTGGAAAATTGGATCTGAAATTGTTTTTAAAACATCGGTTTTTAATTGTTCGGATCGAACCGGTCGAACCGGCCGGTTCGATGGTTGTGTGCGATCCAATTGACCGAATCCAAGTGGATTCGGGTCGGTGAGACCGGTTCTCGGTCAGACTGACCCGACCCACTGATTTGGGTCAACTGGACCGGGCCGAACCGGACCCTTTCGGTCCGAACCGGTCAGACCGGTCGGCCTAACCGGCTCGCTGAAAAAAATAAAAATAAAAAAAATTCAGATTTCTAAATTTAATCTTAAAACAAATTGATTTTAATTTTTGGAAAATTATTTTCAACTAATCCCAATTAGATAATCGAGTCAACAATCATATATTTTAGTAAATAGGTGTTAGATTAATTAAATTAATTTAAATTGTTAAATTGATTTCAATTAATAGAACACATATATAATATTGATTATATGTTCAACTTAATTAGTAGTGCCTCAACATTATTTGATTGATTTATGCTAGTTGAGGTTCTATAATTATTTTGAAAACCCAATAATTAATTAATGTAATTAATTATGTAGTTAGGTCGTATGTTCCTCTTAGGACAATATGCGTTTCCATATACCTTTAGAGAACATAGATGTAGGAATCCCATAGACCTATCCGAACCTTCTGATGAGATAAAAACTTTTAATAAAATCCCTCATTCTTAATCTAATTAAGAATCATTTCAAGCTATAAAGAAATACCCAATCTGTTGAGTTATTTCTTTCCTTCTGGTAACGGTTGGATTATGTGTAGCCCTTTACTGTAGTGTAGTAAGCCGTGTTAGCGGGGAGTGCTATGGTAGAGTAAGCTGTAATTCAATTGACATAGCGATGAAGGTAGCCATAGAAAAGGGTTATGTTGGATTAACGTGGTCGGCTAGATTAACTAGGGACTGCATTAGTTTGGCATAATCAAGTTCTATGAGCATCTTTGATTGGTAGGTTAGACTTGACACACGACGATTTTGATATTCGCGAGATTAACTTAGGTCGTTATCAAGTGTGAGGAAAATTAATTTAGGGTCATATTGTGGATACGATTGATTGTGATCTACCTTTGGGCAAATATAATCGGGCTAGATTAACTATGGGTTATATTTGTCTATTGGACCTAAAGCCCATTAAGAAAAATCAGTTTTCTCGTTTGTCTACAAGAGGGAAGTGGAAATCGATAAAATTAGTGGGAGAACAATTAAATAACATAAGACCAAACATTTAATTGTAACAATCATTTAACGCGAATCTCTAATAATCCTCTTCTCTGTACCTCTCAGATAATCATGTCTAAGAATCCCATAATGTCAATCCTCGACAATAAACTCAATGGCCCTAGTTACATAGATTGGTTGCGTAGTCTTAAGCTTGTGCTAACCGTTGAGGGGCGTCTCTATGTTTTGAACGAGAGACTTCCTGCCACTATACCTGCCACATCGACTGATGCTGAAAAGGAAACTTATGAAGCATGGAAGAAAGATGACACACATGCTAGGTGCTATATGATAGCCGCCATGAAGCCCGCGCTTGCGAGGAAATATGAGTCTCACATGCATGCTTTCGATATAAAGGCTCATCTCGATAGCATGTATAGTGAGAATATTAGGGCATCGAGGTACGCTGCTACAAAGGAGTTGATCACGGCGAGACTGCGCGAAGGGACTTCGGTCCACGAGCACTGTCTCAAAATGATCACTTTCCTTGAAAAACTAGTGAATCTCGATGTCACCCTCCCGGCCGAGCTCTCGTTGGATTTGATCCTGTTGTCTCTTTCTAGTTCCTATGAATCGTTCATAGTGAACTTCAACATGAACAAACTAGATCCTCCCTTGGATGAGTTAATGAACATGTTGATCAGTTTCGAGTCCACCATTAAGAAAGAGAAGTATGTTCTCATTGCTGCTACTTCTGGAAAGAAGAGTTCTTCCCAAAAGAAGAGAAAGGAAAGAGTTCCCTTCCCAAACAGCAAGTTCGAAGTGGGTGAAGGTAGTGGGGGCCCCTAAGGCGAAAATCATCAAAACGTAAGGAGAAAGATCAAAACCCCGCACAACTTCGGCATGCTAGATTAGGTCATGTCTCTTTAAGAAGGATGAACGATTTTGTTAGTGAATGATTGTTCTCTTTGGAGGACGTGAAATCACTACAAACTTGTGAATCTTTCCTTAAAGGGAAAATGACCAAGTCACCCTACAAAGGGAAAATGGAACGAGCCGAGGGTCTTTTGGATTCGATCCACACAGACGTATGTGGTCCACTAAGTGTTAGTGCAAAGGGTGGATACAACTACTTCGCTACCTTTACCGACGATTATTCTAGGTATGGGTATGTGTACTTGATGAAGTACAAGTCCGAAACATTTGAAAGGTTCAAAGATTTTAGACACGAAGTAGGGAAGCAACTCGGACAAAGTATTAAGAAGCTGCGATCCGATCGTGGTGGAGAATACTTGAGCATCGAGTTCATTGACCATCTAAAAGAGAATAGAATACAATCTCAATGGACTCCACCTGGAACTCCTCAACTCAATGGAGTCTCCGAACGTCGGAATCGAAGTTTATTGGATATGATTCGATCAATGATGGGGTTCACGAATTTACCGGCATACTTGTGGGGTCATTCACTTCGCACTGCCACGTATTTGCTGAATAGAGTTAACACCAAAGCAGTTAAATCCGCACCTTATGAACTTTGGCATTCCCGGAAACCCAACTACAAACATATTAGGATATGGGGTTGTCCCGCTTATGTGAAACGATTAGTGGGAGATAAGTTGGATAGCAAATCCGACTTGTGCTATTTTGTGGGGTATCCCGAAGACTCAATGGGATACGAATTCTATTATGTCAAGGAAGCAAAGACGTTTGTTTCGAGAAATGCCACCTTTTTGGAAAGGGAGTTTCTATCCGATAGAAACGGCAGCATGATAGAACTTGAAGTAGTTCAAGAACCACAAAGTGAAGTTCAAGCGCAAGAACAAGTAATCGAACCAATACAACAAACCACTAATATACCTCCTGAACCTACGGTACGTAGATCCGAAAGAGTTCGGAAAATACCGGATAGGTTATTCCTCCTCGAGAATGATGAAGATCATGTTGATCTTGGACAAGATCCAAGAACATACAATGAGGCCGTATCGGATGCGGACATGGGACATTGGCTAACTACCATGAAATCCGAAATGGACTCCATGTACTCCAACAAGGTGTGGACCTTGGTAGATCCACATAAGGGAATTGTTCCTATAGGCTGCAAGTGGATCTATAAGAAGAAAATTGGAGTGGATGGAAAGGTATCGACCTATAAAGCTAGATTGGTAGCAAAAGGATACACTCAAAGGCAAGGTGTTGACTATGAGGAAACCTTTTCGCCAGTCGCGATTCTGAAGTCCATTAGGATTTTGCTGGCCATAGCTGTTGGGGATCGTGCATGTATACGCAGCGGAATTTAAAAATTTTATATCGAACTAGTTTCGATTACATGCATAAACTAATCACATAGTCAACGTACCTTAACGCTTCCGCCATACATATGGTAATTTTCGATTTAATTGAAAAATACGTAAAACCGAAAATCACGAAACATGCTTATACTTCATTGCACAAAATCGAAACATGTAATCACGTATTACTCATGCGGATGAACCTTGTGTGTACAAGAAGGTTAGTGGGAGGGCAGTGATATTTTTAGTGCTTTACGTTGATGACATTCTACTCATTGGGAATGACGTAGGGATGTTGCAACAAACGAAAGCATGGTTGTCCACACATTTCTCAATGAAGGATTTGGGAGAAGCATCTTATGTATTAGGAATACACATCTATAGAGATAGAGCAAGAAAGATGCTTGGCTTATCCCAAAACCTGTACATAGACACCGTTATGAAACGGTTTAGCATGGAAGAATCGAAGAAAGGATTCTTGCCAATGTCCCATGGGGTTCGTCTCTCGAAATCTATGTGTCCGCAAACACCTAGTGAAATCGAGGAGATGAAAAAGACGCCCTATGCTTCTGCCATAGGAAGCATAATGTATGGCATGCTGTGTACGAGACCCGATATTGCGTATGCTGTGAGTGTCACAAGCAGATATCAGTCTAACCCCGGCCCGGCTCACTGGAAAGCCGTGAAAGATATCCTCAAGTACTTACGAAGGACTAAGGATATATTTTTGGTTTATGGGGGTACCGAGTTGAAATTAGAGGGTTTTACCGACTCTAGTTTTCAATCAGATGTGGACGACTCAAAGTCGAACTCGGGATTTATATTCACGCTTAATGGTGGTGCCGTGTGTTGGAAGAGTTCAAAGCAAAGCATGACGGCCGATTCCACTACCGAAGCGGAATACATTGCAGCGTCCGAAGCTGCAAAAGATGGGACTTGGATAAGGAAGTTCATCCAAAAGTTGGGTGTCATTCCTAATGCTAGTGATCCAGTACCGTTGTATTGTGATAACACCGGAGCCTTGGCGCAAGCTAAGGAGCCGTGATCTCATCAGAAGTCGAAGCATATTCTGAGAAAGTATCATGTGATCCGAGAGATCATTGATAGAGCTGAAGTTAAAGTAGAACGAGTCACCTCGGAAGAGAACGTTGCAGACCCCTTAACGAAGCCTTTACCGAGATCGGTCCACGAGAAACATCGAGAGTCGATGGGATTGCGATTCATGGGTAGTTGGCTTTAGGTCAAGTGGGAGATTGTTAGAGTAGGTGACCAACAAGCCAACATGTAGATGTGGTCTTTCGTATTTAGTATTTATTATTGTAATAAACGAACCTTTATTCGTATTAATGATAAAACACCTTGGCATTCTATATCTTTGTCCCTTCTTCACAAGCATAGATATAGTCCTTACAGTTATTACAAGTACTAGTAATTGATCATTAGGATCGTGAGATATTTACTTAAGTATTATAACTGTTAAACGTGTTCCTAGTCGAAGGGTTACGCCACCAATGAGGATATCGGCCTTTCCCATTAAGAGACTAGCACTTAATGTATGTGTACTGCATCTCATCAGTAAACAGTATAGTGATATCGGCATGCATAAGTGGGTGCTTGTAAGTTGACGAGTTCACTGAACTCCCTCACCCTAGAAATCTCTAAGTGGTTCCCAATAATCGAGTAGAGATATCTATGGTATAGTTGTACACCATTAGTCCTTATGACCTAGACATCACCGTGACTTCACTAGAGGACCAGCTGTATCGTGACCTGTCCCTGAGTTCCACCGAGGACCATCCCAAGGGCCAGTGTCCGTGCAGTCCGAAATCTAGTGGGAGGTCTGTGCATTGTAGTCGGGGATTCGATCGCTAGAATAGTCTTGGATGTCCTGTGTGTTCTGAAAGTTTGTAATCATTCTAAGTCTCTGGCCAGAGCTGACTAAGTGATGATTAGAGAATTCGATTCTCTAAGTCATGCACGTGACGATTACAACACTTAGAACGATCGCACCGTAATTGAACATATAAAGAGGTCTCGACGAACCAATGCCTCTAGTTCAATCGGGACATATGAATCGAAGGGACCGTACTGTACGTTAACTATATCTGAAGGTTCTTGCAGGCACTTCATTTGTATCTAGGGAATCATGACGCGTAGTTGCTAGACGCCAATCTTGATTCGTTGGGTGATTAAGGTGAAACGAGTTTCATCTTAATCGTAACTCTAAGGGGACGAGTTTTGACCACAAAGGGTTGTGGGCCCACGGCTAGCTTACACCTGAACCATCGAGGGTCACACTGCTCGTGCACATGAGATCTTTGAATAAACGGTCAGAGATAAAATGGTTTATCTTTGCATGATTGGAAGTCAATATGATTGGCTCCAACATTCGTAATTTGGAATTATGAATGATAATAAGAAAAGGAAAAGAATAGGCAAACGTATTAGTGGACTTTCTAAATCGAGAAGTTTCCAAATATAGAAAGTGCACTGAATTAGGGTTTCCACTTTTGGAAAGTTGGAAATCGAGAGTTGACACTCGTAATGACGAGGACATTATAATGGTTCCGAAAATGTAATCGTTACAATTTTCCGATCATTGAATTGAGAGAGACGAGCAAGTAAAAGAACTAACGAACTTAAGCTGTTGGGCCCTGTCCAACTTAAGCCCGTTAGGGTTTTATGCAAGACACTATAAATACTTGATTTATAGGTCTTACACTAATGAGAATACACGAACAAACCCTAGCCGCTCTCACCTCTCTCGGCCAATCTCAACCCGCGGGCATCACCGCCGATGTCGCCACCATCTCGCCGGAATCGGCCATCCGTTGGCCGATCCTTTTGGTATTTCTTTCCTTGTTTCTATTCTTCCATTTTTCTAACTACTACGTGGCTAGTGCCACGTATTTAGTAGATCGAAGTATACGAGGTGAAATCCAAGAGGAGGAAGATTGAAGAATCGAAGATGCGAGAAGGCAATTCTGAAAAACTGCTCTCGGATTTTCTGCGCTGTCCAGCGAAAAAATTCGCCATAAATCAACCGGTGATCGGATGGACGTAAAAGTTTGACAGCTGCTTTACGACTCATAAGTATACAATATTCCAGAAGGAATTGTTCATCCAATAAATAAGCATGGAGATATTGAAGTTGGAGCAAGGAGGTAATTTCAGATCAGCAAACAGGTTGGATCAATAGGAGTGGGAAGAGCAACTATCCATCTTCTTGAATCGTCGTTCGATTCATGCTTCAAGGACAGCGCGTGAATCACACGCGCCGCCGTAGCTCGGATCATCGCCATCGCTGCATTGCCGTTGCTGCCTCGTATTGCACGGATTGGTTTCCGTGGCAATCTAGCTTTGCTTAGTGCGCCTACCTCACACTTCAAGAGGTAATGTTTCGAATCTATTGTCATTCGATTCGGTTACATTTAAATTAATATATGCATGTTCGTTTTAATAAGAAACTTGTATGATTTTATGTGACTACATGAAATTGGTTTTATTATTGCGAGCATGATTATTTGATTTAAACGCGAGCATGCTAATTGATTTAAATTCGGTTAAATAATTGAGCATGTCTGTCGTTTTTAATTTCGCTGGAAGCACAAAGGTACACAATTAATTGTTATAATTATCGGGCATGTGTTTATGTGTTTTAAAGTTGTTTAAATCGCATAAAATTTTTGTTTTCCGCTGCGTACACGTGCCCGAAACCCAACACAATCCACAAATGGATCGCTGGAATTTTGCAAACATTTTGCCAATATCGACAAGATGTGAAGCCTTCCGGCTGTTCCACTCTGATTCCCTCAATCTCGCCATTGAGGAAGGTGGTTTTCACATTCATTTTCCATATCTCGTAGTCATACTACGCAGAAATGGCTAGCAAAGTCCTAATGGATTTTAAGGACAACTATTTGTGAAACTTTATCTCATAGACAACAACTTGTCTTAGAGTATAACTATCTTTCACGTATCTAGCTTTATAGGTCGATACCTTTCCATCTATTCCAATCTTAAAGATTGTAGATCCACTTGCATCCAACGGGAAAAATTCCCTTGGGTGGATCCATCAAGGTCCATACCTTGTTGGAATATATGGAATCCATTTTGGATTTCATGGCTTCACGCCAATGTCCCTTGTCTGCATCAAATACAGACACATTGAAGGTACTTGGATCATATCCATGGTCAAACTCATTTTGACTACCTTCGATGATCATAAGCCTATTGAGTTCTCTATGGATCCTTTCGAATCTCCACATAGTTGGTTGAGAAGGTACATTAATGGGTGATTAGATTTTGATTGGCTCTTGTCCTATTTATGGTGTTGGAACTTCAATTCGTGGTTCTCGAATTTCTTCGAGTTCTACCATACACTTATTTTATCACATAGAAACTTCTTCTTTAAGAAGGTGACATTCCCCGAGACAAACACTTTTGTTTCAAGGGATAGTAGAATAAGCATCAAAAACAATTTTGAGACCCCACGAAAAGACATAAGTTGGATCGACTATCCAACTCGTCTCCCACTAGCCATTTCATGTAAGTGGATTATCGGGTATGCCGTAGTTCATATGGTGTGGAACAAACTGTTTTTGTGTTAACCCTATTCAACAAATACGCGGCAGTTAGGAGTGCATGACCCCACAGGTATGCCGGCATCTCGGTGAACCCCATCAAAGATCGAACCATGTCCAACAGGGTTCGATTCCGACGTTCGAACACTCCATTCAATTGAGGAGTTCCAGGAGGAGTCCATTGAGAGAGAGAATCTTATTCTCCTTCAGACAGTCAATAATCTCGGCGCTTAAGTGTTCGCCATCACGATCGAATCGCAGCTTCTTAATACGGCGACAAGTTGGTTTTCTACTTGGTGTCTAAATCTTTGAACCCTTCAAAAATTTCAGACTTGTACTTCATTAAGTACACGAAACCATACCTAGAAAAATCATCGGTAAAGGTAACGAAGTAGTTGAAACCACCCCTTGCACTAACGCTTAGTGGGCCACACATCTCTGTATGGATCAAATCCAAGAGACCTTCGGCACGTTCCATTTGCCCTTTGAATGGCGACTTGGTCATTTTTCATTTAAGACAAGATTCACAAGTTTGAAGTGAGTTCACATCATCCAAGGTGAATAATCCCTCACGGACAAACTCGTTCATCCTTCTTAAAGATATGTGACCTAGTCGGGGCGTACCAAAGTTTTGCGGGGTTTTGACTTCTATATCGAGTTCGGGTTAACCTAAAGTTCATTGGATTATACTTCATATAAGTTCAATGAATAACGTATCTTTCTTAGAACATTTCTGAGCAAGACACTCCTTACAGTTTACAGAGCCTAATGGTCTGTCTTTCCACATTGGAAGCAAGCATCACTTATATGCTTGTTTTCTTTGGCCTTGTGAATACTTGATTTACCCCTAGTCTATCTGTTGCTAGGCCGGAAACTATTTTCCTTTTGCTATCTTCTTCGACTTTGAACTATTCTTAGTAAAAGATATAGAAACTACCAAATGCAAAACAGACTTCTCTTCCTTTATAACCGACTCGTATTACAACATGTTGACCAACTCCTTCAAAAGGAGATTCAACCATATTCTTGTTGAAACTAATTATGAACGTTTCATAATAGTTAGTGAGTGATGGAAGTATGAGATACCGAGATCTCTGATGGGAGAACGACGTTGTGGTCACACAACTTCTTTAAGAGTGAGTCATCTTGAAACCATGCTTAAGACCGTAGTCCTCTAGCTCAGTCTAAGAGACATCAACTCCTCAGTTGTCGCGAACCTCATTGCCATAATGTTCTCACCACACACGATCTCAAGGCGAGCCTATATGTCATTAACATAAAGGTGGTTCTCATAGTTCCTTGCTAACTTGGGCGACTAGGTGCTATCGTATAACACTTCTTCGTAATGGACACCCTTCTTCCACTTCTAATAAGTGGTGGTTCCCTAGTGAGTCGAGTTATCATGAAGTTTGGTCGGGGTATTTATTTGAGTATGCACAATTTGCTCTTGGAGCAAACGCGCCAAACGAATTTTATTGAGCCAATCAAGGTAATTATTGCCATTAAGTTTTGTTCGTGTCGAGAATTGACGATAAGGGATTCTTAGCATTTATACTGAAACTTTTAAGTAGACTTACATAAAAGATATTTCATTATTAATGAATGCAATTAAAGATTTGGACTTTTATCATTTAATTGTTCTCCCACTAATTTTATCGAATTCCACCACCCTCTAGCAGACAAACGAGAAAACGTATTTTTCCTTAATGGGCTTTAGGTCCAATAGCGCAAATGTAACCCGTAGTTAATCTAGCCCGATTACATAAGCCTAAAGGTAGAGTACTATCTATCACATCACTATGTGACCCTAAAGATTGGTTTACCTCACACTTGATAATGACCTAAGTTAATCTCGCGAATATCAAAATCTTCGTGTGTCAAGTCTAGCCTACCAATGTGAGATATCATAGATCCAACTCTATCAAACTAATGAAGTCCCTAGTTAATCTAGCCGACCACATTAATCTAATAGAATTTTATCTTAAACCGTATCTCCATCTAATGTCAATTAAATTACAGCTTATCCCATAATAGCACTCCCCGCTAACACGGCTTACTGCACTATTATGAGAGGCTACACATAATCTAATCGTTGGTAGAAGGAAAGAAGAAAGAACGACAAATCGGTTCTCCTTTATAGCTTGATAATTATTCTTAGAAATTAAGAATGAGGGATTTTTATTAAGTTATGGTTATCTTATCAGAATTATTGGTTATGATCGTTTGGGATTCCTACAACTATGTTCTCTAATGTGGAAACGCATATTGATCCTAAGAGAGACATACGATCATCATCGTACTGAATTACAATTATTCATCATATGAATTAATAAATTAAAACGATTAAATGCAAAATAATTAACGGACCTCTTTCATTCATAAATCAATCAAATAAGAACGAGACCCATTAATTATTTGCCATGTAATAACATTTGTGTTCCATTTATCAAATTAATTTAACAATTAAATTAATAAATTAATCCAACACTATTCCTTGAATTCAAATTAAATTAATGGATCAATTATCTAATTGGGCTTAATTGATAAATAATTTCAAAAATTAAAAATCAATTTGTTTTAATTTTAATTTCAGAAATTTTAAAATAATATTTTTTTTTGTTTCGGTGCTGACCGGATGGTCAGCTGTAGAAAATCAGAAAAATAAAATTCAGAATTTTCGATTTTTCAAATTCTACAATTTCTGAAAATATTCAAAATATTCAATTAAAATTAAAACACCCAATTTCGATAATACCAAAAATTTAACAATTCAACAAATTAAGCATGTTTTTGAATGCGATTAAACACGTTGACAATTAATCGATTACCCGTGGCTCTGATACCACTGTTGGGGATCGATGCATGTATACGCAGCGGAAAACAAAATTTAATCGAACTCAATGTTCGATCACATGCATAAATCAATTAATTGAACGTACCTTAACGCTTCCGCCATACACATGGTAATTTTTCATATTTTAATCGAAATTAAACAAAACGAAAAACAAAGACGAGCATGCTTGCATACGACCTCATGAAATCGAAAACATACATTCTTCATATAATTGTCATGCTCACTAATTAATTCAAATAATCCAATTATGAATTAATTCGCAGGGGTTTTCGATTTTACCTCTTGAAGCGTGAGATTTCGACGAATCGAAATCTATAAACTAAGACACGTACTAGCTGCTATTAAACAACTCCAAGGCTGCGAAGAACCGACCGAACAGCAGCTGGTCCGATCTGATCTCGACGGCGGCACATGAGGTGCAGCGGCGGCGGCGCGTGGCAACGGCGACGGCGCATGCGGGGCTGGCGGTGGTGGAGTTGCGTTCTTCCTCTCCACTTAGGTTTCACCTCGTACAACTAGACCCACTCTAACTGCAGCACTAGATACAGAAGAGTTAGAAAACAACGGGAATAAAGACGAGGAAGAAAAGAGAAGAAACCGGCGGCGGCGCGGCGGCGCGACGGCGGTGCAGCGGCGGGGCTGCAACCGTGAGGCGGAGGACGGCCGTGCATCATGCGGCTAGGGTTTGGGGCTGTAAAATCTGATCTCAACTCATCATATGAGTTGTATTTATACTAGGGTTCATAACCCTCATGGGCTTAAGTCATTGGACTTGACCCACTGATCCATTAAGCCCACCCCCTCGTCGGCCTCGTTTCTTACAAATGATCGTCCACAAAATTATAACAAAATTATATTTGTGACGAGCATAAAGTCCTCGTCGATACGAGTGCCTCTTTGAAATTTTCAATTCCAAAATTGGAAACTTCTAATTTAGTGGACCTGCTAAATCGGGAAACTTCACAATTTAGAAAGTTCCCTAAATTTCTGCATATCTCTTTCTCTCCGTTTATTCCAACTCGTAATCCACAAGTACGAATCTTAGATTCAATCATATTGACATCCAACTACGCAAAGATTAACACATTAATCTATGCTTGTTGTTTTTCAAGGATCTATGTTACACGAGAAGTGTGACCCTCAATGGTTCAGGTGTAAGCTAGCCGTGGGCTCACAACTCTTTGTGATTCGAACAACACATTTTTCTTATACGAACTCCTCCCAAGAGTCCCGATTAGGGTAAAACTCATTTTACTCAATCGCCGATCAAATCGGTGCCCAACGAATCAAGATTGGCGTCTAGCAGCTACGCATCATGATTCCCTAGATACAAATGAAGTGCCTGCAAGAACCTTGTGATATAGTTAACATACAGTACGATCCCTTCGCAGCAAATGTCCCGATTGAACTAGTGGTATTGGTCCACCGAGACCTCTTATTAAGTTAAATAACCGTGCGAACGTTCTAGGTGTTATAATCCGTTCGTGTGTGACTTAGAGAAACACATTTCCCTAATCACCCCACTATCAACTCCGGCCGGAGATTCCATGGTTACAAACCGACAGAACACACAGGACATCCATGACTACTCAAGCGCTCGAATCCCCTACTACAATGCACAGACTTCACACTAGATTTCGGACTGCACGAACGTTGGCCCTTGGAGCGGTCCGCGGTGGGACTCAGGGACAGGTCACGATACAGTCGGTCCTCTAGTGAAGTCACGGTGATGTCTGGGTCTTAAGGACTAATGGTGCACAACTATATCATAGAAACCTATTACTCAATGATTGGGAACCACTTATAGATTTCTAGGCGAGGGAGTTCAGTGAACTCATCTAATATGAGCACCCACTCAAGTATGCCGATGTCACAACACCGATGACTGATGAGACGCAGTACACATACACTAAGTGCTAGTCTCAAAAGGGAAAGGCCGGTATCCTCATTATTGGCGTAACCCATCGACTAGGAACAAGGTTTAACAGTTACATTACATTGCTGAGTTATCTCACGATTCTACTAGATCAACTCACAGTAATAGAGTAACTCGTTAGGACTATATCTATGCTGCTTGCATGGGATAAGAGATATAGAATGCCAAAAGGTATTTTACCATTAATTTGAAATAGATTATTTACGAGTAGCGTGAGAAAACACAACACTTAGTTGGCTTATTGGTCACATACTCTAACACATGAACCATTGAGAGTCACACTTCTCGTGTAATACGGATCCTTGATAACAATGAGCATAGGTTAATTTGTTAATCTTTGCAAAGTTGGAGGTCAATATGATTGAGTCCAAGATTCGTGATTGTGGATTACGAGTCGGAATGAACGTAGAGAAAGAAACATGCGGAAATTAGTGAACTTTCTAAATTGGGAAGTTTCCCGATTTAACAGGTCCACTGAAGTGGAAGTTTCCACTTTTGGAAATTGGAAATTTCGAAGAGGCACTCGTATCGACGAGGACTTTAAGCTCGTCACAAATATAATTTTGTTATAATTTTGTGGACGATCGTTTACTAGAAACGAGGCCGACGAGGGAATGGGCTTAGTGCATCAGTGGGTCAAGCCCAATGACTTAACCCCACAAGGGTTGAGAACCCTATTATAAATAGACCTCAAACAAGAGTTTGAGATCAGATTTTTTACTCCAAAAACCCTAGCCGTTCAGCCCTAGCCGCCCAAGCCTCTCGGCCGTCGCTGCCCCGCCGCACCGGCGCCGTTCGCCGCCGAAAACCGCCGGTTTTCCTCTTCTTTCTCTCTCGTATTTCCCTTGTTATCTAACCCCTTTGTATCTAGTGCTACAGTAGGGGGAGATCGGTTTATTCGAGGTGAAACCTGATTGGAGAGGAGCTGCAGCCTCGAAGGCACCGTTGCACCGTCGCTGCACCGCCCCACGCGCCGCTGCTTCGCCCACGCGCCGCCGCTGACTCGCACACGCCGCCGTCGCCTCACCGTCGGACCAGCTGCCGTTTGGTGGTATTCCTGCCCTTAGGAGTGGTATAACGCAGCTTGTACGGGTTTGAGTTCGGATTTGGATTCGTCGAAATCTCACGCTACAAGAGGTAATTAAATCGGAACTTTCGTAAATTTGATTCGTATATGTTTGTATGAACTTTAATTTACGAGCATGTGTAATATGCGATTACATGTTTCGATTTTGCAATATGATGAACAAGCATGTTTTATATTTTTCGGTTTTACATGTTTTGATAAAAATCGATAATTACCATATGTATGGCGGAAGCGTTAAGGTACGTTGACTATGTGATTAGTGTATGCATGTAATCGAAACTAGTTTGATCTAATTTTTTTTAAATTCCGCTGCGTATACATGCACGATCCCCAAAAGTGGTATCAGAGCCACGGGTTAATCGTTTATTTGTCAACGTGTTTATCGCTTTCGAAAGCATGCTTCGATTTGTTGAATTGTTGAATTTTGGTGTTATCAAATTGGGTGGTTTAATATTAATTAAATATTTTGAATATTTTCAGAAGATATAAATTTTTTTTATTGATTTTCTGATATTAATATTAAAATTAATTGATTTTTAATTTTTGAAATTATTTATCAATTAGACCCAATTAGATAATTGATCCATTAATTTAATTTGAATTCAAAGAATAGTGTTGGATTAATTATTTAATTTAATCGTTAAAATAGTTTAATTAATGGAACACAAATTAAATGGCAAATAATTAATGGACTTCATTCTTATTTGATTGATTTATGAATGAAGGGAGTCCGTTAATTATATTTGCAATTAATCGTATTAATTAATTAATTCATGAGATGAATGATTGTAATTAAGTACGATGATGATCGTATGTCTCTCTTAGGATCAATATGCGTTTCCACATACCTAGAGAACATAGTTGTAGGAATCACAAACGATCATAACCTAATACTTCCGATGAGCTAATAAGATTTAATAAATAAAATCCCTCATTCTTAATCAAGAATAATTATCAAGCTATAAAGAAAAACCAAATTGTTGAATTTTTCTTTCCTTCTACCAACAATTAAATTATGTGTAGCCTCTCATAATAGTGTAGTAAGCCGTGTTAGCGGGGAGTGCTATTATGGGATAAGCTGTAATTTAATTGACATTAGATGGAGATACGGTCATAGATAAAATTCTATTGGATTAATGTGGTCGGCTAGATTAACTAGGGATTGCATTAGTTTGATATAGTTGGATCTATGACATCTCATATTGGTAGGCTAGACTTGACACATGAAGATTTTGATATTCGCTAGATTAACTTAGGTCATTATCAAGTGTGAGGTAAATAAAACTTTAGGGTCACATAGTGATGTGATTGATAGTACTCTACCTTTAGGGTTATGTAATCGGGATAGATTAAGTACGGGTTACATTAGCGCTATTGGACCTAAAGCCCATTAAAGAAAAATAAGTTTTCTCGATTGTCTGCTAGAGGGTGGTGGAATTCGATAAAATTAGTGGGAGAACAATTAAAATATAAAAGTCCAAAAGTTTAATTGTCACGATTATTACGAAATAAACTCTAATTATTGTCTTCTTAAAATTTTCTCAGCAACAATGTCCATACGTCCCCTTTCCTCTATCCTCGACCAAAACAAACTCACCGGTCCAAACAATTTGGATTGGCTTCGCAATCTGAAACTTGTGCTCCAAGTCGAGGAGCGTCTCTATATGCTAAATGAATGCCCCCTCGCTGCTCTCCCTGCGACTGCTACTGCTGACGAGACTGCCACTTTCGAGGCATGGAAGAAGGACGACCTCCATGCGAGGTGCTACATGCTAGCATCCATGGTGCCAGAGCTCGCGAGGATGTATGAGTCTCACGTGCATGCTTATGATATCAAGCATCATCTTGAAAGCATGTACAGTGAGAATACTAGGGCATCGAGGTACTCAGCTACTAAGGAGTTGATCAGCATGAGGCTGTATGAAGGGGCTTCGGTCCACGAGCACGGTCTCAAGATGATCATTCTCCTTGAGAAGTTGGTGAGCCTTGATGTCACCCTCCCGGCCGAGCTCTCGGTGGATTTGATCCTACTGTCCCTTCCTAGTTCTTATGAATCGTTCATAGTGAACTTCAACATGAACAAGCTCGATCCACCATTGGATGAGTTGTTGAACATGTTGGTCAGCTATGAGTCCACGATCAAGAAGGAGAAATCTGTTCTCCTAGTTGCTCCTTCTGCGAAGAAAGGTTCTTTCCAGAAGAAAAGGAAAGAAAGGAGTTTCGGCCCGAGCAAGAAACTTGAGAAGGGCGAGTCGAGCGGAGTGAAGAAGGACAAGGTCACCAAGCAAGTTGATGACGCTTGCCATCATTGTGGAAAGAAGGGCCATTGGCGACGCAACTGCAAGGCTTACCTCGATCAGAAACGTTCTGAAAAGGGTACGTATTTAGTTGAAGTTAATTTGTCCGTTAAATCTTCTTCTTGGGTATTGGATACTGGTTGTGGCTCACATCTTTGTAATGATTTGCAGCTCATGACAAGAAGTAGGAGGATTAATGTGGGTGAGACCTACCTAAGAATGGGCAACGGAGCAAGGGTTGCTGCTGAAGCCATTGGGACGATTTATCTTTCTGTTTTGGATTCAAGTTTTTCCATTGTTTTGAACAATTGTTTATTTGTTCCGCCACTTATTCGAAACCTTATTTCTATTCCTGTTTTGGATAATGAAGGTTTTACTTTTGTTTTTGGAAATTCGATTTGCATTATACAAAAGGATCAAAAATGATTTGTAAGGGACAACTTATAAACAACTTATATGAACTAAATCCAAGTGAAATACCAATTAACGTTATATCAGCAAAACGAAAAGATATAAGTCTTAACCCCGCACAACTTTGGCACGCTCGACTGGGTCATATTTCCTTGAGAAGGATGAACGAATTTGTAAGTGAAGGATTGTTCTCCTTGGAGGACATGAAATCACTTCGAACTTGTGTATCCTGCCTTAAAGGAAAAATGACCAAAACTCCCTTCAAAGGGAAGATGGAACGAGCCGAGGGTCTTTTGGATTTGATCCATTCAGACGTGTGTGGTCCACTAAGCGTTAGTGCTAGGGGTGGTTTTAACTACTTCGTTACCTTTACCGACAGTTATTCTAGGTATGGTTTCATGTACTTAATGAAGTATAAGTCTGAAACTTTTGAAAAGTTCAAAGATTTTAGACACCAAGTAGAAAACCAACTCGGTAGACGTATTAAGAAACTACGATCCGATCGTGGTGGCGAATACTTAAATACTGAGTTTATAGACTATCTTTAAGAGAATGGGATTCTGTCTCAATGGACTCCTCCTGGAACTCCTCAACTTAATGGAGTTTCCGAACGTCGGAATCGAACACTGTTAGACATGGTTCGATCTATGATGGGGTTCACCGAGTTACCAGCATACCTGTGGGGTCATGCACTCCTAACTGCCGTGTATTTGCTGAATAAGGTTAATACCAAAGCAGTTAACTCCACACCTTATGAACTTTGGCACTCCAGGAAACCCACGTTTAAACATATTAGGATATGGGGTTGTCCTGCTTACGTGAAGCGGCTAGTGGGAGATAAGTTGGATAGAAAATCCGACTTATGCTATTTTGTGGGGTATCCCGAGGATTCCATGGGATACGAATTCTACTATGTTTCCGAGGCAAACGTATTCGTCTCGAGAAATGCCGTGTTCCTTAAAAAGGAATTTCTATCGGATATAAAGGGCAGTGTAGTTGATCTCGATGAAGTTCGAGAACCACAATCTGAAGTTCAAGCACAACAATCAGATAATGAACCAATTCAACAAACCACTAATATACCTCCTGAACCGTTGCTGCGTAGATCCGAAAGAATTCGGAGAGCGCCCGATAGGTTATTCCTCGTTGATGAAGTTGACCAAGGATGTGATCCTAGAACTTTCAACGAAGTTGTATCAGATACAGACAAGGGACATTGGATTAATGCCATGAAATCCGAAATGGACTCTATGTACTCCAACAAGGTATGGACCTTGGTGGATTCACCCGAGGGAATCGTTCCCATAGGCTGCAAGTGGATCTATAAGAAGAAAATTAGAGTAGATGGAAAGGTATCGACCTACAAGGCTAGATTGGTAGCGAAGGGTTATACTCAAAATCAAGGAGTTGACTATGAGGAAACCTTCTCTCCAGTTGCTATGCTTAAGTCCATTAGGATTTTGCTGGCCATCTCTGCGTGGTATGACTACGAGATTTGGCAAATGGATGTGAAGACCGCTTTCTTTAATGGGGACATTGAGGAAGAAATTTACATGGCGCAGCCGGAAGGCGTCGTATCTTCTGGAGATGAGCAAAAGGTTTGCAAACTCCAGCGATCCATTTATGGATTGAAACAAGCATCTCGTACTTGGAACAAAAGGTTCGACACAACTATCAAAGAGTTTGAATTTGTGAAAAACCCGGAGGAACCTTGTGTCTACAAGAAGGTTAGTGGGAGTGCAGTGACTTTTCTTGTACTTTATGTTGATGACATACTACTCATTGGGAATGATGTAGGGATGTTACAGTCAACTAAAGTATGGTTATCCACATGTTTCTCGATGAAAGATTTGGGAGAAGCATCCTACGTATTGGGAATACGGATCTATAGAGATAGATCGAGGAGATTACTTGGCTTGTCCCAATCCATGTACATAGACACCGTTCTTAAACGGTTTAGCATGGAAGAATCCAAGAAGGGATTGTTGCCAATGTCCCATGGGGTTCGTCTCTCAAAATCCATGCATCCTCAAACGCAAAAGGAAATCGAGGAGATGAAAAGGACACCTTATGCATCCGCTATAGGAAGCATAATGTATGGCATGCTGTGTACACGATCTGACATTGCGTATGCTGTGAGCGTCACAAGCAGATATCAGTCCGACCCCGGCCCAACCCATTGGAAGGCTGTGAATGACATTCTCAAGTACTTGCGAAGAACTCGAGATTTTTTTGGTCTATGGGGATACCGAGTTGAAATTAGAAGGCTTCACGGATTCTAGTTTTCAATCGGACGTGGATTACTCGAAGTCAAACTCGGAGTATATATTCAAAGTCAACGGGGGTGCCGTGTGTTGGAAGAGTTCCAAACAAGGCACGACGGCTGATTCCACCACCGAGGCTGAATATATTGCAGCATCAGATGCTTCAAAGGAAGGGTCATGGATTAGGAAATTCATCCAAGAGTTGGGTGTATTTCCGAATGCTAGCGATCCAGTACGGCTGTACTGCGATAACAACGGAGCCGTAGCGCAAGCTAAGGAACCAAGAGCTCATCAGAAGTCGAAGCACGTATTGAGAAAATACCATGTGATCCGAGAGATCATAGAGAGAGGTGAAGTCAAGCTAGACAGAGTCACCTCGGAGGACAATATTGCAGATCCCTTCACCAAGCCATTGTCAGGATCAGTCCACGAGAAACATCGAGAGTCGATGGGACTTAGATTTATGAGTAGTTGGCTTTAGGTCAAGTGGGAGATTGTTAGAGTAGGTGACCAACAAGCCAACTTGTGGCTGTGGTCTTTCCTTTTATCTTGTAATAAAACAATCGTTTTTCGTTCGTAATAATAAAATATTTCATTTGGCATTCTATATCTCTTATCCCATGCAAGTAGCATAGACATAGTCCTAACGAGTTACTCTATTACTGTGAGTTGATCTAGTAGAATTATGTGATAACTCAGCAATGTAATGTAACTGTTAAACCTTGTTCCTAGTCGATGGGTTACGCCAATAATGAGGATACCGGCCTTTCCCTTTTGAGACTGGCACTTAGTGTATGTGTACTGCGTCTCATCAGTCCTCGATGTTGTGACATCGGCATACTTGAGTGGGTGCTCATACTGGATGAGTTCACTGAACTCCCTCGCCCTAGAAATCTTTAAGTGGTTCTCATTCATCGAGTAATAGGTTTCTAAGATATAGTTGTACACCATTAGTCCTTAAGACCCAGACATCACCGTGACTTCACTAGAGGACCGATTGTATCGTGACCTGTCCCTGAGTCCCACAGCGGACCACTCCAAGGGCCAATGTTCGAGCAATCCGAAATCTAGTGTGAAGTCTGTGCATTGTAGTAGGGGATTTGAGCGCTTGAGTAGTCATGGATGTCCTGTGTGTTCTAACGGTTTATAATCCAAGGAATCTCTGGCCAGATTTGATAGTGGGGTGATTAGGGAAATGTGTTTCCCTAAGTCGCACACGAACGGATTTATAATACCTAGAACATTCGCACGATTATTGAACTTTATAAGAGGTCTCGGTGAACCAATGCCTCTAGTTCAATCGGGACATGTGCTGCGAAGGGATCGTACTGTACGCTAACTATATCATAAGGTTCTTGCAGGCACTTCACTTGTATCTAGGGAATTATGATGCGTAGTTGCTAGACGCCAATCTTGATTTGTTGGGCACCGATTTGATCAGCGATTAAGTAAAATGAGTTTTACTCTAATCGGGACTCTTGGGAGGAGTTCGTATAAGAACAATGTGTTGTTCGAATCACAAAGAGTTGTGAGCCCACGGCTAGCATACACCTGAACCATTGAGGGTCACACTTCTCGTGTAATACGGATCCTTGATAACAATGAGCATAGGTTAATATGTTAATCTTTGCAAAGTTGGAGGTCAATATGATTGAGTCCAAGATTCGTGATTGTGGATTACGAGTCGGAATGAACGTAGAGAAAGAAACATGCGGAAATTAGTGAACTTTCTAAATTGGGAAGTTTCCCGATTTAACAGGTCCACTGAAGTGGAAGTTTCCACTTTTGGAAATTGGAAATTTTGAAGAGGCACTCGTATCGACGAGGACTTTAAGCTCGTCACAAATATAATTTTGTTATAATTTTGTGGACGATCGTTTACTAGAAACGAGGCCGACGAGGGAATGGGCTTAGTGCATCAGTGGGTCAAGCCCAATGACTTAAACCCACAAGGGTTGAGAACCCTAGTATAAATAGACCTCAAACAAGAGTTTGATATCAGATTTAATAGTATTTTATAAAAAGTGATTTCAATAGAGGCTAATTTGGAAATAATGAAAAAACATTTCAAATTTAAAAGTATTTTATAATTTGTTATAACCTTAACAGATTTAAAACAAAAGCGAAAAATATTAAATATTTTAGTATTCGGTACGATACGGTAAACCGGGCATCAATGTTGTATATCGTACCAAATACCATAATTAAAAAAAAAAGGTTATTGAAAACTAAGCATAACTTTTGGTTCATCATATGGCGCGTACCGAATTTTCAATCGGTTTACCGACCGAGTGAACACTTTTAAACATATGTTCACAATTTTGAGGGCTAATATAGTAAAATTATACGATTAAGATATAATAAATTTATAGTAATCAAACAAACTTAATCATTCTGCATTCAGTCTTCAGACATTATGCTTAACAATTCAGTTATTTATTCAACATTTAGTGTTCAATGCTTAATTCTATCAAATGGAGCCTTAGTGCCCACACCTACCTAGAAAAAGAGCACTTTATAAGAATATGGTGAATATCTTCCTCCTCAACTCCGCACATGGGGCATAAATCGTCTGTTAAAACCTTTTTTTTTTCGTTAGATTATGACAAGTAGGTAGTAGATTCTTACATGCTCGCCATACAAAAATCTTAGTTTTAGTCGGCAAATTTAACGAGTATAACCACTTACAAGCATTCAGATTATCTCCGTTAGAACTGCTAGTCGCCTGGTTGCGATCCTGAAGTGATCCCAATCACATCAAGCAATCAAAGATTTCAAAAGTTTTCTATTCACATTTTAAATTGGTCCAGATCAGATTTCAAAGATATAAATCTTGGAATGTTCTAATTGATGCGATCACATATTATAAGCGTTTGGAATGTTTAAGTTTTCAACAATGAAAGATACACACACTTTTTAGGAGATACGAGAGCTCTTTATTAGTGCATTTCAGCCTTGGAAGATCAAGACAATGATTTAAAATGTTTTCCTAATTTAGTTTCAATAAATGTTGATTAGATTGGCTGATTTGTGGCTGATTTGATTATTTGAATAATGATTCCAATATCTTAGTTTATTTTCATAGATTAGAGCAACTGAACCCAATATAAACTATAAAGGGATCAAATTGTATGAATAAAAACACACAATAATGTATTGAAATCTTTTGAATAAGAGTGTGTGCCTTCGGTTCTTCAAGATCCATTATTTTTAAATGAACTTATCGGAGTTATTCTCCGTGGCATTCGCCCCTGACTTATCAATCAATCTTCCGAAATTAATTGTAGCGTCTTCGCATACCAAGGTTCTTGCCTCTTTATAGGCAATGGGTCGAGGTTCCACCCTATTGAATCCTTCTTTGGACGGTCCATGATATGAAATCCGAAGTATTGATATTGGGTCTCGTCACGATGTTGGCATGGTTCGTTTCATTTGGTACTCAGAGCCAACTTCACAAGAAGGTTTCGCCTATCCTTTTGAGTTTTTTTTCCTTTGTTTTCTTTTTTTTTGGCTTTAGTCTTTTGGTTTCGCCTATATTTTTTTTGTTTGAGTCTTTTGTTCTTTTTTTTTTCGCCATTATTTTTTTTTAGGGTAAATTGCACCCACACCCCTGAGGTATACTTAAATAATTGTAAGGTCCCTGTGGTATTAATAATTACACTCACCCCCCTGAAAGGTAGTTAAAAACTCTAACGGGATAATGCATTGGATACATTATTTCGATAGAGTTCTAATGGACTATTACTTTTAGCTAGTTGTGGAGATAACATAGAGTTATGGGAGAGTTATGGGGTGACGTGGCTCCCCCAATATTTTTTAAATCACCCATAACTCTTTGTTGTCTTCACCACTAGCTAAAAGTAAAAGTCCATTAGAACCCTATCGGAATAATGTATCCAATGCATTATCCTGTTAGAATTTTTAACTACCTTTCATGGGGGTGAGTGTAATTATTAATACCACAGGGACCTTACCGTTATTTAAGCATACCTCAGGGGTGTGGGTGTAATTTACCCTTTTTTTTTATCTTTTATTTCCTGAAAAAAATTTATAAAAATTATAGAAATAAAATATAAAATAATAGTAAATTAGAAACGAAAAATATTTTTTTTTTCTTAAAAAAGGAAAAATGTAAATGAGGATGCGAGTATGGAAAGAAGATAGTGTAAGTGCAATTTTGGGATTAGAGAGAATGTGAAAGGAGTATGGTTTATCTCAAAGAGTGAAATATGGATTAGGTATCTCCTTATTAATGATATGTTTGAGAATTTTCTCAAAGAGCCCCATAGTATAGGGATTATTAGTGAGAATCCCTCACTAGTTACGTATAATAACAATGAATCCAATCCGTTTTGCTTTATTAGTGAAAACCTCCTAATTAGTTAATTAGATTAATATTTAACAAACTAATATTTAATATACTTATTTTTCCCTTACAGGTCATATTTTTAAGATTTTTTATTACGTAACCCTATTTATTTCATCCCTTTTCTTTTCTCTTCAGTACTAGCTACCTTCTCCGCTTTGAAAATATTTATCCACGGCCGCTCTGTGTCTCAGCCACCACGGCTGCCCCAACACTCTGATTTGGCATTCCCATTTTGTATCACATCGACAGCCGACAAGTATTTGTCATTGTCTTCCACCCACGACACAAGCGAACCCATCGTCACATTATGTGATGGTTCTCGAGTCGTCGGCGGCGGAAGTCACTCCTCCTATCCCGAAAGGTCTTCGCCTTCGCGGGCATAATTCCCCGAGGTGGTGGAGAAGATGGTGTGCACTCTGTTTTACTTTTTGAGATGGGAGATATGGACGAGGTGGCGGATCTGCACAACCATTTCGAGATCTTCTCGCCTCCAGATGGTGTTGCTTCCGCCTGCATCGACGGAGTGAAAATAAGCAAGAAACAAAAATTTTGAATGTAAGGGTATATTTCAACTTTGAATTGGATTTTTGATTGTATCGTTGGTGTGTTTTTTGGTATCATAGTTATACTTGCAATATTTTCATAGTTATTTTTTAGTCGTTTTGTTATTTTTTAAAGTCATTTTTTGTTATCGTTGTATTTTAGTTTTGGTTACTTTTTACAGTTGATTTGTGATTTTTGTAATTGCTTTTGATTTGTAGGTGTGAAGTTTATGCCAATAATTGCTCCATCTTTTCCATTGTTGTTGGTGGTGGACTTGTGAGAGTGTTTTTTTTTAAGTTGATTTCGATACATTTATAGTTGATTTAGATACATTTGTAGTTGTTTTCAATAATTTTTGTAGTTGTTTTTGAATGTTGTAGTTATTTCGCTAACTTTCAAGTTGATTTCGACATTTTTTATTGTTGATTTCGTTTGTCTATAGTTGATTTTGTTAATTTGTAGTTGATTTTATTTTTTGGTAAACCTACTATTAGAAACCACTATTTTTTGTGGTTAGTAGTATTACTGTTCTTACAATAATATTACTAATATTACTGTCATAAACAATAATATTATTATTTTTGGCTTTTTATTATTTTTGTCTTTGTTGACCGGTCAACATAGTAATATTATTGAATTACACAATAATTTATAATCTAACATAGTGATTTTGTTATGTTAGTATTATTGTG
This sequence comes from Erythranthe guttata, assembly GCF_000504015.1. The sequence continues at coordinate 263,334 of NW_012192960.1, forward strand.
GTAGATAGTCATATAACAAAATGACTGTGTTAAACAATAATATAGTTATGTTGTAATACATATCCACACAATTCCTTGTGGGTTAAGTATTAAACACTACGTGTCATTTTCTCTTTTGTCCTAATCTTAGTTAGCATGACAAAACTATCATATTCTTTGAATATAAATAGAGGTAATGGGAGAGGATGAATGTAGTAGTTCTGATTTTCAATTTCAATCTCTTAACAACATTCATAGCTTAGCTATCTCTTCGTATATGTATATATCATTACAATTTATCTAGAATTTATTATTTATTCTATAACACGTTATCAGCATGAGCCTTTGCTCGATAAGGATTTGCTATTTTTTGTATTATTCTTTATATTTTATTTTACGAAAATCCACATCCTCGATTCTATTGTCGTAAAGACAAACGAGAATGATGAGCGAATACTTCGGTATTTTATACGCTATCATTTCTCAAAGGATATGATGGATTCGTGTATATTAATCTATTGCTTATTTATTTGTTGAATTGCTGCTGAAAATTATATTTGCAAGCTTGTGGATCCCAAGCAGTGCTATAAGCACGTGCTAATTTTAACAGATCTGTGGGCCGACTTAGATGCCAAGATATTAACTCCGAGCATGATGCTCGTCGAGTAAAAGATATAGTAATCTCAGTTGAAGGTCGATTTAGAGACTATGAGATTAACTCCGAGCATAAGCTCGTGGAGTTGGGGAAATAATAATCTCCGTTTAAAGCCGATTTAAAGGCTATTGTTTTAACTCCGGGCATAGTACCCGTAGAGCTTAACAGAGACCGTATAGAGGTCATACTATAACTCCGAGTGGATAAACTCGTTGAGTCGAGACGTTGGAATTCCCGTCAAGTAAATGAAATTTAGCTCCGAGTCTAAGATCATTGAGACTAGAAAGCCGATTTAAAGGCTAAATCATAATAATATCTCCGAGCCTGAAGCTCGTTGAGTTAAGACGTGATAATATCCGTCAAAAGCCGATTTAAAGGCCAAATATCTGAACATATCTCCGAGCCTGAAGCTCGTTGAGTTAAGACATGATAATATCCGTCAAAAGCCGATTTAAAGGTAAAATATCTGAAAATATCTTCGAGCCTGAAGCTCGTTGAGTTAAGACGTGATAATATCCCTCAAAAGCCGATTTAAAGGCTAAATCTCTGAATATATCTCCGAGCCTGAAGCTCGTTCAGTTAAGACGTGATAATATATGTCAAAAGTCGATTTAAAGGCCAAATATCTGAAGATATCTCCGAGCCTGAAGCTCGTTGAGTTAAGACGTGTTAATATCCGTCAAAAGCCGATTTGAAGGCCAAATATCTGAATATATCTCCGAGCCTGAAGCTCGTAGAGTCGCTAGACAAGGTAAAACCCGTCAAGAGCCAACTTAGAGGCTATTAATCACAAGCCCAAATTTAAAGGGTTTTGGGTTATCTTGTACCCAGTGTATATATATCTCTCTCGGAAGATGTAATTCCCGAGATTGAGTTATTTTGTGTGTATCCATGTTTAACCTCTCTTGGATGCTGTGATTCCCAAGATCGAGTTGTTTGGGTAAACCCATATGTACATATCTCCCTTGGAGGATAAATACCCGAGGTCGAGCTGATTGTGATACGCGTACATGAAAAACATGGACGAATATGACTATTGCCTACTCGATAGCGCAACTACACACTCAATATTAAATAATTAAATATATTTCTCGAGTGTGACATTGTGCAAGGCACAAGTTAAAATCATATCAAATCCCGTAGAAATAATAGATGACTTCGGGAATGCAACAATTATGTTGCCTAATGATACTACTACGTATGTTTATCTACGCGAAATATAGCATTTATGCGTTTGCTGGCACATATTATTGTCCAGCTCTGGAAATAAATGTCGAGCACCCAGTAGCATACGTTGACACTCAAAATGGACTGGCAGAATCTTTGATTTAACGCATCCAAATAATTGCTCGTACTTTGCTGGTGAGATCTAACCTCACTAGTGCAGCATGGGGCGATGCAGTATTGCATACATCAGCACTGATTAAAGTACGCCCCACTGCTTATCATATGCATTCCCCAATGCACTTGGACTTTGAGCCCAATATTTCGCACCTTCGCACATTTGGTTGCGCTATGCAAGTGCCAATTCCTCCTCCTCAGAGGATTAAAATGGGTCCCCAACGCCGAATTTGCATATATACGTTGGGTTTGATTCACCGTCAATTATTAGGTTCTTGGAACCAATGACGGGTGATTTATTTACCGCTAGATTTGCGGATTATCACTTTGATGAGACATTATTTATACCGATTGGTAAGGATATTCAGAATATCCGTGATAAAGATAAACAAAAACCAATGGAGAATCTTACATGGTGTGAGCAACATTTATCTCATCTCGACCCACGTACCTCTGAATGTGAAGATGAGATCCATAGAAGCATTCATTTATAAAATATTTCTAATAGATTTACTCATGCAGTTAATGGTGCCAGTAAACTCACGAAGTCTTATATTCCAGCTGCGAATGTAAATCGATGAACCCTCGAACCATGTGGTTCCTAGTGAGAATGCTCCAGATGAATCTGTTGAGCCTGATATCGAAAAGTCGATATCAAATCTCGGGAATACCGAGAATCCCATAAGTTATTTCAATGGAATATGTGATATAAATGAGATAATCATCAATAATATTTTTACATTCTCAATTTATCAATAGATTGTCTACGATGATTATAATAGTGAACATTTTTTTGTAATGTTGCAGGTATATCTTGTTGATTTAACAGACATGTTCACTGCCATGATAATGTTAATTATATAGTGTAGGGAAGAGTCAGATATACAAAGAGTGGATACATAAAAGGTGATAGGACCAATCTCGTCATCACCAAAGTTCTCCCACACACATAAGATATAGAAGAACGGAGAAATCGATGTTCGACAAACTCGTCATTCGCCATTTGGGAAGTTGGTATACGCCATTGGAATGAGAAGAACCAATATGAAGCAAGATTGACGCCCCTTTTCAGAACCTATATTGCTCATTTCAGGGGGAGCAATAGTGCGTTGCACTCTTTTTCCCTTTTGTCTGGTTTTATCCCATTGGGTTTTCCAACAAAGGTTTTTAACGAGGCAGCTTATGCACATAGCTTGGATTTGAGTTATGCACTCTTTTTCCCTTTTCATCGGTTTTATCCCTTCCGACTTGAGGTTTTTAACGAGGCATATATATTTTACTCATCCAATTTACAGCCGACATTATAATACTTAGTCTAAGGGCGAGTGTTGTAATACATATCCACACAATTCCTTGTGGACTAAGTATTAAACACTACGTGTCATTTTCTCTTTTGTGCTAATCTTAGTTAGCATGACAAAACTATCATATTCATGGTATATAAATAGAGGCAATGGGAGAGGAGGAATGTAGTAGTTTTGGTTTTCAATTTCAATCTCTTAGCAACATTTATAGCTTAGCTATCTCTTCGTATATGTATATAGCATTACATTTTTTCTAGAATTTATTATTTATTCTATAACAAGTTATTATTAATGTCAACCACAATAGTATTATTGTTTCTTACGGGGGCCAAAAAATGTTCAGGAAACACCAGCGTTGAATGCTGGTCTGCAGCGTCGGCAGCAATAAAAAAAAGCATAAAATAAATGCAATGCCGAAAACTAGCGGCGACGGTCAAAATTGGGTTAGTAGTCAAAATTGAATAATTGGTTAAATTTGGGGTCAAAATTAAATTGGGTTAAAGGGATGAAATTGAAGCATATTAAAATGGGAGGGGGTATTTTAGTCTTTTACGCATCTTTGAACTTTGTCTGAACTTTTTGTAAAATAGTTTTTGATCTAGTCCTTTTTATGACTAAGTAGTCCATCATGGACTTATTTGTAATAATTCATTATTACAAATGCTTCAAGTTTCTATGCCTTTAAGATCGATGTGAGGTGACTAGTTAGTACTATGCTAAAAATGTTGTTTGAATTTCTGTAAAAGTTAACTGTAAACTTATTTATCTAATATTATAACTTGCTTAAAAATGGCTAATATGTGAAAAAAATTACAATAAAATAGACAACACTTAAAGGTAATCGTCAAATGATGAAACTTTGTACATCAAATAAAAATAGGACGAACATGATTTCACATTTACAAGAGATTTAGTCAAATTAAACCATACACACAAATTTCACAAACTCATTAAATTGTTTTTAAGAAAAATTTCAATGATCGACCATTGTTTTTTATAAACCCTTGGACATGTTCTGATCAACATCGGCCTGTGTTTTCCATTTAGGACTCTCCTCGGGAAAATTGGACATCCAAAACATATTTAATTACCCTTATATTTGAGGTACCAACTCCCCCAACCAAAATTGGCTAGGAGGAATTCAAGATCCACCAATTAAAATGAATGATGCCATGTTACCATGATAAAGATTCAGCCAATTGATCATCATATCATACGAATTTGCCAAACTCGTCGAATCTTTTGAATTCAATTTTGTTTTTCCTTCTAGAAATTTTATAGACCTCTTTAACAGATCTAATCATTGATAATTTAGGTCATCAATGTTTGGTGGGCAACATTTTAGGCATAGAGTAGCCTTCCTCAAGTTCTCGTTCTCGTTTTATTTTTTGGGCATCCCTCATCTTGCTTCAATTGGGCCTCCATTCGGACGAGTTCCTAATTATGCATGGTCGTGTCATTCTTATATTAGAGTTTCGGCTTTTGTATCAACATTAGGGTTTCCGAAAGAGTGAGTCTTTTCACTAAGGGGGAAAGGAACCGCAATACTTTCGGCACCGCAAATTAAAGGATGTTGAGTTCACTAGCCTTTTTGAAGAGGCCAGCTCGTCTTTTAGAGAACGTGATAACTGGAAGGCCTCGTTCTCAAATTTCGCCAAATTTATTTTCTATCGCCGTTTGGCTTTTCTCTGTGGGTTTTTCCGGAATAGATGTGTCGCGCTCCTCTAGAACGAGTAGTTTTGATTGGATGAATTCATTTTGCATAAAAAATAAAAAGAAAACATGGATGTGTAGTGAACTGATCAAATGAAAAATAAAAACACCCAATATAAAAACTGATGAACACATGATTTTCCGATACAAGGCTAATGGAAAATTTGTGGTTTTATCCATATAAGAAAGAACTATTTATATAAGAGGGGACTCGTGCCGAATATATCTCCCTCTTTGTTTTTTTAATAAATATCGTTAAATTACAAAATTTGGTTTCGACTACTCCGGATTTATCAAATTAATCCATACCATATCAAGTCTTCAATATGTGAATGTTACCATTCTAAAGGAAATCACGCTAAAAATAATCGGATGCTAATAATATATATAAATCAGATAACATACAGTTAGTTGGTTTTGGAATTGCAATTATTACTTTATCTCCTAGAGAATCTTTGGATATAATGTTGAGATTATTTTGTAAGGAAAAAGTGAGTGTTAATTATAAAATTTAGGTCATTTCATTGAATAAGAATCACCGTTCAAGATTCGGCTAATATATATGAAAATCAACTGTAAATACACATAAAAACAACCGCGCTCTTTTACAAGAAAACATTAGTTGTGCGATATTCAAATTAATTCTTTTTTTTATGAAATTCATGATAAATGTTAAGGTGGACAGAATTAAATAATAATTGAATAAATTTATTAAAGTGCAGTCACAAAATTTGTCAGCCTTCTATGATTACAAATATAATTTGCCAAAATATTATTGCACATCTTAAATATTAATTGATTCTCAATATCGAAAATGCAATTTATCTGAGTAGTATTCAAATTTTCATATATGATTTTGGTTTAGATTATAATCATTTTCTTTAATATTATTTAATTACAGTCATTGGAAATGAGGTACTTGTTGAGAAATGGACTCAAAATGAACTTTACGATTGGGCCCAACTCCACGCTCCTACTAGGCAACCCACACAAGGAAATGGGCCGGTTTTACTAAACCCAAACCAACTTTGGTCAATATTAGGTCTTGATTGTTGACTTATCTTGGTTGATCATAAGCGCACTTGCTCTTATTCATCTCCTCACCTCTATCAAACATAATTCTCATTTGACTGTGCCTCTTTCTTTCCCTCTCTCCGATGTATCTCCGTTCAACTTTTTCTTTTTCCTGTGACCTATTAATGGAGTCTTCACTTTTACTCGGTTGACTTGGACTTTGGAGCATATTCTACGGTTCAGTTCATTGATGTTTTGGTTATAAATACACGTTATGAGAGAGAGAAAGCATAACATTGGTCTTTCTACACACTTCACTATATTTAGTCTTAATCTTCTTCTCTGAGTGATTAAACAATAATAAAATGAGAAAGTTAGAGTTTGAACAGAGTGATTGAGTGATCTTGATATCTAATTCACTGTGCATGTGTTGGTGAGTCAAGTTGGCTGAGAGGATTGGTTAGAAGTAGGTTTGGGCTGAGTGAGACCAAAGATGGTGTTTGTTCATGTGTGGAGTTGCCCCCATTGTGGATTTCTGGACAAAAGAACTAGACTGGACTAAAGGAGATTGAGCCAAAGTTATTGAAAAAAATGATTCCATGTGTTGGATTCACCAGCCAAAGGGTTGTTGTTGATCTAAGATACACCTCCACATTCAAACATTTGTTTAAATACATATTTAAATTAGTAAGAGTTGGTCTTCATATCTAACTCACCTTGTCCAGCCCAAAAGTGTTCGGGAATCTGGGCTGAGGGGTTGACTGGGTCTGCTAACCCTCACCATGGCTTAATTTTTGTTCTATTTCTCTATATATCTTTGAATCTTTGTGCTTCTAAGTGATATTCAATGTTTAATGCTTAATTCTATCAAACGGAGCCTTAGTTCCCACACCTACCTAGAAAAAGAGCACTTTATAAGAATATGGTGAATATCTTCCTCCTCAACTCCGCACATGGGGCATAAATCGTCTGTTAAAACTTTTTTTTTTCCTTAGATTATGACAAGTAGGTAGTAGATTCTTACATGCTCGCCATACAAAAATCTTAGTTTTAGTCGGCAAATTTAACGACTATAACCACTTCCAAGCATTCAGATTATCTCCGTTAGAACTGCTAGTCGCCTGGTTGCGATCCTGAAGTGATCCCAATCACATCAAGCAATCAAAGATTTCAAAAGTTTTCTATTCACATTTTAAATTGGTCCAGATCAGATTTCAAAGATATAAATCTTGGAATGTTCTAATTGATGCGATCACATATTATAAGCCTTTGGAATGTTTAAGATTTCAACAATGAAAGATACACACACTTTTTAGGAGATACGAGGGCTCTTTATTAGTGCATTTCAGCCTTGGAAGATCAAGACAATGATTTAAAATGCTTTCCTAATTTAGTTTCAATAAATGTTGATTAGATTGGCTGATTTGTGGCTGATTTGATTATTTGAATAATGATTCCAATATCTTAGTTTATTTTCATAGATTAGAGCAGCTGAACCCAATATAAACTATAAAGGGATCAAATTGTATGAATAAAAGCACACAACAATGTATTGAAATCTTTTGAATAAGAGTGTGTGCCTTCGGTTCTTCAAGAACCATTATTTTTAAATGAACTTATCGGAGTTATTCTCCGTGGCATTCGCCCCGTCTTATCAATCAATCTTCCGAAATTAATTGTAGCTTCTTCGCATACCACGGTTCTTGCCTCTTTATAGGCAATGGGTCGAGGTTCCACCCTATTGAATCCTTCTTTGGACGGTCCATGATATGAAATCCGAAGTATTGATATTGGGTCTCATCACGATGTTGGCGTGGTTCGTTTCATTTGGTACTCAGAGCCAACTTCCCGAGAAGGTTTCGCCTATCCTTAAGAGTTTTTTTCCCCTAGATTTTTTTTTTTTTTTTATTTTTTTATTTAGGCTTTAGTCTTTTGGTTTTGCCTAATTTTTTTTATTGTTTGAGTCTTTTGTTCTTTTTTTCGCCTATATTTTTTTTATCTTTTATTTCCTGAAAAAAATTTATAAAAATTATAGATATAAAATATAAAATAATAGTAAATTAGAAACGAAAAATATTTTTTTTTTCTTAAAAAAGGAAAAATGTAAATGAGGATGCGAGTATGGAAAGAAGATAGTGTAAGTGCAATTTTGGGATTAGAGAGAATGTGAAAGGAGTATGGTTTATCTCAAAGAGTGAAATATGGATTAGGTATCTCCTTATTAATGATATGTTTGAAAATTTTCTCAAAGAGCCCCATAGTCTAGGGATTATTAGTGAGAATCCCTCACTAGTTACGTATAATAAAAATGAATCCAGTCCCTTGTGCTTTATTAGTAAAAACCTCCTAATTAGTTAATTAGATTAATATTTAACAAACTAATATTTAATATACTTATTTTTCCCTTACAGGTCATATTTTTAAGATTTTTTATTACGTAACCCTATTTATTTTATCCCTTTTCTTTTCTCTCCAGTACTAGCTACCTTCTCCGCTTTGAAAATGTTTATCCACGGCCGCTCTGTGTCTCAGCCACCACGGCTGCCCCAACACTCTGATTTGGCATTCCCATTTTGTATCACGTCGACAGCCGACAACTATTTGTCATTGTCGTCCACCCACGACACAAGCGAACCCATCGTCACATTATGTGATGGTTCTCGAGACGTCGGCGACGGAAGTCACTCCTCCTATCCCGAAAGGGTCTGCGCCTTCGCGGGCATAATTCCCCGAGGTGGTGGAGAAGATGGTGTGCACTCTGTTTTACTTTTTGAGATGGGAGATGTGGACGAGGCGGCGGATCTGCACAACCATTTCGAGATCTTCTCGCCTCCAGATGGTGTTGCTTCCGCCTGCATCGACGGGTTGAAAATAAGCAAGAAACAAAAATTTGGAATGTAAGGGTATATTTCAACTTTGAATTGGATTTTTTGATTGTATCGTTGGTGTGTTTTTTGTTATCATAGTTATACTTGCAATATTTTCATAGTTATTTTTTAGTCGTTTTGTTATGTTTTAAAGTCATTTTTTGTTATCGTTGTATTTTAGTTTTGGTTACTTTTTACAGTTGATTTGTGATTTTTGTAATTGCTTTTGATTTGTAGGTGTGAAGTTTATGCCAATAATTGCTCCATCTTTTGCATTGTTGTTGGTGGTGGACTTGTGAGAGTGTTTTTTTTTTAAGTTGATTTCGATACATTTATAGTTGATTTAGATACATTTGTAGTTGTTTTCAATAATTTTTGTAGTTGTTTTTGAATGTTGTAGTTATTTCGCTAACTTTCAAGTTGATTTCGACATTTTTTATTGTTGATTTCGTTTGTCTATAGTTGATTTTGTTAATTTGTAGTTGATTTTATTTTTTGGTAAACCTACTATTAGAAACCACTATTTTTTGTGGTTAGTAGTATTACTGTTCTTACAATAATATTACTAATATTACTGTCATAAACAATAATATTATTATTTTTGGCTTTTTATTATTTTTGTCTTTGTTGACCGGTCAACATAGTAATATTATTGAATTACACAATAATTTATAATCTAACATAGTGATTTTGTTATGTTAGTATTATTGTGGTAGATAGTCATATAACAAAATGACTGTGTTAAACAATAATATAGTTATGTTGTAATACATATCCACACAATTCCTTGTGGGTTAAGTATTAAACACTACGTGTCATTTTCTCTTTTGTCCTAATCTTAGTTAGCATGACAAAACTATCATATTCTTTGAATATAAATAGAGGTAATGGGAGAGGATGAATGTAGTAGTTCTGATTTTCAATTTCAATCTCTTAACAACATTCATAGCTTAGCTATCTCTTCGTATATGTATATATCATTACAATTTATCTAGAATTTATTATTTATTCTATAACACGTTATCAGCATGAGCCTTTGCTCGATAAGGATTTGCTATTTTTTGTATTCTTCTTTATATTTTATTTTACGAAAATCCACATCCTCGATTCTATTGTCGTAAAGACAAACGAGAATGATGAGCGAATACTTCGGTATTTTATACGCTATCATTTCTCAAAGGATATGATGGATTCGTGTATATTAATCTATTGCTTATTTATTTGTTGAATTGCTGCTGAAAATTATATTTGCAAGCTTGTGGATCCCAAGCAGTGCTATAATCACGTGCTAATTTTAACAGATCTGTGGGCCGACTTAGATGCCAAGATATTAACTCCGAGCATGATGCTCGTCGAGTAAAAGATATAGTAATCTCAGTTGAAGGTCGATTTAGAGACTATGAGATTAACTCCGAGCATAAGCTCGTGGAGTTGGGGAAATAATAATCTCCGTTTAAAGCCGATTTAAAGGCTATTGTTTTAACTCCGGGCATAGTACCCGTAGAGCTTAACAGAGACCGTATAGAGGTCATACTATAACTCCGAGTGGATAAACTCGTTGAGTCGAGACGTTGGAATTCCCGTCAAGTAAATGAAATTTAGCTCCGAGTCTAAGATCGTTGAGACTAGAAAGCCGATTTAAAGGCTAAATCATAATAATATCTCCGAGCCTGAAGCTCATTGAGTTAAGACGTGATAATAATCGTCAAAAGCTGATTTAAAGGCCAAATATCTGAACATATCTCCGAGCCTGAAGCTCGTTGAGTTAAGACATGATAATATCCGTCAAAAGCCGATTTAAAGGTAAAATATCTGAAAATATCTTCGAGCCTGAAGCTCGTTGAGTTAAGACGTGATAATATCCCTCAAAAGCCGATTTAAAGGCTAAATCTCTGAATATATCTCCGAGCCTGAAGCTCGTTCAGTTAAGACGTGATAATATATGTCAAAAGTCGATTTAAAGGCCAAATATCTGAAGATATCTACGAGCCTGAAGCTCGTTGAGTTAAGACGTGTTAATATCCGTCAAAAGCCGATTTGAAGGCCAAATATCTGAATATATCTCCGAGCCTGAAGCTCGTAGAGTCGCTAGACAAGGTAAAACCCGTCAAGAGCCAACTTAGAGGCTATTAATCACAAGCCCAAATTTAAAGGGTTTTAGGTTATCTTGTACCCAGTGTATATATATCTCTCTCGGAAGATGTAATTCCCGAGATTGAGTTATTTTGTGTGTATCCATGTTTAACCTCTCTTGGATGCTGTGATTCCCAAGATCGAGTTGTTTGGGTAAACCCATATGTACATATCTCCCTTGGAGGATAAATACCCGAGGTCGAGCTGATTGTGATACGCGTACATGAAAAACATGGACGAATATGACTATTGCCTACTCGATAGCGCAACTACACACTCAATATTCAATAATTAAATATATTTCTCGAGTGTGACATTGTGCAAGGCACAAGTTAAAATCATATCAAATCCCGTAGAAATAATAGATGACTTCGGGAATGCAACAATTATGTTGCCTAATGATACTACTACGTATGTTTATCTACGCGAAATATAGCATTTATGCGTTTGCTGGCACATATTATTGTCCAGCTCTGGAAATAAATGTCGAGCACCCAGTAGCATACGTTCACACTCAAAATGGACTGGCAGAATCTTTGATTTAACGCATCCAAATAATTGCTCGTACTTTGCTGGTGAGATCTAACCTCACTAGTGCAGCATGGGGCGATGCAGTATTGCATACATCAGCACTGATTAAAGTACGCCCCACTGCTTATCATATGCATTCCCCAATGCACTTGGACTTTGAGCCCAATATTTCGCACCTTCGCACATTTGGTTGCGCTATGCAAGTGCCAATTCCTCCTCCTCAGAGGATTAAAATGGGTCCCCAACGCCGAATTTGCATATATACGTTGGGTTTGATTCACCGTCAATTATTAGGTTCTTGGAACCAATGACGGGTGATTTATTTACCGCTAGATTTGCGGATTATCACTTTGATGAGACATTATTTATACCGATTGGTAAGGATATTCAGAATATCCGTGATAAAGATAAACAAAAACCAATGGAGAATCTCACATGGTGTGAGCAACATTTATCTCATCTCGACCCACGTACCTCTGAATGTGAAGATGAGATCCATAGAAGCATTCATTTATAAAATATTTCTAATAGATTTACTCATGCAGTTAATGGTGCCAGTAAACTCACGAAATCTTATATTCCAGCTGCGAATGTAAATCGATGAACCCTCGAACCATGTGGTTCCTAGTGAGAATGCTCCAGATGAATCTGTTGAGCCTGATATCGAAAAGTCGATATCAAATCTCGGGAATACCGAGAATCCCATAAGTTATTTCAATGGAATATGTGATATAAATGAGATAATCATCAATAATATTTTTACATTCTCAATTTATCAATAGATTGTCTACGATGATTATAATAGTGAACATTTTTTTGTAATGTTGCAGGTATATCTTGTTGATTTAACAGACATGTTCACTGCCATGATAATGTTAATTATATAGTGTAGGGAAGAGTCAGATATACAAAGAGTGGATACATAAAAGGTGATAGGACCAATCTCGTCATCACCAAAGTTCTCCCACACACATAAGATATAGAAGAACGGAGAAATCGATGTTCGACAAACTCGTCATTAACCATTTGGGAAGTTGGTATACGCCATTGGAATGAGAAGAGCCAATATGAAGCAAGATTGACGCCCCTTTTCCGAACCTATATTGCTCATTTCAGGGGGAGCAATAGTGCGTTGCACTCTTTTTCCCTTTTGTCTGGTTTTATCCCATTGGGTTTTCCAACAAAGGTTTTTAACGAGGTAGCTTATGCACGTAGCTTGGATTTGAGTTATGCACTCTTTTTCCCTTTTCATCGGTTTTATCCCTTCCGACTTGAGGTTTTTAACGAGGCATATATATTTTACTCATCCAATTTACAGCCGACATTATAATACTTAGTCTAAGGGCGAGTGTTGTAATACATATCCACACAATTCCTTGTGGACTAAGTATTAAACACTACGTGTCATTTTCTCTTTTGTCCTAATCTTAGTTAGCATGACAAAACTATCATATTCATTGTATATAAATAGAGGCAATGGGAGAGGAGGAATGTAGTAGTTTTGGTTTTCAATTTCAATCTCTTAGCAACATTTATAGCTTAGCTATCTCTTCGTATATGTATATAGCATTACATTTTTTCTAGAATTTATTATTTATTCTATAACAAGTTAATATTAATGTCAACCACAATAGTATTATTGTTTCTTACGGGGGCCAAAAAATGTTCAGGAAACACCAGCGTTGAATGCTGGTCTGCAGCGTCGGCAGCAATAAAAAAAAGCATAAAATAAATGCAATGCCGAAAACTAGCGGCGACGGTCAAAATTGGGTTAGTAGTCAAAATTGAATAATTGGTTAAATTTGGGGTCAAAATTAAATTGGGTTAAAGGGATGAAATTGAAGCATATTAAAATGGGAGGGGGTATTTTAGTCTTTTACGCATCTTTGGACTTTGTCTGAACTTTTTGTAAAATAGTTTTTGATCTAGTCCTTTTTATGACTAAGTAGTCCATCATGGACTTATTTGTAATAATTCATTATTACAAATGCTTCAAGTTTCTATGCCTTTAAGATCGATGTGAGGTGACTAGTTAGTACTATGCTAAAAATGTTGTTTGAATTTATGTAAAAGTTAACTGTAAACTTATTTATCCAATATTATAACTTGCTTAAAAATGGCTAGTATGTGAAAACAATTACAATAAAATAGACAACACTTAAAGGTAATCGTCAAATGATGAAACTTTGTACATCAAATAAAAATAGGACGAACATGATTTCACATTTACAAGAGATTTAGTCAAATTAAACCAGACACACAAATTTCACAAACTCATTAAATTGTTTTTAAGAAAAATTTCAATGATCGACCATTGTTTTTTATAAACCCTTGGACATGTTCTGATCAACATCGGCCTGTGTTTTCCATTTAGGACTCTCCTCGGGAAAATTGGACATCCAAAACATATTTAATTACCCTTATAATTTGAGGTACCAACTCCCCCAACCAAAATTGGCTAGGAGGAATTGAAGATCCACCAATTAAAATGAATGATGCCATGTTACCATGATAAAGATTCAGCCAATTGATCATCATATCATACGAATTTGCCAAACTCGTCGAATCTTTTGAATTCAATTTTGTTTTTCCTTCTAGAAATTTTATAGACCTCTTTAACAGATCTAATCATTGATAATTTAGGTCATCAATTGTTTGGTGGGCAACATTTTAGGCATAGAGTAGCCTTCCTCAAGTTCTCGTTCTCGTTTTTTTTTTTTTTTTTTTTTGGGCATCCCTCATCTTGCTTCAATTGGGCCTCCATTCGGACGAGTTCCTAATTATGCATGGTCGTGTCATTCTTATATTAGAGTTTCGGCTTTTGTATCAACATTAGGGTTTCCGAAAGAGTGAGTCTTTTCACTAAGGGGGAAAGGAACCGCAATACTTTCGGCACCGCAAATTAAAGGATGTTGAGTTCACTAGCCTTTTTGAAGAGGCCAGCTCGTCTTTTAGAGAACGTGATAACTGGAAGGCCTCGTTCTCAAATTTTTCCAAATTTATTTTCTATCGCCGTTTGGCTTTTCTCTGTGGGTTTTTCCGGAATAGATGTGTCGCGCTCCTCTAGAACGAGTAGTTTTGATTGGATGAATTCATTTTGCATAAAAAATAAAAAGAAAACAAGGATGTGTAGTGAACTGATCAAATGAAAAATAAAAACACCCAATATAAAAACTGATGAACACATGATTTTCCGATACAAGGCTAATGGAAAATTTGTGGTTTTATCCATATAAGAAAGAACTATTTATATAAGAGGGGACTCGTGCCGAATATATCTCCCTCTTTGTTTTTTTAATAAATATCGTTAAATTACAAAATTTGGTTTCGACTACTCCGGATTTATCAAATTAATCCATACCATATCAAGTCTTCAATATGTGAATGTTACCATTCTAAAGGAAATCACGCTAAAAATAATCGGATGCTAATAATATATATAAATCAGATAAGATACAGTTAGTTGGTTTTGGAATTGCAATTATTACTTTATCTCCCAGAGAATCTTTGGATATAATGTTGAGATTATTTTGTAAGGAAAAAGTGAGTGTTAATTATAAAATTTAGGTCATTTCATTGAATAAGAATCACCGTTCAAGATTCGGCTAATATATATGAAAATCAACTGTAAATACACATAAAAACAACCGCGCTCTTTTACAAGAAAACATTAGTTGTGCGATATTCAAATTAATTCTTTTTTTTATGAAATTCATGATAAATGTTAAGGTGGACAAAATTAAATAATAATTGAATAAATTTATTAAAGTGCAGTCACAAAATTTGTCAGCCTTCTATGATTACAAATATAATTTGCCAAAATATTATTGCACATCTTAAATATTAATTGATTCTCAATATCGAAAATGCAATTTATCTGAGTAGTATTCAAATTTTCATATATGATTTTGGTTTAGATTATGATCATTTTCTTTAATATTATTTAATTACAGTCATTGGAAATGAGGTACTTGTTGAGAAATGGACTCAAAATGAACTTTACGATTGGGCCCAACTCCACGCTCCTACTAGGCAACCCACACAAGGAAATGGGCCGGTTTTACTAAACCCAAACCAACTTTGGTCAATATTAGGTCTTGATTGTTGACTTATCTTGGTTGATCATAAGCGCACCTGCTCTTATTCATCTCCTCACCTCTATCAAACATAATTCTCATTTGACTGTGCCTCTTTCTTTCCCTCTCTCCGATGTATCTCCGTTCAACTTTTTCTTTTTCCTGTGACCTATTAATGGAGTCTTCACTTTTACTCGGTTGACTTGGACTTTGGAGCATATTCTACGGTTCAGCTCATTGATGTTTTGGTTATAAATACACGTTATGAGAGAGAGAAAGCATAACATTGGTCTTTCTATACACTTCACTATATTTAGTCTTAATCTTCTTCTCTGAGTGATTAAACAATAATAAAATGAGAAAGTTAGAGTTTGAACAGAGTGATTGAGTGATCTTGATATCTAATTCACTGTGCATGTGTTGGTGAGTCAAGTTGGCTGAGAGGATTGGTTAGAAGTAGGTTTGGGCTGAGTGAGACCAAAGATGGTGTTTGTTCATGTGTGGAGTTGCCCCCATTGTGGATTTCTGGACAAAAGAACTAGACTGGACTAAAGGAGATTGAGCCAAAGTTATTGAAAAAAATGATTCCATGTGTTGGATTCACCTGCCAAAGGGTTGTTGTTGATCTAAGATACACCTCCACATTCAAACATTTGTTTAAATACATATTTAAATTAGTAAGAGTTGGTCTTCATATCTAACTCACCTTGTCCAGCCCAAAAGTGTTCGGGAATCTGGGCTGAGGGGTTGACTGGGTCTGCTAACCCTCACCATGGCTTAATTTTTGTTCTATTTCTCTATATATCTTTGAATCTTTGTGCTTTTAAGTGATATTCAATGTTTAATGCTTAATTCTATCAAACGGAGCCTTAGTTCCCACACCTACCTAGAAAAAGAGCACTTTATAAGAATATGGTGAATATCTTCCTCCTCAACTCCGCACATGGGGCATAAATCGTCTGTTAAAACTTTTTTTTTTCCTTAGATTATGACAAGTAGGTAGTAGATTCTTACATGCTCGCCATACAAAAATCTTAGTTTTAGTCGGCAAATTTAACGACTATAACCACTTCCAAGCATTCAGATTATCTCCGTTAGAACTGCTAGTCGCCTGGTTGCGATCCTGAAGTGATCCCAATCACATCAAGCAATCAAAGATTTCAAAAGTTTTCTATTCACATTTTAAATTGGTCCAGATCAGATTTCAAAGATATAAATCTTGGAATGTTCTAATTGATGCGATCACATATTATAAGCCTTTGGAATGTTTAAGATTTCAACAATGAAAGATACACACACTTTTTAGGAGATACGAGGGCTCTTTATTAGTGCATTTCAGCCTTGGAAGATCAAGACAATGATTTAAAAGGCTTTCCTAATTTAGTTTCAATAAATGTTGATTAGATTGGCTGATTTGTGGCTGATTTGATTATTTGAATAATGATTCCAATATCTTAGTTTATTTTCATAGATTAGAGCAGCTGAACCCAATATAAACTATAAAGGGATCAAATTGTATGAATAAAAGCACACAACAATGTATTGAAATCTTTTGAATAAGAGTGTGTGCCTTCGGTTCTTCAAGAACCATTATTTTTAAATGAACTTATCGGAGTTATTCTCCGTGGCATTCGCCCCGGCTTATCAATCAATCTTCCGAAATTAATTGTAGCTTCTTCGCATACCACGGTTCTTGCCTCTTTATAGGCAATGGGTCGAGGTTCCACCCTATTGAATCCTTCTTTGGACGGTCCATGATATGAAATCCGAAGTATTGATATTGGGTCTCATCACGATGTTGGCGTGGTTCGTTTCATTTGGTACTCAGAGCCAACTTCCCGAGAAGATTTCGCCTATCCTTTTGAGTTTTTTTCCCTTTGTTTTTTTTTTTTTTTTTGCTTTAGTCTTTTGGTTTTGCCTTAATTTTTTATTGTTTGAGTCTTTTGTTCTTTTTTTTCGCCTATATTTTTTTTATCTTTTATTTCCTGAAAAAAATTTATAAAAATTATAGATATAAAATATAAAATAATAGTAAATAAGAAACGAAAAATATGTTTTTTTTCTTAAAAAAGGAAAAATGTAAATGAGGATGCGAGTATGGAAAGAAGATAGTGTAAGTGCAATTTTGGGATTAGAGAGAATGTGAAAGGAGTATGGTTTATCTCAAAGAGTGAAATATGGATTAGGTATCTCCTTATTAATGATATGTTTGAAAATTTTCTCAAAGAGCCCCATAGTCTAGGGATTATTAGTGAGAATCCCTCACTAGTTACGTATAATAAAAATGAATCCAGTCCCTTGTGCTTTATTAGTAAAAACCTCCTAATTAGTTAATTAGATTAATATTTAACAAACTAATATTTAATATACTTATTTTTCCCTTACAGGTCATATTTTTAAGATTTTTTATTACGTAACCCTATTTATTTTATCCCTTTTCTTTTCTCTCCAGTACTAGCTACCTTCTCCGCTTTGAAAATGTTTATCCACGGCCGCTCTGTGTCTCAGCCACCACGGCTGCCCCAACACTCTGATTTGGCATTCCCATTTTGTATCACGTCGACAGCCGACAACTATTTGTCATTGTCGTCCACCCACGACACAAGCGAACCCATCGTCACATTATGTGATGGTTCTCGAGACGTCGGCGACGGAAGTCACTCCTCCTATCCCGAAAGGGTCTGCGCCTTCGCGGGCATAATTCCCCGAGGTGGTGGAGAAGATGGTGTGCACTCTGTTTTACTTTTTGAGATGGGAGATGTGGACGAGGCGGCGGATCTGCACAACCATTTCGAGATCTTCTCGCCTCCAGATGGTGTTGCTTCCGCCTGCATCGACGGGTTGAAAATAAGCAAGAAACAAAAATTTGGAATGTAAGGGTATATTTCAACTTTGAATTGGATTTTTTGATTGTATCGTTGGTGTGTTTTTTGTTATCATAGTTATACTTGCAATATTTTCATAGTTATTTTTTAGTCGTTTTGTTATGTTTTAAAGTCATTTTTTGTTATCGTTGTATTTTATTTTTGGTTACTTTTTACAGTTGATTTGTGATTTTTGTAATTGCTTTTGATTTGTAGGTGTGAAGTTTATGCCAATAATTGCTCCATCTTTTGCATTGTTGTTGGTGGTGGACTTGTGAGAGTGTTTTTTTTTTAAGTTGATTTCGATACATTTATAGTTGATTTAGATACATTTGTAGTTGTTTTCAATAATTTTTGTAGTTGTTTTTGAATGTTGTAGTTATTTCGCTAACTTTCAAGTTGATTTCGACATTTTTTATTGTTGATTTCGTTTGTCTATAGTTGATTTTGTTAATTTGTAGTTGATTTTATTTTTTGGTAAACCTACTATTAGAAACCACTATTTTTTGTGGTTAGTAGTATTACTGTTCTTACAATAATATTACTAATATTACTGTCATAAACAATAATATTATTATTTTTGGCTTTTTATTATTTTTGTCTTTGTTGACCGGTCAACATAGTAATATTATTGAATTACACAATAATTTATAATCTAACATAGTGATTTTGTTATGTTAGTATTATTGTGGTAGATAGTCATATAACAAAATGACTGTGTTAAACAATAATATAGTTATGTTGTAATACATATCCACACAATTCCTTGTGGGTTAAGTATTAAACACTACGTGTCATTTTCTCTTTTGTCCTAATCTTAGTTAGCATGACAAAACTATCATATTCTTTGAATATAAATAGAGGTAATGGGAGAGGATGAATGTAGTAGTTCTGATTTTCAATTTCAATCTCTTAACAACATTCATAGCTTAGCTATCTCTTCGTATATGTATATATCATTACAATTTATCTAGAATTTATTATTTATTCTATAACACGTTATCAGCATGAGCCTTTGCTCGATAAGGATTTGCTATTTTTTGTATTCTTCTTTATATTTTATTTTACGAAAATCCACATCCTCGATTCTATTGTCGTAAAGACAAACGAGAATGATGAGCGAATACTTCGGTATTTTATACGCTATCATTTCTCAAAGGATATGATGGATTCGTGTATATTAATCTATTGCTTATTTATTTGTTGAATTGCTGCTGAAAATTATATTTGCAAGCTTGTGGATCCCAAGCAGTGCTATAAGCACGTGCTAATTTTAACAGATCTGTGGGCCGACTTAGATGCCAAGATATTAACTCCGAGCATGATGCTCGTCGAGTAAAAGATATAGTAATCTCAATTGAAGGTCGATTTAGAGACTATGAGATTAACTCCGAGCATAAGCTCGTGGAGTTGGGGAAATAATAATCTCCGTTTAAAGCCGATTTAAAGGCTATTGTTTTAACTCCGGGCATAGTACCCGTAGAGATTAACAGAGACCGTATAGAGGTCATACTATAACTCCGAGTGGATAAACTCGTTGAGTCGAGACGTTGGAATTCCCGTCAAGTAAATGAAATTTAGCTCCGAGTCTAAGATCGTTGAGACTAGAAAGCCGATTTAAAGGCTAAATCATAATAATATCTCCGAGCCTGAAGCTCGTTGAGTTAAGACGTGATAATATCCGTCAAAAGCCGATTTAAAGGCCAAATATCTGAAGATATCTCCGAGCCTGAAGCTCGTTGAGTTAAGATGTGATAATATCCCTCAAAAGCCGATTTAAAGGCTAAATCTCTGAAGATATCTCCGAGCCTGAAGCTCGTTCAGTTAAGACGTGATAATATATGTCAAAAGTCGATTTAAAGGCCAAATATCTGAAGATATCTCCGAGCCTGAAGCTCGTTGAGTTAAGACGTGTTAATATCCGTCAAAAGCCGATTTGAAGGCCAAATATCTGAATATATCTCTGAGCCTGAAGCTCGTAGAGTCGCTAGACAAGGTAAAACCCGTCAAGAGCCAACTTAGAGGCTATTAATCACAAGCCCAAATTTAAAGGGTTTTGGGTTATCTTGTATCAAGTGTATATATATCTCTCTCGGAAGATGTAATTCCCGAGATTGAGTTATTTTGTGTGTATCCATGTTTAACCTCTCTTGGATGCTGTGATTCCCAAGATCGAGTTGTTTGGGTAAACCCATATGTACATATCTCCCTTGGAGGATAAATACCCGAGGTCGAGCTGATTGTGATACGCGTACATGAAAAACATGGACGAATATGACTATTGCCTACTCGATAGCGCAACTACACACTCAATATTCAATAATTAAATATATTTCTCGAGTGTGACATTGTGCAAGGCACAAGTTAAAATCATATCAAATCCCGTAGAAATAATAGATGACTTCGGGAATGCAACAATTATGTTGCCTAATGATACTACTACGTATGTTTATCTACGCGAAATATAGCATTTATGCGTTTGCTGGCACATATTATTGTCCAGCTCTGGAAATAAATGTCGAGCACCCAGTAGCATACGTTCACACTCAAAATGGACTGGCAGAATCTTTGATTTAACGCATCCAAATAATTGCTCGTACTTTGCTGGTGAGATCTAACCTCACCAGTGCAGCATGGGGCGATGCAGTATTGCATACATCAGCACTGATTGAAGTACGCCCCACTGCTTATCATATGCATTCCCCAATGCACTTGGACTTTGAGCCCAATATTTCGCACCTTCCCACATTTGGTTGCGCTATGCAAGTGCCAATTCCTCCTCCTCAGAGGATTAAAATGGGTCCCCAACGCCGAATTTGCATATATACGTTGGGTTTGATTCACCGTCAATTATTAGGTTCTTGGAACCAATGACGGGTGATTTATTTACCGCTAGATTTGCGGATTATCACTTTGATGAGACATTATTTATACCGATTGGTAAGGATATTCAGAATATCCGTGATAAAGATAAACAAAAACCAATGGAGAATCTTACATGGTGTGAGCAACATTTATCTCATCTCGACCCACGTACCTCTGAATGTGAAGATGAGATCCATAGAAGCATTCATTTATAAAATATTTCTAATAGATTTACTCATGCAGTTAATGGTGCCAGTAAACTCACGAAGTCTTATATTCCAGCTGCGAATGTAAATCGATGAACCCTCGAACCATGTGGTTCCTAGTGAGAATGCTCCAGATGAATCTGTTGAGCCTGATATCGAAAAGTCGATATCAAATCTCGGGAATACCGAGAATCCCATAAGTTATTTCAATGGAATATGTGATATAAATGAGATAATCATCAATAATATTTTTACATTCTCAATTTATCAATAGATTGTCTACGATGATTATAATAGTGAACATTTTTTTGTAATGTTGCAGGTATATCTTGTTGATTTAACAGACATGTTCACTGCCATGATAATGTTAATTATATAGTGTAGGGAAGAGTCAGATATACAAAGAGTGGATACATAAAAGGTGATAGGACCAATCTCGTCATTACCAAAGTTCTCCCACACACATAAGATATAGAAGAACGGAGAAATCGATGTTCGACAAACTCGTCATTCGCCATTTGGGAAGTTGGTATACGCCATTGGAATGAGAAGAGCCAATATGAAGCAAGATTGACGCCCCTTTTCAGAACCTATATTGCTCATTTCAGGGGGAGCAATAGTGCGTTGCACTCTTTTTCCCTTTTGTCTGGTTTTATCCCATTGGGTTTTCCAACAAAGGTTTTTAACGAGGCAGCTTATGCACGTAGCTTGGATTTGAGTTATGCACTCTTTTTCCCTTTTCATCGGTTTTATCCCTTCCGACTTGAGGTTTTTAACGAGGCATATATATTTTACTCATCCAATTTACAGCCGACATTATAATACTTAGTCTAAGGGCGAGTGTTGTAATACATATCCACACAATTCCTTGTGGACTAAGTATTAAACACTACGTGTCATTTTCTCTTTTGTCCTAATCTTAGTTAGCATGACAAAACTATCATATTCATTGTATATAAATAGAGGCAATGGGAGATG
Organism: Erythranthe guttata; assembly: GCF_000504015.1. The sequence goes on from NW_012192960.1 coordinate 285,860, forward strand.
AGGAATGTAGTAGTTTTGGTTTTCAATTTCAATCTCTTAGCAACATTTATAGCTTAGCTATCTCTTCGTATATGTATATAGCATTACATTTTTTCTAGAATTTATTATTTATTCTATAACAAGTTAATATTAATGTCAACCACAATAGTATTATTGTTTCTTACGGGGGCCAAAAAATGTTCAGGAAACACCAGCGTTGAATGCTGGTCTGCAGCGTCGGCAGCAATAAAAAAAAGCATAAAATAAATGCAATGCCGAAAACTAGCGGCGACGGTCAAAATTGGGTAAGTAGTCAAAATTGAACTCAAGCTACGGACTGCAAAGGTGAAACTAATTGGGTTAAAGGGATGAAATTGAAGCATATTAAAATGGGAGGGGGTATTTTAGTCTTTTACGCATCTTTGGACTTTGTCTGAACTTTTTGTAAAATAGTTTTTGATCTAGTCCTTTTTATGACTAAGTAGTCCATCATGGACTTATTTGTAATAATTCATTATTACAAATGCTTCAAGTTTCTATGCCTTTAAGATCGATGTGAGGTGACTAGTTAGTACTATGCTAAAAATGTTGTTTGAATTTCTGTAAAAGTTAACTGTAAACTTATTTATCCAATATTATAACTTGCTTAAAAATGGCTAATATGTGAAAACAATTACAATAAAATAGACAACACTTAAAGGTAATCGTCAAATGATGAAACTTTGTACATCAAATAAAAATAGGACGAACATGATTTCACATTTACAAGAGATTTAGTCAAATTAAACCATACACACAAATTTCACAAACTCATTAAATTGTTTTTAAGAAAAATTTCAATGATCGACCATTGTTTTTTATAAACCCTTGGACATGTTCTGATCAACATCGGCCTGTGTTTTCTATTTAGGACTCTCCTCGGGAAAATTGGACATCCAAAACATATTTAATTACCCTTATATTTGAGGTACCAACTCCCCCAACCAAAATTGGCTAGGAGGAATTCAAGATCCACCAATTAAAATGAATGATGCCATGTTACCATGATAAAGATTCAGCCAATTGATCATCATATCATACGAATTTGCCAAACTCGTCGAATCTTTTGAATTCAATTTTGTTTTTCCTTCTAGAAATTTTATAGACCTCTTTAACAGATCTAATCATTGATAATTTAGGTCATCAATGTTTGGTGGGCAACATTTTAGGCATAGAGTAGCCTTCCTCAAGTTCTCGTTCTCGTTTTATTTTTTGGGCATCCCTCATCTTGCTTCAATTGGGCCTCCATTCGGACGAGTTCCTAATTATGCATGGTCGTGTCATTCTTATATTAGAGTTTCGGCTTTTGTATCAACATTAGGGTTTCCGAAAGAGTGAGTCTTTTCACTAAGGGGGAAAGGAACCGCACTACTTTCGGCACTGCAAATTAAAGGATGTTGAGTTCACTAGCCTTTTTGAAGAGGCCAGCTCGTCTTTTAGAGAACGTGATAACTGGAAGGCCTCGTTCTCAAATTTCGCCAAATTTATTTTCTATCGCCGTTTGGCTTTTCTCTGTGGGTTTTTCCGGAATAGATGTGTCGCGCTCCTCTAGAACGAGTAGTTTTGATTGGATGAATTCATTTTGCATAAAAAATAAAAAGAAAACAAGGATGTGTAGTGAACTGATCAAATGAAAAATAAAAACACCCAATATAAAAACTGATGAACACATGATTTTCCGATACAAGGCTAATGGAAAATTTGTGGTTTTATCCATATAAGAAAGAACTATTTATATAAGAGGGGACTCGTGCCGAATATATCTCCCTCTTTGTTTTTTTAATAAATATCGTTAAATTACAAAATTTGGTTTCGACTACTCCGGATTTATCAAATTAATCCATACCATATCAAGTCTTCAATATGTGAATGTTACCATTCTAAAGGAAATCACGCTAAAAATAATCGGATGCTAATAATATATATAAATCAGATAACATACAGTTAGTTGGTTTTGGAATTGCAATTACTACTTTATCTCCTAGAGAATCTTTGGATATAATGTTGAGATTATTTTGTAAGGAAAAAGTGAGTGTTAATTATAAAATTTAGGTCATTTCATTGAATAAGAATCACCGTTCAAGATTCGGCTAATATATATGAAAATCAACTGTAAATACACATAAAAACAACCGCGCTCTTTTACAAGAAAACATTAGTTGTGCGATATTCAAATTAATTCTTTTTTTTATGAAATTCATGATAAATGTTAAGGTGGACAGAATTAAATAATAATTGAATAAATTTATTAAAGTGCAGTCACAAAATTTGTCAGCCTTCTATGATTACAAATATAATTTGCCAAAATATTATTGCACATCTTAAATATTAATTGATTCTCAATATCGAAAATGCAATTTATCTGAGTAGTATTCAAATTTTCATATATGATTTTGGTTTAGATTATAATCATTTTCTTTAATATTATTTAATTACAGTCATTGGAAATGAGGTACTTGTTGAGAAATGGACTCAAAATGAACTTTACGATTGGGCCCAACTCCACGCTCCTACTAGGCAACCCACACAAGGAAATGGGCCGGTTTTACTAAACCCAAACCAACTTTGGTCAATATTAGGTCTTGATTGTTGACTTATCTTGGTTGATCATAAGCGCACTTGCTCTTATTCATCTCCTCACCTCTATCAAACATAATTCTCATTTGACTGTGCCTCTTTCTTTCCCTCTCTCCGATGTATCTCCGTTCAACTTTTTCTTTTTCCTGTGACCTATTAATGGAGTCTTCACTTTTACTCGGTTGACTTGGACTTTGGAGCATATTCTACGGTTCAGTTCATTGATGTTTTGGTTATAAATACACGTTATGAGAGAGAGAAAGCATAACATTGGTCTTTCTACACACTTCACTATATTTAGTCTTAATCTTCTTCTCTGAGTGATTAAACAATAATAAAATGAGAAAGTTAGAGTTTGAACAGAGTGATTGAGTGATCTTGATATCTAATTCACTGTGCATGTGTTGGTGAGTCAAGTTGGCTGAGAGGATTGGTTAGAAGTAGGTTTGGGCTGAGTGAGACCAAAGATGGTGTTTGTTCATGTGTGGAGTTGCCCCCATTGTGGATTTCTGGACAAAAGAACTAGACTGGACTAAAGGAGATTGAGCCAAAGTTATTGAAAAAAATGATTCCATGTGTTGGATTCACCAGCCAAAGGGTTGTTGTTGATCTAAGATACACCTCCACATTCAAACATTTGTTTAAATACATATTTAAATTAGTAAGAGTTGGTCTTCATATCTAACTCACCTTGTCCAGCCCAAAAGTGTTCGGGAATCTGGGCTGAGGGGTTGACTGGGTCTGCTAACCCTCACCATGGCTTAATTTTTGTTCTATTTCTCTATATATCTTTGAATCTTTGTGCTTCTAAGTGATATTCAATGTTTAATGCTTAATTCTATCAAACGGAGCCTTAGTTCCCACACCTACCTAGAAAAAGAGCACTTTATAAGAATATGGTGAATATCTTCCTCCTCAACTCCGCACATGGGGCATAAATCGTCTGTTAAAACTTTTTTTTTTCCTTAGATTATGACAAGTAGGTAGTAGATTCTTACATGCTCGCCATACAAAAATCTTAGTTTTAGTCGGCAAATTTAACGACTATAACCACTTCCAAGCATTCAGATTATCTCCGTTAGAACTGCTAGTCGCCTGGTTGCGATCCTGAAGTGATCCCAATCACATCAAGCAATCAAAGATTTCAAAAGTTTTCTATTCACATTTTAAATTGGTCCAGATCAGATTTCAAAGATATAAATCTTGGAATGTTCTAATTGATGCGATCACATATTATAAGCCTTTGGAATGTTTAAGATTTCAACAATGAAAGATACACACACTTTTTAGGAGATACGAGGGCTCTTTATTAGTGCATTTCAGCCTTGGAAGATCAAGACAATGATTTAAAATGCTTTCCTAATTTAGTTTCAATAAATGTTGATTAGATTGGCTGATTTGTGGCTGATTTGATTATTTGAATAATGATTCCAATATCTTAGTTTATTTTCATAGATTAGAGCAGCTGAACCCAATATAAACTATAAAGGGATCAAATTGTATGAATAAAAGCACACAACAATGTATTGAAATCTTTTGAATAAGAGTGTGTGCCTTCGGTTCTTCAAGAACCATTATTTTTAAATGAACTTATCGGAGTTATTCTCCGAGGCATTCGCCCCGGCTTATCAATCAATCTTCCGAAATTAATTGTAGCTTCTTCGCATACCACGGTTCTTGCCTCTTTATAGGCAATGGGTCGAGGTTCCACCCTATTGAATCCTTCTTTGGACGGTCCATGATATGAAATCCGAAGTATTGATATTGGGTCTCATCACGATGTTGGCGTGGTTCGTTTCATTTGGTACTCAGAGCCAACTTCCCGAGAAGGTTTCGCCTATCCTTTTGAGTTTTTTTCCCTTTGTTTTTTTTTTTTTTTTTTTTTTTTTTGCTTTAGTATTTTGGTTTTGCCTAATTTTTTTATTGTTTGAGTCTTTTGTTCTTTTTTTTCGCCTATATTTTTTTTATCTTTTATTTCCTGAAAAAATTTATAAAAATTATAGATATAAAATATAAAATAATAGTAAATAAGAAACGAAAAATATTTTTTTTTTCTTAAAAAAGGAAAAATGTAAATGAGGATGCGAGTATGGAAAGAAGATAGTGTAAGTGCAATTTTGGGATTAGAGAGAATGTGAAAGGAGTATGGTTTATCTCAAAGAGTGAAATATGGATTAAGTATCTCCTTATTAATGATATGTTTGAAAATTTTCTCAAAGAGCCCCATAGTATAGGGATTATTAGTGAGAATCCCTCACCGTTACGTATAATAAAAATGAATCCAGTCCCTTGCGCTTTATTAGTAAAAACCTCCTAATTAGTTAATTAGATATATATTTAACAAACTAATATTTAATATACTTATTTTTCCCTTACAGGTCATATTTTTTAGATTTTTTATTACGTAACCCTATTTATTTTATCCCTTTTCTTTTCTCTCCAGTACTAGCTACCTTCTCCGCTTTGAAAATGTTTATCCACGGCCGCTCTGTGTCTCAGCCACCACGGCTGCCCCAACACTCTGATTTGGCATACCCATTTTGTATCACGTCGACAGCCGACAAGTATTTGTCATTGTCGTCCACCCACGACACAAGCGAACCCATCGTCACATTATGTGATGGTTCTCGAGACGTCGGCGGCGGAAGTCACTCCTCCTATCCCGAAAGGGTCTGCGCCTTCGCGGGCATAATTCCCTGAGGTGGTGGAGAAGATGGTGTGCACTCTGTTTTACATTTTGAGATGGGAGATGTGGACGAGGCGGCGGATCTGCACAACCATTTCGAGATCTTCTCGCCTCCAGATGGTGTTGCTTCCGCCTGCATCGACGGGTTGAAAATAAGCAAGAAACAAAAATTTGGAATGTAAGGGTATATTTCAAATTTGAATTGGATTTTTTGATTGTATCGTTGGTGTGTTTTTTGGTATGATAGTTATACTTGCAATATTTTCATAGTTATTTTTTAGTCGTTTTGTTATGTTTTAAAGTCATTTTTTGTTATCGTTGTATTTTATTTTTGGTTACTTTTTACAGTTGATTTGTAATTTTTGTAATTGCTTTTGATTTGTAGGTGTGAAGTTTATGCCAATAATTGCTCCATCTTTTGCATTGTTGTTGGTGGTGGACTTGTGAGAGTGTTTTTTTTCTAAGTTGATTTCGATACATTTATAGTTGATTTAGATACATTTGTAGTTATTTTTAATAATTTTTGTAGTTGTTTTTGAATGTTGTAGTTATTTCGCTAACTTTCAAGTTGATTTCGACATTTTTTATTGTTGATTTCGTTTGTCTATAGTTGATTTTGTTAATTTGTAGTTGATTTTTTTTTTTGGTAAACCTACTATTAGAAACCACTATTTTTTGTGGTTAGTAGTATTACTGTTCTTACAATAATATTACTAATATTACTGTCATAAACAATAATATTATTATTTTTGGCTTTTTATTATTTTTGTCTTTGTTGACCGGTCAACATAGTAATATTATTGAATTACACAATAATTTATAATCTAACATAGTGATTTTGTTATGTTAGTATTATTGTGGTAGATAGTCATATAACAAAATGACTGTGTTAAACAATAATATAGTTATGTTGTAATACATATCCACACAATTCCTTGTGGGTTAAGTATTAAACACTACGTGTCATTTTCTCTTTTGTCCTAATCTTAGTTAGCATGACAAAACTATCATATTCTTTGAATATAAATAGAGGTAATGGGAGAGGATGAATGTAGTAGTTATGATTTTCAATTTCAATCTCTTAACAACATTCATAGCTTAGCTATCTCTTCGTATATGTATATATCATTACAATTTATCTAGAATTTATTATTTATTCTATAACACGTTATCAGCATGAGCCTTTGCTCGATAAGGATTTGCTATTTTTTGTATTCTTCTTTATATTTTATTTTACGAAAATCCACATCCTCGATTCTATTATCGTAAAGACAAACGAGAATGATGAGCGAATACTTCGGTATTTTATACGCTATCATTTCTCAAAGGATATGATGGATTCGTGTATATTAATCTATTGCTTATTTATTTGTTGAATTGCTGCTGAAAATTATATTTGCAAGCTTGTGGATCCCAAGCAGTGCTATAAGCACGTGCTAATTTTAACAGATCTGTGGGCCGACTTAGATGCCAAGATATTAACTCCGAGCATGATGCTCGTCGAGTAAAAGATATAGTAATCTCAGTTGAAGGTCGATTTAGAGACTATGAGATTAACTCCGAGCATAAGCTCGTGGAGTTGGGGAAATAATAATCTTCGTTTAAAGCCGATTTAAAGGCTATTGTTTTAACTCCGGGCATAGTACCCGTAGAGCTTAACAGAGACCGTATAGAGGTCATACTATAACTCCGAGTGGATAAACTCGTTGAGTCGAGACGTTGGAATTCCCGTCAAGTAAATGAAATTTAGCTCCGAGTCTAAGATCGTTGAGACTAGAAAGCCGATTTAAAGGCTAAATCATAATAATATCTCCGAGCCTGAAGCTCGTTGAGTTAAGACGTGATAATATCCGTCAAAAGCCGATTTAAAGGCCAAATATCTGAACATATCTCCGAGCCTGAAGCTCGTTGAGGTAAGACATGATAATATCCGTCAAAAGCCGATTTAAAGGTAAAATATCTGAAAATATCTTCGAGCCTGAAGCTCGTTGAGTTAAGACGTGATAATATCCCTCAAAAGCCGATTTAAAGGCTAAATCTCTGAATATATCTCCGAGCCTGAAGCTCGTTCAGTTAAGACGTGATAATATATGTCAAAAGTCGATTTAAAGGCCAAATATCTGAAGATATCTCCGAGCCTGAAGTTCGTTGAGTTAAGACGTGTTAATATCCGTCAAAAGCCGATTTGAAGGCCAAATATCTGAATATATCTCCGAGCCTGAAGCTCGTAGAGTCGCTAGCAAGGTAAAACCCGTCAAGAGCCAACTTAGAGGCTATTAATCACAAGCCCAAATTTAAAGGGTTTTGGGTTATCTTGTACCCAGTGTATATATATCTCTCTCGGAAGATGTAATTCCCGAGATTGAGTTATTTTGTGTGTATCCATGTTTAACCTCTCTTGGATGCTGTGATTCCCAAGATCGAGTTGTTTGGGTAAACCAATATGTACATATCTCCCTTGGAGGATAAATACCCGAGGTCGAGCTGATTGTGATACGCGTACATGAAAAACATGGATGAATATGACTATTGCCTACTCGATAGCGCAACTACACACTCAATATTCAATAATTAAATATATTTCTCGAGTGTGACATTGTGCAAGGCACAAGTTAAAATCCTATCAAATCCCGTAGAAATAATAGATGACTTCGGGAATGCAACAATTATGTTGCCTAATGATACTACTACGTATGTTTATCTACGCGAAATATAGCATTTATGCGTTTGCTGGCACATATTATTGTCCAGCTCTGGAAATAAATGTCGAGCACCCAGTAGCATACGTTCACACTCAAAATGGACTGGCAGAATCTTTGATTTAACGCATCCAAATAATTGCTCGTACATTGCTGGTGAGATCTAGCCTCACTAGTGCAGCATGGGGCGATGCAGTATTGCATACATCAGCACTGATTAAAGTACGCCCCACTGCTTATCATATGCATTCCCCAATGCACTTGGACTTTGAGCCCAATATTTCGCACCTTCGCACATTTGGTTGCGCTATGCAAGTGCCAATTCCTCCTCCTCAGAGGATTAAAATGGGTCCCCAACGCCGAATTTGCATATATACGTTGGGTTTGATTCACCGTCAATTATTAGGTTCTTGGAACCAATGACGGGTGATTTATTTACCGCTAGATTTGCGGATTATCACTTTGATGAGACATTATTTATACCGATTGGTAAGGATATTCAGAATATCCGTGATAAAGATAAACAAAAACCAATGGAGAATCTCACATGGTGTGAGCAACATTTATCTCATCTCGACCCACGTACCTCTGAATGTGAAGATGAGATCCATAGAAGCATTCATTTATAAAATATTTCTAATAGATTTACTCATGCAGTTAATGGTGCCAGTAAACTTATGAAGTCTTATATTCCAGCTGCGAATGTAAATCGATGAACCCTCGAACCATGTGGTTCCTAGTGAGAATGCTCCAGATGAATCTGTTGAGCCTGATATCGAAAAGTCGATATCAAATCTCGGGAATACCGAGAATCCCATAAGTTATTTCAATGGAATATGTGATATAAATGAGATAATCATCAATAATATTTTTACATTCTCAATTTATCAATAGATTGTCTACGATGATTATAATAGTGAACATTTTTTTGTAATGTTGCAGGTATATCTTGTTGATTTAACAGACATGTTCACTGCCATGATAATGTTAATTATATAGTGTAGGGAAGAGTCAGATATACAAAGAGTGGATACATAAAAGGTGATAGGACCAATCTCGTCATCACCAAAGTTCTCCCACACACATAAGATATAGAAGAACGGAGAAATCGATGTTCGACAAACTCGTCATTCGCCATTTGGGAAGTTGGTATACGCCATTGGAATGAGAAGAGCCAATATGAAGCAAGATTGACGCCCCTTTTCAGAACCTATATTGCTCATTTCAGGGGGAGCAATAGTGCGTTGCACTCTTTTTCCCTTTTGTCTGGTTTTATCCCATTGGGTTTTCCAACAAAGGTTTTTAACGAGGCAGCTTATGCACGTAGCTTGGATTTGAGTTATGCACTATTTTTCCCTTTTCATCGGTTTTATCCCTTCCGACTTGAGGTTTTTAACGAGGCATATATATTTTACTCATCCAATTTACAGCTGACATTATAATACTTAGTCTAAGGGCGAGTGTTGTAATACATATCCACACAATTCCTTGTGGACTAAGTATTAAACACTACGTGTCATTTTCTCTTTTGTCCTAATCTTAGTTAGCATGACAAAACTATCATATTCATTGTATATAAATGTTGGGTTTCGGGCACGTGTACGCAGCGGAAAACAAAAATTTTTATGCGATTTAAACGACTTTAAAGCACATAAGCACACGCCCGATAAATTAAATCAATTAATTGCGTACCTTTGCGCTTCCAGCGAAATTAAAACAACATACATGTTAAATAATTTAACCGAATTTTAAATCAATTAACATGCTCGCGTTTAAACCAAATAACATGCTTGCAACGATTAAAACGATTACACATAATCACATAAAATCACATGATAGCAAACATGAATTCATAGTTTAAACCTAAACGAACCGAAACTAGGGTTTCGTGTATTTACCTCTTGAAGCGTGAGGTAGGAGCGTTTAGCAAGTCGAGATTGCTACGGAAACCAATCCGTACAATCGGAGCAGCAGCAATGCAGCGGCAGATCAGCACGGCGGCGCGTGTATCTCACGCGCGGACTTCGGGGCGGCGCGTGGGTCGCGTGCGTCGTCGGCTTGATGGCTGTTCTTCGATTCTTCAGTCTTCCTCCTCTTGGATTTCACCTCGTATACTTCGATCTACTAAAACGTGGCACTAGACACGAAGTAGTTAGAATTAACGGAAGAAAAAGAAAGAAGAAAAGAGTACCGAAAAGGATCGGCCAATTGATGGCCGATTCCGGTCACGGCAGAGCAACGGCGGCGCGGCGGTGACCGCTGGGACAGAGGCCGAGAGAGAGAGAGTGTAGCGGCTAGGGTTAGGGTTGAGTTGTGTGTTTGTGCAAGGCCTATAAATCATGTATTTATAGTCCCTTGCATAAAACCCTAACGGGCTTAAGTTGGACCGGGCCCAACAGCTTAAGCTCGTTAGTTCCTTCACTTGCTCGTCTCTCTCAATTCAATGATCGGAAAATCGTAACAATTACATATTCGGATTCATTATAATGTCCTCGTCATTACGAGTGCCACCTTTCATTTTCCAACATTCCAAAAGTGGAAACCCTAGTTCAGTGCACTTTCTAAATTTGGAAACTTCCCGATTTAGAAAGTTCACTACAACTTTCGCCTATTCTTTTCCTTTTCTTATTCTCATTCATAATTCCAAATTACGAATGTTGGACCCAATCATATTGACTTCCAATCATGCAAAGATAAACCATTTTATCTCTGACCGTTTATTCAAAGATCTCATGTGCACGAGCAGTGTGACCCTCGATGGTTCAGGTGTAAGCTAGCCGTGGGCCCACAACCCTTTGTGGTCAAAACTCGTCCCCTTAGAGTTACGATTAAGATGAAACTCGTTTCACCTTAATCACCCAACGAATCAAGATTGGCTTCTAGCAACTACGCGTCATGATTCCCTAGATACAAATGAAGTGCCTGCAAGAACCTTCAGATATAGTTAACGTACAGTACGGTCCCTTCGATTCATATGTCCCGATTGAACTAGAGGCATTGGTTCGTCGAGACCTCTTTATATGTTCAATGACGGTGCGATCGTTCTAAGTATTGTAATCGTCACGTGCATGACTTAGAGAATCGAATTCTCTAATCATCACTTAGTCAGCTCTGGCCAGAGACTTAGAATGATTACAAACTATCAGAACACACAGGACATCCAAGACTATTCTAGCGATCGAATCCCCGACTACAATGCACAGACCTCCCACTAGATTTCGGACTGCACGAACACTGGCCCTTGGGATGGTCCTCGGTGGAACTCAGAGACAGGTCACGATACAGCTGGTCCTCTAGTGAAGTCACGGTTATGTCTAGGTCATAAGGACTAATGGTGTACAACTATACCATAGATATCTCTACTCGATTATTGGGAACCACTTAGAGATTTCTAGGGTGAGGGAGTTCAGTGAACTCGTCAACTTACGAGCACCCACTTATGCATGCCGATATCACAATACCGTTTACTGATGAGATGCAGTACACATACACTAAGTGCTAGTCTTAATGGGAAAGGCCGATATCCTCATTAGTGGCGTAACCCTTCGACTAGGAACACGTTTAACAGTTATAATACTTAAGTAAATATCTCACGATCCTAACGATCAATTACTAGTACTTGTAATAACTGTAAGGACTATATCTATGCTTGTGACAAATGGACAAAGATATAGAATGCCAATGTATTTTATCATTAATACGAATAAAGGTTCGTTTATTACAATAATAAATACGAAAGACCACAGCCACAGGTTGGCTTGTTGGTCACCTACTCTAACAATCTCCCACTTGACCTAGAGCCAACTACCCATAAACCGCAATCCCATCGACTCTCGACGTTTCTCATGGACCGATCTTGGTAAAGGCTTCGTGAAGGGGTCTGCAACGTTCTCTTCCGAGGTGACTCGTTCAACCTTAACTTCACCTCTATCAATGATCTCTCGGATCACGTGATACTTCCTCAGAATATGCTTCGACTTCTGGTGAGATCGTGGCTCCTTAGCTTGCGCCACGGCTCCGGTGTTATCACAGTACAACGGTACTGGATCACTAGCATCAGGAATTACACCCAACTCTTGGATGAATTTCCTTATCCAAGTCCCTTCTTTTGCAGCTTCGGACGCTGCAATGTATTCTGCTTCGGTAGTGGAATCGGCCGTCGTGCTTTGCTTGGAACTCTTCCAACACACGGCACCACCATTAAGCGTGAATATAAATCCAGAATTCGACTTCGAGTCGTCCACATCCGATTGAAAACTAGAGTCAGTGAAACCCTCTAATTTCAACTCGGCACCCCCATAGACCAAAAATATATCCTTAGTCCTTCGTAAGTACTTGAGGATATCTTTCACGGCTTTCCAGTGAGTCGGGCCGGGGTTAGACTGATATCTGCTTGTGACACTCACAGCATACGCAATATCGGGTCTCGTACATAGCATGCCATACATTATGCTTCCTATGGCAGAAGCATAAGGCGTCCTTTTCATCTCCTCGATTTCACTAGGTGTTTGCGGGCACATAGATTTCGAGAGACGAACCCCATGGGACATTGGCAATAATCCCTTCTTGGATTCTTCCATGCTAAACCGTTTCATAACGGTGTCTATGTACAGGCTTTGGGATAAACCAAGCATCTTTCTCGCTCTATCTCTATAGATGCGTATTCCTAATACATAAGATGCTTCTCCCAAATCCTTCATTGAGAAACGTGTGGACAACCATGCTTTCGTTTGTTGCAGCATTCCTACGTCATTCCCAATGAGTAGAATGTCATCAACGTAAAGCACTAAAAATATCACTGCCCTCCCACTAACCTTCTTGTATACACAAGGTTCCTCCGGATTCTTCTCAAAATCAAACTCCTTGATAGTTGAGTCGAACCTAATGTTCCAACTACGGGATGCTTGCTTCAATCCATAAATGGATCGCTGGAGCTTGCAAACCTTTTGCTCACTTCCAGAAGATATGAAGCCTTCCGGCTGCGCCATGTAAATTTCTTCCTCAATATCTCCATTAAGGAAGGCGGTCTTCACATCCATTTGCCATATCTCGTAGTCGTACCACGCAGCTATGGCCAGCAAAATCCTAATGGACTTCAGCATCGCGACTGGCGAAAAGGTTTCCTCATAGTCAACACCTTGCCTTTGAGTGTATCCTTTTGCTACCAATCTAGCTTTATAGGTCGATACCTTTCCATCAACTCCAATTTTCTTCTTATAGATCCATTTGCAGCCTATAGGAACAATTCCTTTGGGTGGATCTACCAAGGTCCATACCTTGTTGGAGTACATGGAGTCCATTTCGGATTTCATGGCAGTTAGCCAATGTCCCATGTCCGCATCCGATACGGCCTCATTGTATGTTCTTGGATCTCGTCCAAGATCAACATGATCTTCATCATTTTCGAGGAGGAATAACCTATCCGGCATTTTCCGAACTCTTTCGGATCTACGTACCGTAGGTTCAGGAGGTATATTAGTGGTTTGTTGTATTGGTTCGATTACTTGTTCTTGCGTTTGAACTTCACTTTGTGGTTCTTGAACTATTTCAAGTTCCATCATGCTGCCCTTTCTATCGGATAGAAACTCCCTTTCCAAAAAGGTGGCATTTCTTGAAACAAACGTCTTTGCTTCTTTGACATAATAAAACTCGTATCCCATTGAGTCTTCGGGATACCCCACAAAATAGCACAAGTCGGATTTACTATCCAACTTATCTCCCACTAATCGCTTCACATAAGCGGGACAACCCCATATCCTAATATGTTTGTAATTGGGTTTCCGGGAATGCCAAAGTTCATAAGGTGTGGATTTAACTGCTTTGGTGTTAACTCTATTCAGCAAATACGCGGCAGTACGGAGTGCATGACCCCACAAGTATGCCGGTAAGTTTGTGAACCCCATCATGGATCGAACCATATCTAATAAAGTTCGATTCCGACGTTCGGATACTCCATTAAGTTGAGGAGTTCCCGGTGGAGTCCATTGGGACTGTATCCCATTTTCTTTTAGATAGTCAATGAACTCGATGCTCAAGTATTCTCCACCACGATCGGATCGCAGCTTCTTAATACTTCGTCCGAGTTGCTTTTCTACTTCATGTCTAAAATCTTTGAACTTTTCAAATGTTTCAGACTTGTACTTCATCAAGTACACATACCCATACCTAGAATAATCGTCGGTAAAGGTGGCGAAGTAGTTATATCCACCCTTCGCACTAACACTTAGTGGACCACATACGTCTGTATGGATCAAATCCAAAAGACCCTCGGCTCGTTCCATTTTCCCTTTGTAGGGTGACTTGGTCATTTTCCCTTTAAGGCAAGATTCACAAGTTTGTAGTGATTTCACGTCCTCCAAAGAGAACAATCCTTCACTAACAAAATCGTTCATCCTTCTTAAAGAGACATGACCTAATCTAGCGTGCCAAAGTTGTGCGGGGTTTTGATCTATCTCCTTACGTTTTGCTGATATAACATTAATAGGTATTTCACTTGGATTTAGTTCATACAAGTTGTTTAATAGTCGTCCTTTGCAAATTAAATTCTCATTCTTTTGTATAATGCAAATCGAATTTCCAAAAACAAAAGTAAAACCTTCAATATCTAATACAGGAATAGAAATAAGGTTTCTAATGAGCGACGGAACAAATAAACAATCGTTCAAAACAATAGGAAAACTAGAATCCAAAACATTTAAGTAAATTGTGCCAATGGCTTCAGCAGCAACTCTTGCTCCATTCCCCATCCTTAGGTAGGTCTCACTCGCTCTAAGTCTTCGACTTCTTGTCATTAGCTGCAAATCATTGCACAAATGTGAGCCACAGCCCGTATCCAATACCCAAGAAGAAGAGTTGACAGACAAATTTACGTCAATGAAATACGTACCCTTTTCAGAACCTTTCTGCTTCAGGTAAGCCTTGCAGTTGCGGCGCCAATGTCCTTTCTTTCCACAGTGATGGCAAGCATCATCAACTTGTTTGCTAACCTTTGCTTTGGGGCCCCCACTACCTTCACCCACTTCGAACTTGCTGTTTGGGAAGGGAACTCTTTCCTTTCTCTTCTTTTGGAAAGAACTCTTCTTTCCAGAAGTAGCAGCAATGAGAACAGACTTCTCTTTCTTAATGGTGGACTCGAAGCTGACCAACATGTTCATTAACTCATCCAAGGGAGGATCTAGTTTGTTCATGTTGAAGTTCACTATGAACGATTCATAGGAACTAGGAAGAGACAACATGATCAAATCCAACGAGAGCTCGGCCGGGAGGGTGACATCAAGATTCACTAGCTTTTCAAGGAGAGTGATCATTTTGAGATAGTGCTCGTGGACCGAAGTCCCTTCGCGCAGTCTCGCTGTGATCAACTCCTTTGTAGCAGCGTACCTCGATGCCCTAATATTCTCACTATACATGCTATCGAGATGAGCCTTTATATCGAAAGCATGCAAGTGAGACTCATATTTCCTCGCAAGCGCGGGCTCCATGGCGGCTATCATATAGCACCTAGCATGAGTGTCATCTTTCTTCCAAACTTCATAAGTTTCCTTTTCAGCATCAGTCGCTGTGGCAGGTATAGTGGCGGGAAGCCTCTCGTTCAAAACATAGAGACGCCCCTCAACAGTTAGCACAAGCTTAAGACTACGCAACCAATCTAGGTAATTAGGGCCATTGAGTTTATTGTCGAGGATTGACATTATGGGATTCTTAGACATAATTATCTGAGACATATAGAGAAGAGGATTATTAGATATTCGCGTTAAATGATTGTTACAATTAAATGTTTGGACTTATGTTATTTAATTGTTCTCCCACTAATTTTATCGAGTTCCACTTCCCTCTAGTAGACAAACGAGAAAACTGATTTTTCTTAATGGGCTTTAGGTCCAATAGACAAATATAACCCGTAGTTAATCTAGCCCTATTATATTTGCCCAAAGGTAGATCACAATCAATCATATCCACAATATGACCCTAAATTAAATTTTCCTCACACTTGATAATGACCTAAGTTAATCTCGCGAATATCAAAATCGTCGTGTGTCAAGTCTAACCTACCAATCAAAGATGCTCACAGAACTCGATTATGCCAAACTAATGCAGTCCCTAGTTAATCTAGCCGACCACGTTAATTCAACATAACCCTTTTCTATGGCTACCTTCATCGTTATGTCAATTGAATTACAGCTTACTCTACCATAGCACTCCCCGCTAACACGGCTTACTGCACTATAGTAAAGGGCTACACATAATCCAACCGTTGGCAGAAGGAAAGAAATAACTCAACAGATTGGGTTTTTCTTTATAGCTTGAAATGATTCTTAATTGAATTAAGAATGAGGGATTTTTATTAAAAAGTTTTATCTCATCAGAAGGTTTAGGATTGGTCTATGTGATTCCTACATCTATGTTCTCTAAAGGTATATGGAAGCGCATATTGTCCTAAGAGGAACATCCGACCTAACTTCATAATTAATTACATTAATTAATTATCGGATTTTCAAAATAATTATAGAACCTCAACTAGCATAAATCATTCAAATAATGTTGAGGTACTACTAATTAAGTTGAAGCATAATCAAAATTATGAATGTGTTCTATTAATTGAAATCAATTTAACAATTTAAATTAATTTATTAATCTAACACATATTTACTAAAATAGATGATTGTCGATCCAATTATCTAATTGGGATTAATTGAAAATAATTTTCCAAAAATTAAAATCAATTTGTTTTAAGTTTAATTTTAGAAATCTGAAATAAATTTTTTTTTTTTTTATTTTCAGTGAACCGGTTCGGCCGACCGGTCTGACCGGTTCTGACCGAAGCGGTCCGGTTCTGCCCGGTCCAATTGACCCAAATCAGTGGGCCGGGTCAGTCGGACCGAGAACCGGTCTGACCGACCCGAATCCACTTGGATTCGATCGATTGGATCGTGCACAACCATCGAACCGGCCGGTCCGACCGGTTCGATCCGAACATTTAAAAACCGACGTTTTAAAAACAATTTCAGATCCGATTTTCCAATTTTAAACAATTTTAAAGCTGGAAAAATTCTAAACAATATTTCAAAAATATTTTAAACTTACGAAAACTCCCAATTACATAATACAACAATCACTACTTTAATAAATCGAACATGCATAAAATCATAGCATATTAAAACGAACGCAATTAATTGCGCAACGAGCTCTGATACCACTGTTGGGTTTCGGGCACGTGTACGCAGCGGAAAACAAAAATTTTTATGCGATTTAAACGACTTTAAAGCACATAAGCACACGCCCGATAAATTAAATCAATTAATTGCGTACCTTTGCGCTTCCAGCGAAATTAAAACAACATACATGTTAAATAATTTAACCGAATTTTAAATCAATTAACATGCTCGCGTTTAAACCAAATAACATGCTTGCAACGATTAAAATGATTACACATAATCACATAAAATCACATGATAGCAAACATGAATTCATAGTTTAAACCTAAACGAACCGAAACTAGGGTTTCGTGTATTTACCTCTTGAAGCGTGAGGTAGGAGCGTTTAGCAAGTCGAGATTGCTACGGAAACCAATCCGTACAATCGGGGCAGCAGCAATGCAGCGGCAGCAGCGGCAGATCAGCACGGCGGCGCGTGTATCTCACGCGCGGACTTCGGGGCGGCGCGTGGGTCGCGTGCGTCGTCGGCTTGATGGCTTTTCTTCGATTCTTCAGTCTTCCTCCTCTTGGATTTCACCTCGTATACTTCGATCTACTAAAACGTGGCACTAGACACGAAGTAGTTAGAATTAACGGAAGAAAAAGAAAGAAGAAAAGAGTACCGAAAAGGATCGGCCAATTGATGGCCGATTCCGGTCACGGCGGAGCAACGGCGGCGCGGCGGTGACCGCTGGGAGAGAGGCCGAGAGAGAGAGAGTGTAGCGGCTAGGGTTAGGGTTGAGTTGTGTGTTTGTGCAAGGCCTATAAATCATGTATTTATAGTCCCTTGCATAAAACCCTAACGGGCTTAAGTTGGACCGGGCCCAACAGCTTAAGCTCGTTAGTTCCTTCACTTGCTCGTCTCTCTCAATTCAATGATCGGAAAATCGTAACAATTACATATTCGGATTCATTATAATGTCCTCGTCATTACGAGTGCCACCTTTCATTTTCCAACTTTCCAAAAGTGGAAACCCTAGTTCAGTGCACTTTCTAAATTTGGAAACTTCCCGATTTAGAAAGTTCACTACAACTTTCGCCTATTCTTTTCCTTTTCTTATTCTCATTCATAATTCCAAATTACAAATGTTGGACCCAATCATATTGACTTCCAATCATGCAAAGATAAACCATTTTATCTCTGACCGTTTATTCAAAGATCTCATGTGCACGAGCAGTGTGACCCTCGATGGTTCAGGTGTAAGCTAGCCGTGGGCCCACAACCCTTTGTGGTCAAAACTCGTCCCCTTAGAGTTACGATTAAGATGAAACTCGTTTCACCTTAATCACCCAACGAATCAAGATTGGCGTCTAGCAACTACGCGTCATGATTCCCTAGATACAAATGAAGTGCCTGCAAGAACCTTCAGATATAGTTAACGTACAGTACGGTCCCTTCGATTCATATGTCCCGATTGAACTAGAGGCATTGGTTCATCGAGACCTCTTTATATGTTCAATGACGGTGCGATCGTTCTAAGTATTGTAATCGTCACGTGCATGACTTAGAGAATCGAATTCTCTAATCATCACTTAGTCAGCTCTGGCCAGAGACTTAGAATGATTACAAACTATCAGAACACACAGGACATCCAAGACTATTCTAGCGATCGAATCCCCGACTACAATGCACAGACCTCCCACTAGATTTCGGACTGCACGAACACTGGCCCTTGGGATGGTCCTCGGTGGAACTCAGAGACAGGTCACGATACAGCTGGTCCTCTAGTGAAGTCACGGTTATGTCTAGGTCATAAGGACTAATGGTGTACAACTATACCATAGATATCTCTACTCGATTATTGGGAACCACTTAGAGATTTCTAGGGTGAGGGAGTTCAGTGAACTCGTCAACTTACGAGCACCCACTTATGCATGCCGATATCACAATACCGTTTACTGATGAGATGCAGTACACATACACTAAGTGCTAGTCTTAATGGGAAAGGCCGATATCCTCATTAGTGGCGTAACCCTTCGACTAGGAACACGTTTAACAGTTATAATACTTAAGTAAATATCTCACGATCCTAACGATCAATTACTAGTACTTGTAATAACTGTAAGGACTATATTTATGCTTGTGACAAAGGGACAAAGATATAGAATGCCAATGTATTTTATCATTAATACGAATAAAGGTTCGTTTATTACAATAATAAATTCGAAAGACCACAGCCACAGGTTGGCTTGTTGGTCACCTACTCTAACAATAAATAGAGGCAATGGGAGAGGAGGAATGTAGTAGTTTTGGTTTTCAATTTCAATCTCTTAGCAACATTTATAGCTTAGCTATCTCTTCGTATATGTATATAGCATTACATTTTTTCTAGAATTTATTATTTATTCTATAACAAGTTAATATTAATGTCAACCACAATAGTATTATTGTTTCTTACGGGGGCCAAAAAATGTTCAGGAAACACCAGCGTTGAATGCTGGTCTGCAGCGTCGGCAGCAATAAAAAAAAGCATAAAATAAATGCAATGCCGAAAACTAGCGGCGACGGTCAAAATTGGGTTAGTAGTCAAAATTGAATAATTGGTTAAATTTGGGGTCAAAATTAAATTGGGTTAAAGGGATGAAATTGAAGCATATTAAAATGGGAGGGGGTATTTTAGTCTTTTACGCATCTTTGGACTTTGTCTGAACTTTTTGTAAAATAGTTTTTGATCTAGTCCTTTTTATGACTAAGTAGTCCATCATGGACTTATTTGTAATAATTCATTATTACAAATGCTTCAAGTTTCTATGCCTTTAAGATCGATGTGAGGTGACTAGTTAGTACTATGCTAAAAATGTTGTTTGAATTTATGTAAAAGTTAACTGTAAACTTATTTATCCAATATTATAACTTGCTTAAAAATGGCTAGTATGTGAAAACAATTACAATAAAATAGACAACACTTAAAGGTAATCGTCAAATGATGAAACTTTGTACATCAAATAAAAATAGGACGAACATGATTTCACATTTACAAGAGATTTAGTCAAATTAAACCAGACACACAAATTTCACAAACTCATTAAATTGTTTTTAAGAAAAATTTCAATGATCGACCATTGTTTTTTATAAACCCTTGGACATGTTCTGATCAACATCGGCCTGTGTTTTCCATTTAGGACTCTCCTCGGGAAAATTGGACATCCAAAACATATTTAATTACCCTTATATTTGAGGTACCAACTCCCCCAACCAAAATTGGCTAGGAGGAATTGAAGATCCACCAATTAAAATGAATGATGCCATGTTACCATGATAAAGATTCAGCCAATTGATCATCATATCATACGAATTTGCCAAACTCGTCGAATCTTTTGAATTCAATTTTGTTTTTCCTTCTAGAAATTTTATAGACCTCTTTAACAGATCTAATCATTGATAATTTAGGTCATCAATGTTTGGTGGGCAACATTTTAGGCATAGAGTAGCCTTCCTCAAGTTCTCGTTCTCGTTTTTTTTTTTTTTTTTTTGGGCATCCCTCATCTTGCTTCAATTGGGCCTCCATTCGGACGAGTTCCTAATTATGCATGGTCGTGTCATTCTTATATTAGAGTTTCGGCTTTTGTATCAACATTAGGGTTTCCGAAAGAGTGAGTCTTTTCACCAAGGGGGAAAGGAACCGCAATACTTTCGGCACCGCAAATTAAAGGATGTTGAGTTCACTAGCCTTTTTGAAGAGGCCAGCTCGTCTTTTAGAGAACGTGATAACTGGAAGGCCTCGTTCTCAAATTTCGCCAAATTTATTTTCTATCGCCGTTTGGCTTTTCTCTGTGGGTTTTTCCGGAATAGATGTGTTGCGCTCCTCTAGAACGAGTAGTTTTGATTGGATGAATTCATTTTGCATAAAAATTAAAAAGAAAACAAGGATGTGTAGTGAACTGATCAAATGAAAAATAAAAACACCCAATATAAAAACTGATGAACACATGATTTTCCGATACAAGGCTAATGGAAAATTTGTGGTTTTATCCATATAAGAAAGAACTATTTATATAAGAGGGGACTCGTGCCGAATATATCTCCCTCTTTGTTTTTTTAATAAATATCGTTAAATTACAAAATTTGGTTTCGACTACTCCGGATTTATCAAATTAATCCATACCATATCAAGTCTTCAATATGTGAATGTTACCATTCTAAAGGAAATCACGCTAAAATTAATCGGATGCTAATAATATATATAAATCAGATAAGATACAGTTAGTTGGTTTTGGAATTGCAATTATTACTTTATCTCCTAGAGAATCTTTGGATATAATGTTGAGATTATTTTGTAAGGAAAAAGTGAGTGTTAATTATAAAATTTAGGTCATTTCATTGAATAAGAATCACCGTTCAAGATTCGGCTAATATATATATGAAAATCAACTGTAAATACACATAAAAACAACCGCGCTCTTTTACAAGAAAACATTAGTTGTGCGATATTCAAATTAATTCTTTTTTTTTATGAAATTCATGATAAATGTTAAGGTGGACAGAATTAAATAATAATTGAATAAATTTATTAAAGTGCAGTCACAAAATTTGTCAGCCTTCTATGATTACAAATATAATTTGCCAAAATATTATTGCACATCTTAAATATTAATTGATTCTCAATATCGAAAATGCAATTTATCTGAGTAGTATTCAAATTTTCATATATGATTTTGGTTTAGATTATGATCATTTTCTTTAATATTATTTAATTACAGTCATTGGAAATGAGGTACTTGTTGAGAAATGGACTCAAAATGAACTTTACGATTGGGCCCAACTCCACGCTCCTACTAGGCAACCCACACAAGGAAATGGGCCGGTTTTACTAAACCCAAACCAACTTTGGTCAATATTAGGTCTTGATTGTTGACTTATCTTGGTTGATCATAAGCGCACCTGCTCATATTCATCTCCTCACCTCTATCAAACATAATTCTCATTTGACTGTGCCTCTTTCTTTCCCTCTCTCCGATGTATCTCCGTTCAACTTTTTCTTTTTCCTGTGACCTATTAATGGAGTCTTCACTTTTACTCGGTTGACTTGGACTTTGGAGCATATTCTACGGTTCAGCTCATTGATGTTTTGGTTATAAATACACGTTATGAGAGAGAGAAAGCATAACATTGGTCTTTCTACACACTTCACTATATTTAGTCTTAATCTTCTTCTCTGAGTGATTAAACAATAATAAAATGAGAAAGTTAGAGTTTGAACAGAGTGATTGAGTGATCTTGATATCTAATTCACTGTGCATGTGTTGGTGAGTCAAGTTGGCTGAGAGGATTAGTTAGAAGTAGGTTTGGGTTGAGTGAGACCAAAGATGGTGTTTGGTCATGTGTGGAGTTGCCCCCATTGTGGATTTCTGGACAAAAGAACTAGACTGGACTAAAGGAGATTGAGCCAAAGTTATTGAAAAAAATGATTCCATGTGTTGGATTCACCTGCCAAAGGGTTGTTGTTGATCTAAGATACACCTCCACATTCAAACATTTGTTTAAATACATATTTAAATTAGTAAGAGTTGGTCTTCATATCTAACTCACCTTGTCCAGCCCAAAAGTGTTCGGGAATCTGGGCTGAGGGGTTGACTGGGTCTGCTAACCCTCACCATGGCTTAATTTTTGTTCTATTTCTCTATATATCTTTGAATCTTTGTGCTTCTAAGTGATATTCAATGTTTAATGCTTAATTCTATCAAACGGAGCCTTAGTTCCCACACCTACCTAGAAAAAGAGCACTTTATAAGAATATGGTGAATATCTTCCTCCTCAACTCCGCACATGGGGCATAAATCATCTGTTAAAACTTTTTTTTTCCTTAGATTATGACAAGTAGGTAGTAGATTCTTACATGCTCGCCATACAAAAATCTTAGTTTTAGTCGGCAAATTTAACGACTATAACCACTTCCAAGCATTCAGATTATCTCCGTTAGAACTGCTAGTCGACTGGTTGCGATCCTGAAGTGATCCCAATCACATCAAGCAATCAAAGATTTCAAAAGTTTTCTATTCACATTTTAAATTGGTCCAGATCAGATTTCAAAGATATAAATCTTGGAATGTTCTAATTGATGCGATCACATATTTTAAGCCTTTGGAATGTTTAAGATTTCAACAATGAAAGATACACACACTTTTTAGGAGATACGAGGTCTCTTTATTAGTGCATTTCAGCCTTGGAAGATCAAGACAATGATTTAAAATGCTTTCCTAATTTAGTTTCAATAAATGTTGATTAGATTGGCTGATTTGTGGCTGATTTGATTATTTGAATAATGATTCCAATATCTTAGTTTATTTTCATAGATTAGAGCAGCCGAACCCAATATAAACTATAAAGGGATCAAATTGTATGAATAAAAGCACACAACAATGTATTGAAATCTTTTGAATAAGAGTGTGTGCCTTCGGTTCTTCAAGAACCATTATTTTTAAATGAACTTATCGGAGTTATTCTCCGTGGCATTCGCCCCGGCTTATCAATCAATCTTCCGAAATTAATTGTAGCTTCTTCGCATACCACGGTTCTTGCCTCTTTATAGGCAATGGGTCGAGGTTCCACCCTATTGAATCCTTCTTTGGACGGTCCATGATATGAAATCCGAAGTATTGATATTGGGTCTCATCACGATGTTGGCGTGGTTCGTTTCATTTGGTACTCAGAGACAACTTCCCGAGAAGGTTTCGCCTATCCTTTTGAGTTTTTTTCCCTTTGTTTTTTTTTTTTTTTTTTTTTTTTGCTTTAGTCTTTTGGTTTTGCCTAATTTTTTTATTGTTTGAGTCTTTTGTTCTTTTTTTTCGCCTATATTTTTTTTATCTTTTATTTCCTGAAAAAAATTTATAAAAATTATAGATATAAAATATAAAATAATAGTAAATAAGAAACGAAAAATATTTTTTTTTTCTTAAAAAAGGAAAAATGTAAATGAGGATGCGAGTATGGAAAGAAGATAGTGTAAGTGCAATTTTGGGATTAGAGAGAATGTGAAAGGAGTATGGTTTATCTCAAAGAGTGAAATATGGATTAGGTATCTCCTTATTAATGATATGTTTGAAAATTTTCTCAAAGAGCCCCATAGTATAGGGATTATTAGTGAGAATCCCTCACTAGTTACGTATAATAAAAATGAATCCAGTCCCTTGTGCTTTATTAGTAAAAACCTCCTAATTAGTTAAATAGATTAATATTTAACAAACTAATATTTAATATACTTATTTTTCCCTTACAGATCATATTTTTTAGATTTTTTATTACGTAACCCTATTTATTTTATCCCTTTTCTTTTCTCTCCAGTACTAGCTACCTTCTCCGCTTTGAAAATGTTTATCCACGGCCGCTCTGTGTCTCAGCCACCACGGCTGCCCCAACACTCTGATTTGGCATTCCCATTTTGTATCACGTCGACAGCCGACAAGTATTTGTCATTGTCGTCCACCCACGACACAAGCGAACCCATCGTCACATTATGTGATGGTTCTCGAGACGTCGGCGGCGGAAGTCACTCCTCCTATCCCGAAAGGGTCTGCGCCTTCGCGGGCATAATTCCCCGAGGTGGTGGAGAAGATGGTGTGCACTCTGTTTTACTTTTTGAGATGGGAGATGTGGACGAGGCGGCGGATCTGCACAACCATTTCGAGATCTTCTCGCCTCCAGATGGTGTTGCTTCCGCCTGCATCGACGGGTTGAAAATAAGCAAGAAACAAAAATTTGGAATGTAAGGGTATATTTCAACTTTGAATTGGATTTTTTGATTGTATCGTTGGTGTGTTTTTTGGTATCATAGTTATACTTGCAATATTTTCATAGTTATTTTTTAGTCGTTTTGTTATGTTTTAAAGTCATTTTTTGTTATCGTTGTATTTTATTTTTGGTTACTTTTTACAGTTGATTTGTGATTTTTGTAATTGCTTTTGATTTGTAGGTGTGAAGTTTATGCCAATAATTGCTCCATCTTTTGCATTGTTGTTGGTGGTGGACTTGTGAGAGTGTTTTTTTTTTAAGTTGATTTCGATACATTTATAGTTGATTTAGATACATTTGTAGTTGTTTTCAATAATTTTTGTAGTTGTTTTTGAATGTTGTAGTTATTTCGCTAACTTTCAAGTTGATTTCGACATTTTTTATTGTTGATTTCGTTTGTCTATAGTTGATTTTGTTAATTTGTAGTTGATTTTATTTTTTGGTAAACCTACTATTAGAAACCACTATTTTTTGTGGTTAGTAGTATTACTGTTCTTACAATAATATTACTAATATTACTGTCATAAACAATAATATTATTATTTTTGGCTTTTTATTATTTTTGTCTTTGTTGACCGGTCAACATAGTAATATTATTGAATTACATAATAATTTATAATCTAACATAGTGATTTTGTTATGTTAGTATTATTGTGGTAGATAGTCATATAACAAAATGACTGTGTTAAACAATAATATAGTTATGTTGTAATACATATCCACACAATTCCTTGTGGGTTAAGTATTAAACACTACGTGTCATTTTCTCTTTTGTCCTAATCTTAGTTAGCATGACAAAACTATCATATTCTTTGAATATAAATAGAGGTAATGGGAGAGGATGAATGTAGTAGTTCTGATTTTCAATTTCAATCTCTTAACAACATTCATAGCTTAGCTATCTCTTCGTATATGTATATATCATTACAATTTATCTAGAATTTATTATTTATTCTATAACACGTTATCAGCATGAGCCTTTGCTCGATAAGGATTTGCTATTTTTTGCATTCTTCTTTATATTTTATTTTACGAAAATCCACATCCTCGATTCTATTGTCGTAAAGACAAACGAGAATGATGAGCGAATACTTCGGTATTTTATACGCTATCATTTCTCAAAGGATATGATGGATTCGTGTATATTAATCTATTGCTTATTTATTTGTTGAATTGCTGCTGAAAATTATATTTGCAAGCTTGTGGATCCCAAGCAGTGCTATAAGCACGTGCTAATTTTAACAGATCTGTTGGCCGACTTAGATGCCAAGATATTAACTCCGAGCATGATGCTCGTCGAGTAAAAGATATAATAATCTCAGTTGAAGGTCGATTTAGAGACTATGAGATTAACTCCGAGCATAAGCTCGTGGAGTTGGGGAAATAATAATCTCCGTTTAAAGCCGATTTAAAGGCTATTGTTTTAACTCCGGGCATAGTACCCGTAGAGCTTAACAGAGACCGTATAGAGGTCATACTATAACTCCGAGTGGATAAACTCGTTGAGTCGAGACGTTGGAATTCCCGTCAAGTAAATGAAATTTAGCTCCGAGTCTAAGATCGTTGAGACTAGAAAGCCGATTTAAAGGCTAAGTCATAATAATATCTCCGAGCCTGAAGCTCGTTGAGTTAAGACGTGATAATATCCGTCAAAAGTCAATTTAAAGGCCAAATATCTGAACATATCTCCGAGCCTGAAGCTCGTTGAGTTAAGACATGATAATATCCGTCAAAAGCCGATTTAAAGGTAAAATATCTGAAAATATCTTCGAGCCTGAAGCTCGTTGAGTTAAGACGTGATAATATCCCTCAAAAGCCGATTTAAAGGCTAAATCTCTGAATATATCTCCGAGCCTGAAGCTCGTTCAGTTAAGACGTGATAATATATGTCAAAAGTCGATTTAAAGGCCAAATATCTGAAGATATCTCCGAGCCTGAAGCTCGTTGAGTTAAGACGTGTTAATATCCGTCAAAATCCGATTTGAAGGCCAAATATCTGAATATATCTCCGAGCCTGAAGCTCGTAGAGTCGCTAGACAAGGTAAAACCCGTCAAGAGCCAACTTAGAGGCTATTAATCACAAGCCCAAATTTAAAGGGTTTTG
This sequence comes from Erythranthe guttata, assembly GCF_000504015.1. Next base: position 312,867 of record NW_012192960.1, read on the forward strand.
GGTTATCTTGTACCCAGTGTATATATATCTCTCTCGGAAGATGTAATTCCCGAGATTGAGTTATTTTGTGTGTATCCATGTTTAACCTCTCTTGGATGCTGTGATTCCCAAGATCGAGTTGTTTGGGTAAACCCATATGTACATATCTCCCTTGGAGGATACATACCCGAGGTCGAGCTGATTGTGATACGCGTACATGAAAAACATGGACGAATATGACTATTGCCTACTCGATAGCGCAACTACACACTCAATATTCAATAATTAAATATATTTCTCGAGTGTGACATTGTGCAAGGCACAAGTTAAAATCATATCAAATCCCGTAGAAATAATAGATGACTTCGGGAATGCAACAATTATGTTGCCTAATGATACTACTATGTATGTTTATCTACGCGAAATATAGCATTTATGCGTTTGCTGGCACATATTATTGTCCAGCTCTGGAAATAAATGCCGAGCACCCAGTAGCATACGTTCACACTCAAAATGGACTGGCAGAATCTTTGATTTAACGCATCCAAATAATTGCTCGTACTTTGCTGGTGAGATCTAACCTCACCAGTGCAGCATGGGGCGATGCAGTATTGCATACATCAGCACTGATTAAAGTACGCCCCACTGCTTATCATATGCATTCCCCAATGCACTTGGACTTTGAGCCCAATATTTCGCACCTTCGCACATTTGGTTGCGCTATGAAAGTGCCAATTCCTCCTCCTCAGAGGATTAAAATGGGTCCCCAACGCCGAATTTGCATATATACGTTGGGTTTGATTCACCGTCAATTATTAGGTTCTTGGAACCAATGACGGGTGATTTATTTACCGCTAGATTTGCGGATTATCACTTTGATGAGACATTATTTATACCGATTGGTAAGGATATTCAGAATATCCGTGATAAAGATAAACAAAAACCAATGGAGAATCTCACATGGTGTGAGCAACATTTATCTCATCTCGACCCACGTACCTCTGAATGTGAAGATGAGATCCATAGAAGCATTCATTTATAAAATATTTCTAATAGATTTACTCATGCAGTTAATGGTGCCAGTAAACTCACGAAGTCTTATATTCCAGCTGCGAATGTAAATCGATGAACCCTAGAACCATGTGGTTCCTAGTGAGAATGCTCCAGATGAATCTGTTGAGCCTGATATCGAAAAGTCGATATCAAATCTCGGGAATACCGAGAATCCCATAAGTTATTTCAATGGAATATGTGATATAAATGAGATAATCATCAATAATATTTTTACATTCTCAATTTATCAATAGATTGTCTACGATGATTATAATAGTGAACATTTTTTTGTAATGTTGCAGGTATATCTTGTTGATTTAACAGACATGTTCACTGCCATGATAATGTTAATTATATAGTGTAGGGAAGAGTCAGATATACAAAGAGTGGATACATAAAAGGTGATAGGACCAATCTCGTCATCACCAAAGTTCTCCCACACACATAAGATATAGAAGAACGGAGAAATCGATGTTCGACAAACTCGTCATTCGCCATTTGGGAAGTTGGTATACGCCATTGGAATGAGAAGAGCCAATATGAAGCAAGATTGACGCCCCTTTTCAGAACCTATATTGCTCATTTCAGGGGAGCAATAGTGCGTTGCACTCTTTTTCCCTTTTGTCTGGTTTTATCCCATTGGGTTTTCCAACAAAGGTTTTTAACGAGACAGCTTATGCACGTAGCTTGGATTTGAGTTATGCACTCTTTTTCCCTTTTCATCGGTTTTATCCCTTCCGACTTGAGGTTTTTAACGAGGCATATATATTTTACTCATCCAATTTACAGCCGACATTATAATACTTAGTCTAAGGGCGAGTGTTGTAATACATATCCACACAATTCCTTGTGGACTAAGTATTAAACACTACGTGTCATTTTCTCTTTTGTCCTAATCTTAGTTAGCATGACAAAACTATCATATTCATTGTATATAAATAGAGGCAATGGGAGAGGAGGAATGTAGTAGTTTTGGTTTTCAATTTCAATCTCTTAGCAACATTTATAGCTTAGCTATCTCTTCGTATATGTATATAGCATTACATTTTTTCTAGAATTTATTATTTATTCTATAACAAGTTAATATTAATGTCAACCACAATAGTATTATTGTTTCTTACGGGGGCCAAAAAATGTTCAGGAAACACCAGCGTTGAATGCTGGTCTGCAGCGTCGGCAGCAATAAAAAAAAGCATAAAATAAATGCAATGCCGAAAACTAGCGGCGACGGTCAAAATTGGGTTAGTAGTCAAAATTGAATAATTGGTTAAATTTGGGGTCAAAATTAAATTGGGTTAAAGGGGTGAAATTGAAGCATATTAAAATGGGAGGGGGTATTTTAGTCTTTTACGCATCTTTGGACTTTGTCTGAACTTTTTGTAAAATAGTTTTTGATCTAGTCCTTTTTATGACTAAGTAGTCCATCATGGACTTATTTGTAATAATTCATTATTACAAATGCTTCAAGTTTCTATGCCTTTAAGATCGATGTGAGGTGACTAGTTAGTACTATGCTAAAAATGTTGTTTGAATTTCTGTAAAAGTTAACTGTAAACTTATTTATCCAATATTATAACTTGCTTAAAAATGGCTAGTATGTGAAAACAATTACAATAAAATAGACAACACTTAAAGGTAATCGTCAAATGATGAAACTTTGTACATCAAATAAAAATAGGACGAACATGATTTCACATTTACAAGAGATTTAGTCAAATTAAACCATACACACAAATTTCACAAACTCATTAAATTGTTTTTAAGAAAAATTTCAATGATCGACCATTGTTTTTTATAAACCCTTGGACATGTTCTGATCAACATCGGCCTGTGTTTTCCATTTAGGACTCTCCTCGGGAAAATTGGACATCCAAAACATATTTAATTACCCTTATATTTGAGGTACCAACTCCCCCAACCAAAATTGGCTAGGAGGAATTGAAGATCCACCAATTAAAATGAATGATGCCATGTTACCATGATAAAGATTCAGCCAATTGATCATCATATCATACGAATTTGCCAAACTCGTCGAATCTTTTGAATTCAATTTTGTTTTTCCTTCTAGAAATTTTATAGACCTCTTTAACAGATCTAATCATTGATAATTTAGGTCATCAATGTTTGGTGGGCAACATTTTAGGCATAGAGTAGCCTTCCTCAAGTTCTCGTTCTCGTTTTTTTTTTTTTTTTTTGGGCATCCCTCATCTTGCTTCAATTGGGCCTCCATTCGGACGAGTTCCTAATTATGCATGGTCGTGTCATTCTTATATTAGAGTTTCGGCTTTTGTATCAACATTAGGGTTTCCGAAAGAGTGAGTCTTTTCACTAAGGGGGAAAGGAACCGCAATACTTTCGGCACCGCAAATTAAAGGATGTTGAGTTCACTAGCCTTTTTGAAGAGGCCAGCTCGTCTTTTAGAGAACGTGATAACTGGAAGGCCTCGTTCTCAAATTTCGCCAAATTTATTTTCTATCGCCGTTTGGCTTTTCTCTGTGGGTTTTTCCGGAATAGATGTGTTGCGCTCCTCTAGAACGAGTAGTTTTGATTGGATGAATTCATTTTGCATAAAAATTAAAAAGAAAACAAGGATGTGTAGTGAACTGATCAAATGAAAAATAAAAACACCCAATATAAAAACTGATGAACACATGATTTTCCGATACAAGGCTAATGGAAAATTTGTGGTTTTATCCATATAAGAAAGAACTATTTATATAAGAGGGGACTCGTGCCGAATATATCTCCCTCTTTGTTTTTTTAATAAATATCGTTAAATTACAAAATTTGGTTTAGACTACTCCGGATTTATCAAATTAATCCATACCATATCAAGTCTTCAATATGTGAATGTTACCATTCTAAAGGAAATCACGCTAAAATTAATCGGATGCTAATAATATATATAAATCAGATAAGATACAGTTAGTTGGTTTTGGAATTGCAATTATTACTTTATCTCCTAGAGAATCTTTGGATATAATGTTGAGATTATTTTGTAAGGAAAAAGTGAGTGTGAATTATAAAATTTAGGTCATTTCATTGAATAAGAATCACCGTTCAAGATTCGGCTAATATATATATGAAAATCAACTGTAAATACACATAAAAACAACCGCGCTCTTTTACAAGAAAACATTAGTTGTGCGATATTCAAATTAATTCTTTTTTTTATGAAATTCATATTAAATGTTAAGGTGGACAGAATTAAATAATAATTGAATAAATTTATTAAAGTGCAGTCACAAAATTTGTCAGCCTTCTATGATTACAAATATAATTTGCCAAAATATTATTGCACATCTTAAATATTAATTGATTCTCAATATCGAAAATGCAATTTATCTGAGTAGTATTTAAATTTTCATATATGATTTTGGTTTAGATTATGATCATTTTCTTTAATATTATTTAATTACAGTCATTGGAAATGAGGTACTTGTTGAGAAATGGACTCAAAATGAACTTTACGATTGGGCCCAACTCCACGCTCCTACTAGGCAACCCACACAAGGAAATGGGCCGGTTTTACTAAACCCAAACCAACTTTGGTCAATATTAGGTCTTGATTGTTGACTTATCTTGGTTGATCATAAGCGCACCTGCTCTTATTCATCTCCTCACCTCTATCAAACATAATTCTCATTTGACTGTGCCTCTTTCTTTCCCTCTCTCCGATGTATCTCCGTTCAACTTTTTCTTTTTCCTGTGACCTATTAATGGAGTTTTCACTTTTACTCGGTTGACTTGGACTTTGGAGCATATTCTACGGTTCAGCTCATTGATGTTTTGGTTATAAATACACGTTATGAGAGAGAGAAAGCATAACATTGGTCTTTCTACACACTTCACTATATTTAGTCTTAATCTTCTTCTCTGAGTGATTAAACAATAATAAAATGAGAAAGTTAGAGTTTGAACAGAGTGATTGCGTGATCTTGATATCTAATTCACTGTGCATGTGTTGGTGAGTCAAGTTGGCTGAGAGGATTGGTTAGAAGTAGGTTAGGACTGAGTGAGACCAAAGATGGTGTTAGTTCATGTGTGGAGTTGCCCCCATTGTGGATTTCTGGACAAAAGAACTAGACTGGACTAAAGGAGATTGAGCCAAAGTTATTGAAAAAAATGATTCCATGTGTTGGATTCACCTGCCAAAGGGTTGTTGTTGATCTAAGATACACCTCCACATTCAAACATTTGTTTAAATACATATTTAAATTAGTAAGAGTTGGTCTTCATATCTAACTCACCTTGTCCTGCACAAAAGTGTTCGGGAATCTGGGCTGAGGGGTTGACTGGGTCTGCTAACCCTCACCATGGCTTAATTTTTGTTCTATTTCTCTATATATCTTTGAATCTTTGTGCTTCTAAGTGATATTCAATGTTTAATGCTTAATTCTATCAAACGGATCCTTAGTTCCCACACCTACCTAGAAAAAGAGCACTTTATAAGAATATGGTGAATATCTTCCTCCTCAACTCCGCACATGGGGCATAAATCGTCTGTTGAAACTTTTTTTTTTCAATAGATTATGACAAGTAGGTAGTAGATTCTTACATGCTCGCCATACAAAAATCTTAGTTTTAGTCGGCAAATTTAACGACTATAACCACTTCCAAGCATTCAGATTATCTCCGTTAGAACTGCTAGTCGCCTGGTTGCGATCCTGAAGTGATCCCAATCACATCAAGCAATCAAAGATTTCAAAAGTTTTCTATTCACATTTTAAATTGGTCCAGATCAGATTTCAAAGATATAAATCTTGGAATGTTCTAATTGATGCGATCACATATTATAAGCCTTTGGAATGTTTAAGATTTCAACAATGAAAGATACACACACTTTTTAGGAGATACGAGGGCTCTTTATTAGTGCATTTCAGCCTTGGAAGATCAAGACAATGATTTAAAATGCTTTCCTAATTTAGTTTCAATAAATGTTGATTAGATTGGCTGATTTGTGGCTGATTTGATTATTTGAATAATGATTCCAATATCTTAGTTTATTTTCATAGATTAGAGCAGCTGAACCCAATATAAACTATAAAGGGATCAAATTGTATGAATAAAAGCACACAACAATGTATTGAAATCTTTTGAATAAGAGTGTGTGCCTTCGGTTCTTCAAGAACCATTATTTTTAAATGAACTTATCGGAGTTATTCTCCGTGGCATTCGCCCCGGCTTATCAATCAATCTTCCGAAATTAATTGTAGCTTCTTCGCATACCACGGTTCTTGCCTCTTTATAGGCAATGGGTCGAGGTTCCACCCTATTGAATCCTTCTTTGGACGGTCCATGATATGAAATCCGAAGTATTGATATTGGGTCTCATCACGATGTTGGCGTGGTTCGTTTCATTTGGTACTCAGAGCCAACTTCCCGAGAAGGTTTCGCCTATCCTTTTGAGTTTTTTTCCCTTTGTTTTTTTTTTTTTTTTTTTTTTTTTTGCTTTAGTATTTTGGTTTTGCCTAATTTTTTTATTGTTTGAGTCTTTTGTTCTTTTTTTTCGCCTATATTTTTTTTATCTTTTATTTCCTGAAAAAATTTATAAAAATTATAGATATAAAATATAAAATAATAGTAAATAAGAAACGAAAAATATTTTTTTTTCTTAAAAAAGAAAAAATATAAATGAGGATGCGAGTATGGAAAGAAGATAGTGTAAGTGCAATTTTGGGATTAGAGAGAATGTGAAAGGAGTATGGTTTATCTCAAAGAGTGAAATATGGATTAGGTATCTCCTTATTAATGATATGTTTGAAAATTTTCTCAAAGAGCCCCATAGTATAGGGATTATTAGTGAGAATCCCTCACTAGTTACGTATAATAAAAATGAATCCAGTCCCTTGTGCTTTATTAGTAAAAACCTCCTAATTAGTTAATTAGATTAATATTTAACAAACTAATATTTAATATACTTATTTTTCCCTTACGGGTCATATTTTTTAGATTTTTTATTACGTAACCCTATTTATTTTATCCCTTTTCTTTTCTCTCCAGTACTAGCTACCTTCTCCGCTTTGAAACTGTTTATCCACGGCCGCTCTGTGTCTCAGCCACCACGGCTGCCCCAACACTCTGATTTGGCATTCCCATTTTGTATCACGTCGACAGCCGACAAGTATTTGTCATTGTCGTCCACCCACGACACAAGCGAACCCATCGTCACATTATGTGATGGTTCTCGAGACGTCGGCGGCGGAAGTCACTCCTCCTATCCTGAAAGGGTCTGCGCCTTCGCGGGCATAATTCCCCGAGGTGGTGGAGAAGATGGTGTGCACTCTGTTTTACTTTTTGAGATGGGAGATGTGGACGAGGCGGCGGATTTGCACAACCATTTCGAGATCTTCTCGCCTCCAGATGGTGTTGCTTCCGCCTGCATCGACGGGTTGAAAATAAGCAAGAAACAAAAATTTGGAATGTAAGGGTATATTTCAACTTTGAATTGGATTTTTTAATTTTATCGTTGGTGTGTTTTTTGGTATCATAGTTATACTTGCAATATTTTCATAGTTATTTTTTAGTCGTTTTGTTATGTTTTAAAGTCATTTTTTGTTATCGTTGTATTTTATTTTTGGTTACTTTTTACAGTTGATTTGTGATTTTTGTAATTGCTTTTGATTTGTAGGTGTGAAGTTTATGCCAATAATTGCTCCATCTTTTGCATTGTTGTTGGTGGTGGACTTGTGAGAGTGTTTTTTTTTTAAGTTGATTTTGATACATTTATAGTTGATTTAGATACATTTGTAGTTGTTTTCAATAATTTTTGTAGTTGTTTTTGAATGTTGTAGTTATTTCGCTAACTTTCAAGTTGATTTCGACATTTTTTATTGTTGATTTCGTTTGTCTATAGTTGATTTTGTTAATTTGTAGTTGATTTTATTTTTTGGTAAACCTACTATTAGAAACCACTGTTTTTTGTGGTTAGTAGTATTACTGTTCTTACAATAATATTACTAATATTACTGTCATAAACAGTACTATTATTATTTTTGGCTTTTTATTATTTTTGTCTTTGTTGACCGGTCAACATAGTAATATTATTGAATTACACAATAATTTATAATCTAACATAGTGATTTTGTTATGTTAGTATTATTGTGGTAGATAGTAATATAACAATATGACTGTGTTAAACAATAATATAGTTATGTTGTAATACATATCCACACAATTCCTTGTGGATTAAGTATTAAACACTACGTGTCATTTTCTCTTTTGTCCTAATCTTAGTTAGCATGACAAAACTATCATATTCTTTGAATATAAATAGAGGTAATGGGAGAGTAGGAATGTAGTAGTTCTGATTTTCAATTTCAATCTCTTAACAACATTCATAGCTTAGCTATCTCTTCGTATATGTATATAGCATTACAATTTATCTAGAATTTATTATTTATTCTATAACACGTTATCAGAATGATACTTTGCTCGATAAGGATTTGCTATTTTTCGTATTCTTCTTTATATTTTATTTTACGAAAATCCACATCCTCGATTCTATTGTCGTAAAGACAAACGAGAATGATGAGCGAATACTTCGGTATTTTATACGCTATCATTTCTCAAAGGATATGATGGATTCGTGTATATTAATCTATTGCTTATTTATTTGTTGAATTGCTACTGAAAATTATATTTGCAAGCTTGTGGATCCCAAGCAATGCTATAAGCACGTGCTAATTTTAACAGATCTGTGGGCCGACTTAGATGCCAAGATATTAACTCCGAGCATGATGCTCGTCGAGTAAAAGATATAATAATCTCAGTTGAAGGTCGATTTAGAGACTATGAGATTAACTCCGAGCATAAGCTCGTGGAGTTAAGGAAATAATAATCTCCGTTTAAAGCCGATTTAAAGGCTATTGTTTTAACTCCGGGCATAGTACCCGTAGAGCTTAACAGAGACCGTATAGAGGTCATACTATAACTCCGAGTGGATAAACTCGTTGAGTCGAGACGTTGGAATTCCCGTCAAGTAAATGAAATTTAGCTCCGAGTCTAAGATCGTTGAGACTAGAAAGCCGATTTAAAGGCTAAATCATAATAATATCTCCGAGCCTGAAGCTCGTTGAGTTAAGACGTGATAATATCCGTCAAAAGCCGATTTAAAGGCCAAATATCTGAACATATCTCCGAGCCTGAAGCTCGTTGAGTTAAGACATGATAATATCCGTCAAAAGCCGATTTAAAGGCAAAATATCTAAAAATATCTTCGAGCCTGAAGCTCGTTGAGTTAAGACGTGATTATATCCCTCAAAAGCCGATTTAAAGGCTAAATCTCTGAATATATCTCCGAGCCTGAAGCTCGTTCAGTTAAGACGTGATAATATATGTCAAAAGTCGATTTAAAGGCCAAATATCTGAAGATATCTCCGAGCCTGAAGCTCGTTGAGTTAAGACGTGTTAATATCCGTTAAAAGCCGATTTGAAGGCCAAATATCTGAATATATCTCCGATCCTGAAGCTCGTAGAGTCGCTAGACAAGGTAAAACCCGTCAAGAGCCAACTTAGAGGCTATTAATCACAAGCCCAAATTTAAAGGGTTTTGGGTTATCTTGTACCCATTGTATATATATCTCTCTCGGAAGATGTGATTCCCGAGATTGAGTTATTTTCTGTGTATCCATGTTTAACCTCTCTTGGATGGTGTGATTCCCAAGATCGCGTTGTTTGGGTAAACCCATATGTACATATCTCCCTTGGAGGATAAATACCCGAGGTCGAGCTGATTGTTATACGCGTACATGAAAAACATGGACGAATATGACTATTGCCTACTCGATAGCGCAACTACACACTCAATATTCAATAATTAAATATATTTCTCGAGTGTGACATTGTGCAAGGCACAAGTTAAAATCATATCAAATCCCGTAGAAATAATAGATGACTTCGGGAATGCAACAATTATGTTGCCTAGTGATACTACTACGTATGTTTATCTACGCGAAATATAGCATTTATGCGTTTGCTGGCACATATTATTGTGCAGCTCTGGAAATAAATGTTGAGCACCCAGTAGCATACGTTCACACTCAAAATGGACTGGCAGAATCTTTGATTTAACGCATCCAAATAATTGCTCGTACTTTGCTGATGAGATCTAACCTCACTAATGTAGCATGGGACGATGCATTATTGCATACATCAGCACTGATTAAATTACGCTCCACTGCTTATCATATGCATTCCCCAATGCAATTAGCCTTGGGCTTTGAGCCCAATATTTCGCACCTTCGCACATTTGGTTGCGCTATGCAAGTGCCAATTCCTCCTCCTTAGAGGACTAAAATGGGTCCCCAACGCCGAATTTGCATATATACGTTGGGTTTGATTCACCGTCAATTATTAGGTTCTTGGAACCAATGACGGGTGATTTATTTACCGCTAGATTTGCGGATTATAACTTTGATGAGACATTATTTATACCGATTGGTAAGGATATTCAGAATATCCGTGATAAAGATAAACAAAAACCAATCGAGAATCTCACATGGTGTGAGCAACATTTATCTCACCTCGACCCACGTACCTCTGAATGTGAAGATGAGATCCATAGAAGCATTCATTTATAAAATATTGCTTATAGACTTCCTCATGCATTTAATGGTGCCAGTCAACTCACGAAGTCTTATATTCCAGCTGCGAATGTTCCAGCTAGGATCGATGTTCATAAATAACATGCGAAAATGAATGATGATCCCCACGAAAAAAACAGAGGAGACCTATTGGATCAAAGGACATTGTTCCTAGAAAAATAAAGGGGAAACACGATGAACCCTCGAACCATGTGGTTCCTAGTGAGAATGCTCCAGATGAATCTGTTGAGCCTGATATCGAAAAGTCGATATCAAATCTCGGGAATACCGAGAATCCCATAAGTTATTTCAATGGAATATGTGATATAAATGAGATAATCATCAATAATATTTTTACATTCTCAATTTATCAATAGATTGTCTACGATGATCATAATAGTGAACAATTTTTTGTAATGTTGCAGGTACATCTTGTTGATTTAACAGACATGTTCACTGCCATGATAATGTTAATTATATAGAGCAGGGAAGAGTCAGATATACAAAGATTGGATACATAAAAGGTGATAGGACCAATCTCGTCATCACCAAAGTTCTTCCACACACATAAGATATAGAAGAATGGAGAAATCGATGTTCGACAAACTCGTCATTCGCCATTTGGGAAGTTGGTATACGCCATTGGAATGAGAAGAGCCAATATGAAGCAAGTTTGACGCCCCTTTTCGGAACCTATATTGCTCATTTCAGGGGGAGCAATAGTGAGTTGCACTCTTTTTCCCTTTTGTCTGGTTTTATCCCATTGGGTTTTCCAACAAAGGTTTTTAACGAGGCAGCTTATGCACGTAGCTTGGATTTGAGTTATGCACTATTTTTTCCCTTTTCATCGGTTTTATCCCTTCCAACTTGAGGTTTTTAACGAGGCATATATATTTTACTCATCCAATTTACAGCCGACATTATAATACTTAGTCTAAGGGTGAGTGTTGTAATACATATCCGCACAATTCCTTGTGGACTAATTAGTATTAAACACTACGTGTCATTTTCTCTTTTGTCCTAATCTTAGTTAGCATGACAAAACTATCATATTCATTGTATATAAATAGAGGTAATGGGAGAGGAGGAATGTAGTAGTTTTGGTTTTCAATTTCAATCTCTTAGCAACATTTATAGCTTAGCTATCTCTTCGTATATGTATATAGCATTAGAATTTTTCTAGAATTTATTATTTATTCTATAACAAGTTAATATTAATGTCAACCACAATAATATTATTGTTTCTTACAGGGGCCAAAAAATGTTCAGGAAACACCAGCGTTGACTGCTGGTCTGCGGCGTCGGCAGCAATAAAAAAAAGCATAAAAAAAAAAAAACAATGCCGAAAACTAGCGGCGACGGTCAAAATAGGGTTAGTAGTCAAAATTGAATAATTGGTTAAATTTGGTGTCAAAATTAAATTGGGTTAAAGGGATGAAATTGAAGCATATTAAAATGGGAGGGGGTATTTTAGTCTTTTACACATCTTTGGACTTTGTCTGAACTTTTTGTAAAATAGTTTTTGATCTAGTCTTTTTTATGACTAAGTAGTCCATCATGGACTTATTTGTAATAATTCATTATTACAAATGCTTCAAGTTTCTATGCCTTTAAGATCGATGTGAGGTGACTAGTTAGTACTATGCTAAAAATGTTGTTTGAATTTCTGTAAAAGTTAACTGTAAACTTATTTATCTAATATTATAACTTGCTTAAAAATGGCTAATATGTGAAAAATATTACAATAAAATAGACAACACTTAAAGGTAATCGTCAAATGATGAAACTTTGTACATCAAATAAAAATAGGACGAACATGATTTCACATTTACAAGAGATTTAGTCAAATTAAACCATACACACAAATTTCACAAACTCATTAAATTGTTTTTAAGAAAAAATTCAATGATCGACCATTGTTTTTTATAAACCCTTGGACATGTTCTGATCAACATCGGCCTGTGTTTTCCATTTAGGACTCTCCTCGGGAAAATTGGACATCCAAAACATATTTAATTACCCTTATATTTGAGGTACCAACTCCCCCAACCAAAATTGGCTAGGAGGAATTGAAGATCCACCAATTAGAATGAATGATGCCATGTTACCATGATAAAGATTCAGCCAATTGATCATCATATAATACGAATTTGTCAAACTCGTCGAATCTTTTGAATTCAATTATGTTTTTCTTTCTAGAAATTTTATAGACCTCTTTAACAGATCTAATCATTGATAATTTAGGTCATCAATGTTTGGTGGGCAACATTTTAGGCATTGAGTAGCCTTCCTCAAGTTCTTGTTCTCGTTTTTTTTTTTTTTTTGGGCATCCCTCATCTTGCTTCAATTGGGCCTCCATTCGGGCGAGTTCCTAATTATGCATGGTCGTGTCATTCTTATATTAGAGTTTCGGCTTTTGTATCAACATTAGGGTTTCCGAAAGAGTGGGTCTTTTCACTAAGGGAGAAAGGAACCGCAATACTTTCGGCACCGCAAATTAAAGGATGTTGAGTTCACTAGCCTTTTTGAAGAGGCCAGCTCGTCTTTTAGAGAACGTGATAACTGGAAGGCCTCGTTCTCAAATTTCGCCAAATTTATTTTCTATCGCCGTTTGGCTTTTCTCTGTGGGTTTTTCCAGAATAGATGTGTCGCGCTCCTCTAGAACGAGTAGTTTTGATTGGATGAATTCATTTTGCATAAAAAAGAAAAAGAAAACAAGGATGTGTAGTGAACTGATCAAATGAAAAATAAAAACACCCAATATAAAAACTGATGAACACATGATTTTCCGATACAAGGCTAATGGAAAATTTGTGATTTTATCCATATAAGAAAGAACTATTTATATAAGAGGGGACTCGTGCCGAATAGATCTCCCTCTTTGTTTTTTAATAAATATCGTTAAATTACAAAATTTGGTTTCGACTACTCCGGATTTATCAAATTAATCCATACCATATCAAGTCTTCAATATGTGAATGTTACCCTTCTAAAGGAAATCACTCTAAAAATAATCGGATGCTAATAATATATATAAATCAGATAAGATACAGTTAGTTGGTTTTGGAATTGCAATTATTACTTTATCTCCTAGAGAATCTTTGGATATAATGTTGAGATTATTTTGTAAGGAAAAAGTGAGCGTTAATTATAAAATTTAGGTCATTTCATTGAATAAGAATCACCGTTCAAGATTCGGCTAATATATATGAAAATCAACTGTAAATACACATAAAAACAACCGCGCTTTTTAAAAGAAAACATTAGTTGTGCGATATTCAAATTAATTCTTTCTTTTATGAAATTCATGATAAATGTTAAGGTGGACAGAATTAAATAATAATTGAATAAATTTATTAAAGTGCAGTCACAAAATTTGTTAGCCCTCTATCATTAGAAATATAATTTGCCAAAATATTATTGCACATCTTAAATATTAATTGATTCTCAATATCGAAAATGCAATTTATCTGAGTAGTATTCAAATCTTCATATATGATTTTGGTTTAGTTGATGATCATTTTCTTTAATATTATTTACATACAGTCATTGGAAATGAGGTACTTGTTGAGAAATGGACTCAAAATGAACTTTACGATTGGGCCCAACTCCACGCTTCTACTAGGCGACCCACACAAGGAAATGGGCCGGTTTTACTAAACCCAAACCAAATTTGGTCAATATTAGATCTTGAATGTTGACTTATGTTGGTTGATCATAAGCGCACCTGCTCTTATACATCTCCTCACCTCTATCAAACATAATTCTCATTTGACTGTGCCTCTTTCTTTCCCTCTCTCCGATGTATCTCCGTTCAACTTTTTCTTTTTCCTGGGACCTATTAATGGAGTCTTCACTTTTACTCGGTTGACTTGGACTTTGGAGCATATTCTACGGTTCAGCTCATTGATGTTTTGGTTATAAATACACGTTATGAGAGAGAGAAAGCATAACATTGGTCTTTCTACACACTTCACTATATTTAGTCTTAATCTTCTTCTCTAAGTGATTAAACAATAATAAAATGAGAAACTTAGAGTTGGAACAGAGTGATTGAGTGATCTTGATATCTAATGCACTGTGCATGTGTTGGTGAGTCAAGTTGGCTGAGAGGATTGGTTAGAAGTCGGTTTGGGCTGAGTGAGACCAAAGATGGTGTTTGTTCATGTGTGGAGTTGCCCCCATTGTGGATTTCTGGACTAAAGAACTAGACTGGACTAAAGGAGATTGAGCCAAAGTTATTGAAAAAAACGATTCCATGTATTGGATTCATTTTGGTGAAATCTTAATTTATTTTTTTGTACTTGTAATCAACAAGTTTTCCTTTAGTAGCTATATGTATTATTCAAACAAGTACCCAACAGTGGTATCAGAGCTCTTTTGTTGAAAACGCGTGTGAATATTTGTATGCTCGGGTTTGTTATCCTTCCCTCCTCCTATTTTATATTTATTTTAAAATCTTGGTCACTGTGGTTTTCAGTCTTTATTTATCAACCATTCACCTGCCAAAGGGTTGCTGTTGATCTAAGATACACCTCCGCATTCAAACATTTGTTTAAATACATATTTAAATTAGTAAGAGTTGGTCTTCATATCTACCACACCTTGTACAGCCCAAAAGTGTTCGGGAATCTAAGCTGAGGGGTTGACTGGGTCTGCTAACCCTCACCATGGCTTAATTTTTTTTCTATTTCTCTATATTGTTAGAGTATGTGACCAACAAGCCAATTTGTGGTTGTGGTCTTTCTCTTTTTCCTTGTAATAAAACAATCGTTTTTCGTTCGTAATAATAAAATATTTCATTTGGCATTCTATATCTCTTATCCCATGCAAGCAGCATAGATATAGTCCTAACGAGTTACTCTATTACTGTGAGTTGATCTAGTAGAATCGTGAGATAACTCAGCAATGTAATGTAACTGTTAAACCTTGTTCCTAGTCGATGGGCTACGCCAATAATGAGGATACCGGCCTTTCCCTTTTGAGACTGGCACTTAGTGTATGTGTACTGCGTCTCATCAGTCCTCGATGTTGTGACATCGGCATACTTGAGTGGGTGCTCATACTGGATGAGTTCACTGAACTCCCTCGCCCTAGAAATCTTTAAGTGGTTCTCATTCATCGAGTAATAGGTTTCTAAGATATAGTTGTACACCATTAGTCCTTAAGACCCAGACATCACCGTGACTTCACTAGAGGACCAATTGTATCGTGACCTATCCCTGAGTCCCACAGCGGACCACTCCAAGGGCCAACGTTCGTGCAATCCGAAATCTAGTGTGAAGTCTGTGCATTGTAGTAGGGGATTCGAGCGCTTGAGTAGTCATGGATGTCCTGTGTGTTCTGACGGTTTATAATCCAAGGAATCTCTGGCCAGAGTTGTTAGTGGGGTGATTAGGGAAATGTGTTTCCCTAAGTCACACACGAACGGATTTATAATACTTAGAAAGTTTCGCACAGTTATTGAACTTTATAAGAGGTCTCGGTGAACCAATGCCTCTAGTTCAATCGGGACATGTGCTGCGAAGGGATCGTACTGTATGCTAACTATATCATAAGGTTTTTGCAGGAACTTCACTTGTATCTAGGGAATCATGATGCGTAGTTGCTAGACGTCAATCTTGATTCGTAGGGCACCGATTTGATCGGCGATTAAGTAAAATGAGTTTTACTCTAATCGGGACTCTTGGGAGGAGTTCGTATAAGAACAATGTGTTGTTCGAATCACAAAGAGTTGTGAGCCCACAGCTAGCATACACCTGAACCATTGAGGGTCACACTTCTCGTGTAATACGGATCCTTGATAACAATGAGCATAGATTAATATGTTAATCTTTGCAAAGTTGGAGGTCAATATGATTGAGTCCAGGATTCGTGATTGTGGATTACAAGTCGAAATAAACGTTGAGAAAGAGAGACATGCGGAATTTAGTGAACTTTCTAAATTGGGAAGTTTCCCGATTTAGCAGGTCCACTGAAGTGGAAGTTTCCATTTTTGGAAATTGGAAATTTTGAAGAGGCACTCGTATCGACGAGGACTTTGAGCTCGTCACAAATATAATTTTGTTATAATTTTGTGAACGATCGTTTGTTAGAAACGAGGCCGACGAGGGAATGGGCTTAATGCATCAGTGGGTCAAGCCCAGTGACTTAAACCCACAAGGGTTGAGAACCCTAGTATAAATAGACCTCAAACAAGAGTTTGAGATCAGATTTTTTACTCCAAAAACCCTAGCCGTCAAACCCTAGCCGCCCAAGTCTCTCGGCCGCTGCTGCCCCGCCGCACCGGCGCCGTCCGCCGACCGGAAACCGCCGGTTTTTCCCTCTTCTTTCTCTCTCGTGTTTCCCTTGTTATCTAACCCCTTTGTATCTAGTGCTACACTAGGGGGAGATCGGTTTATTCGAGGTGAAACCTAATTGGAGAGGAGCTGCTGCCCCGAAGGAATCACCACACCGCCGCACGCGCCGCCGCCGCTGACTTGCACGCGCCGCCGTCGCCTCACCGTCGGACCAGCTGCCGCTTGGAGGTATTCTTGCAGCCCCTAGGAGTGGTATAACGCAGCTTGTATGGGTTTGAGTTCGATTTCGATTCGTCGAAATCTCACGCTACAAGAGGTAATTAAATCGAAACTTTCGTAAAATTTAATTCGAATATGTTTGTATGAATTTTAATTTACGAGCATGTGCGATATGTGATTGCGTGTTTCGATTTTGTAATATGACGAACAAGCATGTTTTATATTTTTTCGGTTTTATATGTTTTTAATAAAATCGATAATTACCATATGTATGGCGGAAGCGTTAAGGTACGTTGACTATGTGATTAGTTTATGCATGTAATCGAAACTAGTTCGATCTAAAATTTTTAAATTCCGCTACGTATACATGCACGATCCCCAACAGTGGTATCAGAGCCACGGGTTACTCGTTTATTTGTCAACGTGTTTATGCCTTTCGAAAGCATGCTTCGATTTGTTGAATTGTTGAATTTCTGGTGTTATCAAATTGGGTGGTTTAATATTAATTAAATATTTTGAATATTTCAGAAAATATAAAAAATTTTGATTTAAAAACTCGGATTTTTTTTTTCCTGCTGATTTTTGTCGGTTTTCAGCTGACCGAACCGGTCCGGTCGGACCGGTCTGACAGGTCCGGTCAGCACACACAAAAAAAAAAAAAATTATTGATTTTCTGATATTAATATTAAAATTAATTGATTTTTAATTTTTGAAATTATTTATCAATTAAACCCAATTAGATAATTGATCCATTAATTTAATTTGAATTCAAAGAATAGTGTTGGATTAATTATTTAATTTAATCGTTAAATTAGTTTAATTAATGGAACACAAATTAAATGGCAAATAATTAATGGACTTCATTCTTATTTGATTGATTTATGAATGAAGGGAGTCCGTTAATTATATTTGCAATTAATCGTATTAATTAATTAATTCATGAGATGAATGATTGTAATTAAGTACGATGATGATCGTATGTCTCTCTTAGGATCAATATGCGTTTCCACATACCTAGAGAACATAGTTGTAGGAATCACAAACGATCATAACCTAATACTTCCGATGAGCTAATAAGATTTAATAAATAAAATCTCTCATTCTTAATCAAGAATAATTATCAAGCTATAAAGAAAAACCAAATTGTTGAATTTTTCTTTCCTTCTACCAACAATTAGATTATGTGTAGCCTCTCATAATAGTGCAGTAAGCCGTGTTAGCGGGGAGTGCTATTATGGGATAAGCTGTAATTTAATTGACGTTAGATGAAGATACGGTCATAGATAAAATTCTATTGGATTAATGTGGTCGGCTAGATTAACTAGGGATTGCATTAATTTGATATAGTTTGATCTATGACATCTCATATTGGTAGGCTAGACTTGACACACGAAGATTTTGATATTCGCTAGATTAACTTAGGTCATTATCAAGTATGAGGTAAATCAAACTTTAGGGTCACATAGTGATGTGATTGATAGTACTCTACCTTTAGGCTTATGTAATCGGGATAGATTAACTACGGGTTACATTAGCGCTATTGGACCTAAAGCCCATTAAAGAAAAATAAGTTTTCTCGATTGTCTGCTAGAGGGTGGTGGAATTCGATAAAATTAGTGGGAGAACAATTAAAATATAAAAGTCCAAAATTTTAATTGTCACGATTATTACGAAATAAACTCTAATTATTGTCTTCTTAAAATTTTCTCAGCAACAATGTCCAAACATCCCCTTTCCTCTATCCTCGACCAAAACAAACTCACCGGTCCAAACTATCTGGATTGGCTTCGCAATCTGAAACTTGTGCTCCAAGTCGAGGAGCGTCTCTATGTGAAAAACGCCCCCCCCCCCCCCCCCCCCCCGCTACTCTCCCTGCGACTGCTACTGCTGACGAGACTGCCACTTTCGAGGCATGGAAGAAGGACGACCTCCATGCGAGGTGCTACATGCTAGCATCCATGGTGCCAGAGCTCACGAGGAAGTATGAGTCT
Organism: Erythranthe guttata; assembly: GCF_000504015.1. The sequence continues at coordinate 331,992 of NW_012192960.1, forward strand.
CACGTGCATGCTTATAATATCAAGCATCATCTTGAAAGCATGTACAGTGAGCATACTAGGGCATCGAGGGACTCAGCTACCAAGGAGTTGATCACCATGAGGCAGCGTGAAGGGGCTTCGGTCCACGAGCACGGTCTCAAGATGATCACTCTCCTTGAGAAGTTGGTGAGCCTTGATGTCACCCTCCCGGCCGAGCTCTCGGTGGATTTGATCCTACTGTCCCTTCCTAGTTCTTATGAATCGTTCATAGTGAACTTCAACATGAACAAGCTCGATCCACCATTGGATGAGTTGTTGAACATGTTGGTCAGCTATGAGTCCACGATCAAGAAGGAGAAATCTGTTCTCCTAGTTGCTCCTTCTGCGAAGAAAGGTTCTTTCCAGAAGAAAAGGAAAGAAAGGAGTTTCGGCCCGAGCAAGAAACTTGAGAAGGGCGAGTCGAGCGGAGTGAAGAAGGACAAGGTCACCAACCAAGTTGATGACGCTTGCCATCATTGTGGAAAGAAGGGCCATTGGCGACGCAACTGCAAGGCTTACCTCGATCAGAAACGTTCTGAAAAGGGTACGTATTTAATTGAAGTTAATTTGTCCGTTAAATCTTCTTCTTGGGTATTGGATACTGGTTGTGGCTCACATCTTTGTAATGATTTGCCGCTCATGACAATAATTAGGAGGCTTAATGTGGGTGAGACCTACCTAAGAATGGGCAACGGAGCAAGGGTTGCTGCTGAAGCCATTGGGACGATTTATCTTTCTGTTTTGGATTCTAGTTTTTCCATTGTTTTGAACAATTGTTTATTTGTTCCGTCACTTATTCGAAACCTTATTTCTATTCCTGTTTTGGATAATGAAGGTTTTACTTTTGTTTTTGGAAATTCGATTTGCATTATACAAAAGGATCAAAATATGATTTGTAAGGGACAACTTATAAACAACTTATATGAACTAAATCCAAGTGAAATACCAATTAACGTTATATCAGCAAAACGAAAAGATATAAGTCTTAACCCCGCACAACTTTGGCATGCTTGACTGGGTCATATTTCCTTGAGAAGGATGAACGAATTTGTAAGTGAAGGATTGTTCTCCTTGGAGGACGTGAAATCACTTCAAACTTGTGTATCCTGCCTTAAAGGAAAAATGACCAAAACTCCCTTCAAAGGGAAGATGGAACGAGCCGAGGGTCTTTTGGATTTGATCCATTCAGACGTGTGTGGTCCACTAAGCGTTAGTGCTAGGGGTGGTTTTAACTACTTCGTTACCTTTACCGACGATTATTCTAGGTATGGTTTCATGTACTTAATGAAGTATAAGTCTGAAACTTTTGAAAAGTTCAAAGATTTTAGACACCAAGTAGAAAACCAACTCGGTAGACGTATTAAGAAACTACGATCCGATCGTGGTGGCGAATACTTAAATACTGAGTTTATAGACTATCTTAAAGAGAATGGGATTCTGTCTCAATGGACTCCTCCTGGAACTCCTCAACTTAATGGAGTTTCCGAACGTCGGAATCGAACACTGTTAGACATGGTTCGATCTATGATGGGGTTCACCGAGCTACCGGCATACCTGTGGGGTAATGCACTCCTAACTGCCGTGTATTTGCTGAATAGGGTTAATACCAAAGCAGTTAACTCCACACCTTATGAACTTTGGCACTCCAGGAAACCCACGTTTAAACATATTAGGATATGGGGTTGTCCCGCTTACGTGAAGCGGCTAGTGGGAGATAAGTTGGATAGAAAATCCGACTTATGCTATTTTGTGGGGTATCCCGAGGATTCCATGGGATATGAATTCTACTATGTTTCCGAGGCAAAGGTGTTCGTCTCGAGAAATGTCCTGTTCCTTGAGAAGGAATTTCTATCGGATAGAAAGGGCAGTGTAGTTGATCTCGAAGAAGTTCGAGAACCACAATCTGAAGTTCAAGCACAACAATCAGATAATGAACCAATTCAACAAACCACTAATATACCTCCTGAACCGTCGCTGCGTAGATCCGAAAGAGTTTGGAGAGCGCCCGATAGGTTATTCCTCGTTGATGAAGTTCACCAAGGATGTGATCCTAGAACTTTCAACGAAGCTGTATCCGATACAGACAAGGGACATTGGCTTAATTCCATGAAATCCGAAATGGACTCTATGTACTCCAACAAGGTATGGACCTTGGTAGATCCACCCGAGGGAATCGTTCCCATAGGCTGCAAGTGGATCTATAAGAAGAAAATTGGAGTAGATGGAAAGGTATCGACCTACAAGGCAAGATTGGTAGCGAAGGGTTATACTCAAAAGCAAGGAGTTGACTATGAGGAAACCTTCTCTCCAGTTGCTATGCTTAAGTCCATTAGGATTTTGCTGGCCATCTCTGCGTGGTATGACTACGAGATATGGCAAATGGATGTGAAGACCGCTTTCCTTAATGGGGACATTGAGGAAGAAATTTACATGGCGCAGCCGGAAGGCTTCATATCTTCTGGAGATGAGCAAAAGGTTTGCAAACTCCAGCGATCCATTTATGGATTGAAACAAGCATCCCGTAGTTGGAACAAAAGGTTCGACACAACTATCAAAGAGTTTGAATTTGTGAAAAACCCGGAGGAACCTTGTGTCTACAAGAAGGTTAGTGGGAGTGCAGTGACTTTCCTTGTACTTTATGTTGATGACATACTACTCATTGGGAATGATGTAGGGATGTTACAGTCAACTAAAGTATGGTTATCCACACGTTTCTCGATGAAGGATTTGGGAGAAGCATCCTACGTATTGGGAATACGGATCTATAGAGATAGATCGAGGAGATTACTTGGCTTGTCCCAATCCATGTACATAGACACCGTTCTTAAACAGTTTAGCATGGAAGAATCCAAGAAGGGATTCTTGCCAATATCCCATGGGGTTCGTCTCTCGAAATCCATGCATCCTCAAACGCAAATGGAAATCGAGGAGATGAAATGGACACCTTATGCATCCGTTATAGGAAGCATAATGTATGGCATGCTGTGTACATGACCTGATATTGCGTATGCTGTGAGCGTCACAAGCAGATATCAGTCCGACCCCGGCCCAGCCCATGGGAAGGCTGTGAAGGACATTCTCAAGTACTTGCGAAGAACTCGAGATTTGTTTTTGGTCTATGGGGATACCGAGTTGGAATTAGAAGGCTTCACGGATTCTAGTTTTCAATTGGACGTGGATGACTCCAAGTCAAACTCGGGGTATATATTCAAAGTCAACGGGGGTGCCGTGTTGGGGATCGTGCATGTATACGCAGCGGAATTTAAAAATTTTATATCGAACTAGTTTCGATTACATGCAAAACTAATCACATAGTCAACGTACCTTAACGCTTCCGCCATACATATGGTAATTATCGATTTAATTGAAAAACACGTAAAACCGAAAATCACGAAACATGCTTGTTCATCATTCAACGAAATCGAAACACGTAATCACATATTACTCACAATCATAAATTATAATTCATACAAACATGCTCGAATTAATTTACGAAAGTTTCGATTCATTTACCTCTTGTAGCGTGAGATTTCGAATAATCGAAACCTAGAACCAATCACGTACAAGCTGCAAATTACCAATCCTCGGGGCTGCAACTCACGGCTGGAATGAGCTGATCCAGCAAGCGACGAATGGCGGTGAATGGCAGCAGCAACGGCGGCGCGTGGCAGCAGCAGCGGCGGCGCGTGAGCGGCGTAACGGCGCGTGCGGCGGTGCTGCGGCGGCGTGGCAATTCCGTTGGGGCAGTAGCTCCTCTCCAATTAGGTTTCACCTCGAATAAACGGATCTCCCCCTACTGTAGCACTAGATACAAAGGGGTTAGATAACAAAGGGAATACGATAGAGAAAGGAGAGGAAAAACCGGCGGATTCCGGCGGTGATCGGCGCCGGAGCGGCGGGGCAGCAGCGGCCGAGAGGCAGGACGGCTAGGGTTTTGGTGTGTAAAAATCTGATCTCAAACTCTTGTTTGAGGTCTATTTATACTTAGGGTTTTCAACCCTAGCGGGCTTAAGTCATTGGGCTTGACCCACTGATGCATTAAGCCCATTCCCTCGTCGGACTCGTTTCTAATAAACGATCGTCCACAAAATTATAACAAAATTATATTTGTGACGAGCTCAAAGTCCTCGTCGGTACGAGTGCCTCTTCGAAATTTCCAATTTCCAAAATTGGAAACTTCCACTTCAGTGGACCTGCTAGCACTTAGTGAATGTGTACTGCGTCTCATCAGTCCTCGGTGCTGTGACATCGGCATACTTGAGTGGGTGCTCATACTGGATGAGTTCACTGAACTCCCTCGCCCTAGAAATCTTTAAGTGGTTCTCATTCATCGAGTAATAGGTTTCTAAGATATAGCACCATTAGTCCTTAAGACCCAGACATCACCGTGACTTCACTAGAGGACCGATTGTATCGTGACCTGTCCTAAGTCCCACAGCGGACCACTCCAAGGGCCAACGTTCGTGCAATCCGAAATCTAGTGTAAAGTCTATGCATTGTAGTAGGGGATTCGAGCGCTTGAGTAGTCATGGATATCCTGTGTGTTCTGACGGTTTATAATCCAAGGAATCTCTGGCCAGAGTTGTTAGTGGGGTGATTAGGGAAATGTGTTTCCCTAAGTCACACACGAACGGATTTATAATACTTAGAAAGTTTCGCACAGTTATTGAACTTTATAAGAGGTCTCGGTGAACCAATGCCTCCAGTTCAATCGGGACATGTGCTGCGAAGGGATCGTATTGTACGCTAACTATATCATAAGGTTCTTGCAGCCACTTCACTTGTATCTAGGGAATCATGATGCGTAGTTGCTAGACGCCAATCTTGATTCGTTGGGCACCGATTTGATCGGCGATTAAGTAAAATGAGTTTTACTCTAATCGGGATTCTTGGGAGGAGTTCGTATAAGAAAAATGTGTTGTTCGAATCACAAAGAGTTGTGAGCCCACGGCTAGCATACACATGAACCATTGAGGGTCACACTTCTCTTGTAATACGGATCCTTGATAACTATGAGCATAGGTTAATATGTTAATCTTTGCAAAGTTGGAGGTCAATATGATTGAGTCCAAGATTCGTGATTGTGGATTACGAGTCGAAATAAACGTAGAGAAAGAGAGACATGCGGAATTTAGTGAACTTTCTAAATTGGGAAGTTTCCCGGTTAATCAGGTCCACTCAAGTGGAAGTTTCCATTTTTGGAAATGGGAAATTTCGAAGAGGCACTCGTATCGACGAGAACTTTGAGCTCGTCACAAATATAATTTTGTTATAATTTTGTGAATGATCGTTTGTTAGAAACTAGGCCGACGAGGGAATGGGCTTAATGCATCAGTGGGTCAAGCCCAATGACTTAAACCCACAAGGGTTGAGAACCCTAGTATAAATAGACTTCAAACAAGAGTTTAAGGTCAGATTTTTTACTCCAAAAACCCTAGCCGTCAAACCCTAGCCACCCAAGTCTCTCGGCCGTTGCTGCCCCGCCGCACCGGCGCCGTCCGCCGACCGGAAACCGCCGGTTTTTTCCCTCTTCTTTCTCTCTCGTGTTTCCCTTGTTATCTAACCCCTTTGTATCTAGTGCTACAGTAGGGGGAGATCGGTTTATTCGAGGTGAAACCTAATTGGAGAGGAGCTGCTGCCCCGAAGGAATCACCACATCGCCGATGCACCGCCGCACGCGCCGCTGCACCGCCCACGCGCCGCCGCCGCTGACTTGCACGCGCCGCCGTCGCCTCACCGTCGGACCAGCAGCCGCTTGGTGGTATTCTTGAAGCCCCTAGGAGTGGTATAACACAGCTTGTACGGGTTTGAGTTCGATTTCGATTCGTCGAAATCTCACGCTACAAGAGGTAATTAAATCGAAACTTTCGTAAATTTAATTCGAACATGTTTGTATGAATTTTAATTTACGAGCATGTGCGATATGTGATTGCGTGTTTCGATTTTGTAATATGACGAACAAGCATGTTTTATATTTTTTCGGTTTTATATGTTTTTAATAAAATCGATAATTACCATATGTATGGCGGAAGCGTTAAGGTACGTTGACTATGTGATTAGTTTATGCATGTAATCGAAACTAGTTCGATCTAAAAATTCTAAATTCCGCTGCGTATACATGCACGATCCCCAACATATATATCTATGAATCTTTGTGCTTCTAAGTGATATTCAGTGTTCAGTGCTTAATTCTATCAAACGGAGCCTTAGTGCCCACACCTACCTAGAAAAAGAGCACTTTATAAGAATATGGTGAATATCTTCCTCCTCAACTCCGCACATGGGGCATAAATCGTCTGTTAAAACCTTTTTTTTTCCTTAGATTATGAAAAGTAGGTAGTAGATTAATACATGCTCGCCATACAAAAATCTTAGTTTTAGTCGGCAAATTTCACGACTATAACCACTTCAAAGCATTCAGATTATCTCCGTTAGAACTGCTAGTCGCCTGGTTGCGACCCTGAAGTGATCCCAATCACATCAAGCAATCAAAGATTTCAAAAGTTTTCTATTCACATTTTAAATTGGTCCAGATCAGATTTCAAAGATATAAATCTTGGAATGTTCTAATTGATGCGATCACATATTATAAGCCTTTGGAATGTTTAAGATTTCAACAATGAAAGATACACACACTTTTTAGGAGATACGAGGGCTCTTTATTAGTGCATTTCAGCCTTGGAAGATCAAGACAATGATTTAAAAAGCTTTCCTAATTTAGTTTCAATAAATGTTGATTAGATTGGCTGATTTGTGGCAATAAAATGATTTGAATGTTGATTATTCAATAAATGATTTGAATAATGATTCCAATATCTTAGTTTATTTTCATAGATTAGAGCAGCTGAACCCAATATAAACTATAAAGGGATCAAATTGTATGAATAAAAACACACAACAATGTATTGAAATCTTTTGAATAAGAGTGTGTGCCTTCAGTTCTACAAGAACCATAATTTTTAAATGAACTTATCGGAGTTATTCTCCGTGGAATTCGCCCCGGCTTATCAATCAATCTTCCGAAATTAATAGTAGCGTCTTCGCATACCAAGGTTCTTTCCTCTTTATAGGCAATGGGTCGAGGTTCCACCCTATTGAATCCTTCTTTTGACGGTCCATGATATGAAATCCGAAGTATTGATATTGGGTCTCGTCACGATGTTGGCGTGGTTCGTTTCATTTGGTACTCAGAGCCAACTTCCCGAGAAGGTTTCGCCTATCCTTTTGAGTTTTTTTCCGTTTGTTTTTTTTTTTTTTTTTTTTGCTTTAGTCTTTTGGTTTTGCCTAAATTTTTTATTGTTTGAGTCTTTTGTTCTTTTTTTTCGCCTATATTTTTTCATCTTTTATTTCCTGAAAAAAATTTATAAAAATTATAGATATAAAATATAAAATAATAGTAAATAAGAAACGAAAAATACTTTTTTTTTTCTTAAAAAAAGGAAAAATGTAAATGAGGATGCGAGTATGGAAAGAAGATAGTGTAAGTGCAATTTTGGGATTAGAGAGAATGTGAAAGGAGTATGGTTTATCTCAAATAGTGAAATATGGATTAGGTATCTCCTTATTAATGATATGTTTGAGAATTTTCTCAAAGAGCCCCATAGTATAGGGATTATTAGTGAGAATCCCTCACTAGTTACGTATAACAAAAATGAATCCAATCCCTTTTGCTTTATTAGTGAAAACCTCCTAATTAGTTAATTAGATTAATATTTAACAAACTAATATTTAATATACCTATTTTTCCCTTACAGGTCATATTTTTAAGATTTTTTAGTACGTAACCCTTTTTATTTCATCCCTTTTCTTTTCTCTCCAGTACTAGCTACCTTCTCCGCTTTGAAAATGTTTATCCACGGCCGCTCTGTGTCTCAGCCACCACGGCTGCCCCAACACTCTGATTTGGCATTCCCATTTTGTATCACGTCGACAGCCGACAAGTATTTGTCATTGTCGTCCACCCACGACACAAGCGAACCCATCGTCACATTATGTGATGGTTCTCGAGTCGTCGGCGGCGGAAGTCACTCCTCCTATCCCGAAAGGGTCTTCGCCTTCGCGGGCATAATTCCCCGAGGTGGTGGAGAAGATGGTGTGCACGTTGTTTTACTTTTTGAGATGGGAGATGTGGACGAGGCGGCGGATCTGCACAACCATTTCGAGATCTTCTCGCCTCCATATGGTGTTGCTTCCGCCTGCATCGACCGGGTGAAAATAAGCAAGAAACAAAAAATTTGAATGTAAGGGTATATTTCAACTTTAAATGGGATTTTTGATTGTATCGTTGGTGTGTTTTTTGGTATCATAGTTATACTTGCAATATTTTCATATTTATTTTTTAGTCGTTTTGTTATTTTTAAAGTCATTTTTTGTTATCGTTGTATTTTATTTTTGGTTACTTTTTACAGTTGATTTGTGATTTTTGTAATTGCTTTTGATTTGTAGGTGTGAAGTTTATGCCAATAATTGCTCCATCTTTTGCATTGTTGTTGGTGGTGGACTTGTGAGAGTGGTTTTTTTTTAAAGTTGATTTCGATACATTTATAGTTGATTTAGATACATTTGTAGTTGTTTTCAATAATTTTTGTAGTTGTTTTTGAATGTTGTAGTTATTTCGCTAACTTTCAAGTTGATTTCGACATTTTTTATTGTTGATTTCGTTTGTCTATAGTTGATTTTGTTAATTTGTAGTTGATTTTATTTTTTGGTAAACCTACTATTAGAAACCACTATTTTTTGTGGTTAGTAGTATTACTGTTCTTACAACAATATTACTAATATTACTATCATAAACAATAATATTATTATTTTTGGCTTTTTATTATTTTTGTCTTTGTTGACCGGTCAACATAGTAATATTATTGAATTACACAATAATTTATAATCTAACATAGTGATTTTGTTATGTTAGTATTATTGTGGTAGATAGTCATATAACAATATGACTGTGTTAAACAATAATATAGTTATGTTGTAATACATATCCACACAATTCCTTGTGGATTAAGTATTAAACACAATTCCTTATGTTGTAATACATATCCACACAATGTTATCTTAGTTAGCATGACAAAACTATCATATTCTTTGAATATAAATAGAGGTAATGGGAGAGGATGAATGTAGTAGTTCTGATTTTCAATTTCAATCTCTTAACAACATTTATAGCTTAGCTATCTCTTTGTATATGTATATAGCATTACAATTTTTCTAGAATTTATTATTTATTCTATAACACGTTATCAGCATGAGATTTTGCTCGATAAGGATTTGCTATTTTTCGTATTCTTCTTTATATTTTATTTTACGAAAATCCACATCCTCGATTCTATTGTCGTAAAGACAAACGAGAATGATGAGCGAATACTTCGGTATTTTATACGCTATCATTTCTCAAAGGATATGATGGATTCGTGTATATTAATCTATTGCTTATTTATTTGTTGAATTGCTGCTGAAAATTATATTTGCAAGCTTGTGGATCCCAAGCAGTGCTATAAGCACGTGCTAATTTTAACAGATCTGTGGGCTGACTTAGATGCCAAGATATTAACTCCGAGCATGATGCTCGTCGAGTAAAGATATAATAATCTCAGTTGAAGGTCGATTTAGAGACTATGAGATTAACTCCGAGCATAAGCTCGTGGAGTTGGGGAAATAATAATCTCCGTTTAAAGCCGATTTAAAGGCTATTGTTTTAACTCCGGGCATAGTACCCGTAGAGCTTAACAGAGACCGTATAGAGGTCATACTATAACTCCGAGTGGATAAACTCATTGAGTCGAGACATTGGAATTCCCGTCAAGTAAATGAAATTTAGCTCCGAGTCTAAGCTCGTTGAGACTAGAAAGCCGATTTAAAGGCTAAATCCTAAAAATATCTCCGAGCCTGAAGCTCGTTGAGTTAAGACGTGATAATATCCGTCAAAAGCCGATTTAAAGGCCAAATATCTGAACATATCTCCGAGCCTGAAGCTCGTGGAGTTAAGACATGATAATATCCCTCAAAAGCCGATTTAAAGGCAAAATATCTGAAAATATCTTCGAGCCTGAAGCTCGTTGAGTTAAGACGTGATAATATCCGTCAAAAGCCGATTTAAAGGCTAAATCTCTGAATATATCTCCGAGCCTGAAGCTCGTTGAGTTAAGACTTGATAATAAATGTCAAAAGTCGATTTAAAGGCCAAATATCTGAAGATATCTCCGAGCCTGAAGCTCGTTGAGTTAAGACATGTTAATATCCGTCAAAAGCCGATTTGAAGGCCAAATATCTGAATATATCTCCGAGCCTGAAGCTCGTAGAGTCGCTAGACAAGGTAAAACCCGTCAAGAGCCAACTTAGAGGCTATTAATCACAAGCCCAAATTTAAAGGGTTTTGGGTTATCTTGTACCAAGTGTATATATATCTCTCTCGGAAGATGTGATTCCCGAGATTGAGTTATTTTGTGTGTATCCATTTTTAACCTCTCTTGGATGGTGTGATTCCCAAGATCGAGTTGTTTGGGTAAACCCATATGTACATATCTCCCTTGGAGGATAAATACCCGAGGTCGAGCTAATTGTGATATACGTACATGAAAATCATGGACGAATATGACTATGGCCTATTCGATAGCGCAACAACACACTCAATATTCAATAATTAAATATATTTGTCGAGTGTGACATTGTGCAAGGCACAAGTTAAAATCATATCAAATCCCGTAGAAATAATAGATGACTTCGGGAATGCAACAATTATGTTGCCTAATGATACTACGTATGCTTATCTACGCGAAATATAGCATTTGTGCGTTTGCTGGCACATATTATTGTCCAGCTCGGGAAATAAATGTCGAGCACCCAGTAGCATACGTTCACACTCCAAATGGACTGGCAGAATCTTTGATTTAACGCATCCAAATAATTGCTCGTACTTTGCTGGTGAGATCTAACCTCACTAGTGCAGCATGGGGCGATGCAGTATTGCATACATCAGCACTGATTAAATTACGCCCCACTGCTTATCATATGCATTCCCCAATGCAATTAGTCTTGGGCTTTGAGACCAATATTTCGCACCTTCGCACATTTGGTTGCGCTATGCAAGTGCCAATTCCTCCTCCTCAGAGGACTAAAATGGGTCCCCAACGCCGAATTTGCATATATACGTTGGGTTTGATTCACCGTCAATTATTAGGTTCTTGGAACCAATGACGGGTGATTTATTTACCGCTAGATTTGCGGATTACCACTTTGATGAGACATTATTTATACTGATTGGTAAGGATATTCAGAATATCCGTGATAAAGATAAACAAAAACCAATGGAGAATGTCACATGGTGTGAGCAACATTTATCTCATCTCGACCCACGTACCTATGAATGTGAAGATGAGATCCATAGAAGCATTCATTTATGAAATATTTCTAATAGACTTCCTCATGCATTTAATGGTGCCAGTAAACTCACGAAGTCTTATTTCCAGCTGCGAATGTTCCAGCTAGGATCGATGTTCATAAATAACATGCGAAAATGAATGATGATCCCCCACGAAAAAAACAGAGTAGACATATTGGATCAAAGGACATTGTTCCTAGAAAAATAAAGGGGAAAATCGATGAACCCTCGAACCATGTGGTTCCTAGTGAGAATGCTCCAGATGAATCTGTTGAGCCTGATATCGAAAAGTCGATATCAAATCTCGGGAATACCGAGAATCCCATAAGTTATTTCAATGGAATATGTGATATAAATGAGATAATCATCAATGGAATATGTGATATAAATGAGATAATCAGCAATAATATTTTTACATTCTCAATTTATCAATAGATTGTCTACGATGATTATAATAGTGAACATTTTTTTGTAATATTGCAGGTACATCTTGTTGATTTAACAGACATGTTCACTGCAATGATAATGTTAATTATATAGTGCATGGAAGAGTCAGATATACAAAGAGTGGATACATAAAAGGTGATAGGACCAATCTCGTCACGACCAAAGTTCTTCCACACACATAAGATTTAGAAGAACGGAGAAATCGATGTTCGACAAACTCGTCATTCGCCATTTGGGAAGTTGGTATACGCCATTGGAATGAGAAGAGCCAATATGAAGCAAGATTGACGCCCCTTTTCGGAACCTATATTGCTCATTTCAGGGGGAGCAATAGTGCGTTGCACTCTTTTTCCCTTTTGTCTGGTTTTATCCCATTGGGTTTTCCAACAAAGGTTTTTAACGAGGCAGCTTATGCACGTAGCTTGGATTTGAGTTATGCACTCTTTTTCCCTTTTGATCGGTTTTATCCCACTGGGGTTTTTCGACTTGAGGTTTTTAACGAGGCATATATATTTTACTCATCCAATTTACAGCCGACATTATAATACTAAGTCTAAGGGGGAGTGTTGTAATACATATCCACACAATTCCTTGTGGACTAAGTATTAAACACTACGTGTCATTTTCTCTTTTGTCCTAATCTTAGTTAGCATGACAAAACTATCATATTCATTGTATATAAATAGAGGTAATGGGAGAGGAGGAATGTAGTAGTTCTGGTTTTCAATTTCAATCTCTTAGCAACATTTATAGCTTAGCTATCTCTTCGTATATGTATATAGCATTACATTTTTTCTAGAATTTATTATTTATTCTATAACAAGTTAATATTAATGTCAACCACAATAATATTATTGTTTCTTACGGGGGCCAAAAAATGTTCTGGAAACACCAGCGTTGACTGCAGGTCTGCAACGTCAGCAAAAAAAAAGCATAAAAAAATGCAATGCCGAAAACTAGCGGCGACGGTCAAAATTGGGTTAGTAGTCAAAATTGAATAATTGGTTAAATTTGGGGTCAAAATTAAATTGGGTTAAAGGGATGAAATTGAAGCATATTAAAATGGGAGGGGGTATTTTAGTCGTTTACACATATTTGGACTTTGTCTGAACTTTTTGTAAAATAGTTTTTGATCTAGTCCTTTTTATGACTAAGTAGTCCATCATGGACATATTTGTAATAATTCATTATTACAAATGCTTCAAGTTTCTATGCCTTTAAGATCGATATGAGGTGACTAGTTAGTACTATACTAAAAATGTTGTTTGAATTTCTGTAAAAAGTTAATTGTAAACTTATTTATCTAATATTATAACTTGCTTAAAAATGGCTAATATGTGAAAAAAATTACAATAAAATAGACAACACTTAAAGGTAATCGTCAAATGATGAAACTTTGTACATCAAATAAAAATAGGACGAACATGATTTCACATTTACAAGAGATTTAGTCAAATTAAACCATACACACAAATTTCACAAACTCATTAAATTGTTTTTAAGAAAAATTTCAATGATCGACCATTGTTTTTTATAAACCCTTGGACATGTTCTGATCAACATCGGCATGTGTTTTCCATTTAGGACTCTCCTCGGGAAAATTGGACATCCAAAACATATTTAATTACCCTTATATTTGAGGTACCAACTCCCCCAACCAAAATTGGGTAGGAGGAATTGAAGATCCACCAATTAGAATGAATGATGCCATGTTACCATGATAAAGATTCAGCCAATTGATCATCATATCATACGAATTTGCCAAACTCGTCGAATCTTTTGAATTCAATTTTGTTTTTCCTTCTAGAAATTTTATTGACCTCTTTAACAGATCTAATCATTGATAATTTAGGTCATCAATGTTTGGTGGGCAACATTTTAGGCATTGAGTAGCACTTCCTCAAGTTCTCGTTCTCGTTTTTTTTTTTTTTTTTTTTGGGCATCCCTCATCTTGCTTCAATTGGGCCTCCATTCGGACGAGTTCCTAATTATACATGGTCGTGTCATTCTTATATTAGAGTTTCGGCTTTTGTATCTACATTAGGGTTTCCGAAAGAGTGAGTCTTTTCACTAAGGGGGAAAGGAACCGCAATACTTTCGGCACCGCAAATTAAAGGATGTTGAGTTCACTAGCCTTTTTGAAGAGGCCAGCTCGTCTTTTAGAGAACGTGATAACTGGAAGGCCTCGTTCTCAAATTTCGCCAAATTTATTTTCTATCGCCGTTTGGCTTTTCTCTGTGGGTTTTTCCGGAATAGATGTGTTGCGCTCCTCTAGAACGAGTAGTTTTGATTTGATGAATTCATTTTGCATAAAAAATAAAAAGAAAACAAGGATGTGTAGTGAACTGATCAAATGAAAAATTAAAACACCCAATATAAAAACTGATGAACACATGATTTTCCGATATAAGGCTAATGGAAAATTTGTGGTTTTATCCATATAAGAAAGAACTATTTATATAAGAGGGGACTCGTGCCGAATGGATCTCCCTCTTTGTTTTTTAATAAATATCGTTAAATTACAAAATTTGGTTTCGACTACTCCGGATTTATCAAATTAATACATACCATATCAAGTCCTCAATATGTGAATGTTACCATTCTACAGGAAATCACTCTAAAAATAATCGGATGCTAATAATATATATAAATCATATAAGATACAGTTAGTTGATTTTGGAATTGCAATTATTACTTTATCTCCTAGAGAATCTTTGGATATAATATTGAGATTATTTTGTAAGAAAAAATGAGCGTTAATTATAAAATTTATGTCATTTCATTGAATAAGAATCACCGTTCAAGATTCGGCTAATATATATCAAAATCAACTGTAAATACACATAAAAACAACCGCGCTCTTTTAAAAAAAAACATAGTTGTGCGATATTCAAATTAATTCTTTTTTTTATGAAATTCATGATAAATGTTAAGGTGGACAGAATTAAATAATAATTGAATAAATTTATTAAAGTGCAGTCACAAAATTTGTCAGCCCTCTATGATTGGAAATATAATTTGCCAAAATATTATTGCACATCTTAAATATTAATTGATTCTCAATATCGAAAATGCAATTCATCTGAGTAGTATTCAAATTTTCATATATGATTTTTCTTTAGTTGATGATCATTTTCTTTAATATTATTTAATTACAGTCATTGGAAATGAGGCACTTGTTGAGAAATGGACTCAAAATGAACTTTACGATTGGGCCCAACTCCACGCTCCTACTAGGCGACCCACACAAGGAAATGGGCCGGTTTTACTAAACCCAAACCAACTTTGGTCAATATTAGATCTTGAATGTTGACTTATCTTGGTTGATCATAAGCGCACCTGCTCTTATTCATCTCCTCACCTCTATCAAACATAATTCTCATTTGACTGTGCCTCTTTCTTTCTCTCTCTCCGATGTATCTCCGTTCAACTTTGTCTTTTTCATGTGACCTCTTAATGGAGTCTTCACTTTTACTCGGTTGACTTGGACTTTGGAGCATATTCTACGGTTCAGCTCATTGATGTTTTGGTTATAAATACACGTTATGAGAGAGAGAGAAAGCATAACATTGGTCTTTCTACACACTTCACTATATTTAGTCTTAATCTTCTTCTCTGAGTGATTAAACAATAATAAAATGATAAAGTTAGAGTTTGAACAGAGTGATTGAGTGATCTTGATATCTAATTCACTGTGCATGTGTTGGTGAGTCAAGTTGGCTGAGAGAATTGGTTAGAAGTAGGTTTGGGCTGAGTGAGACCAAAGATGGTGTTTGTTCATGTGTGGAGTTGCCCCCATTGTGGATTTCTGGACAAAAGAACTAGATTAGACTAAAGGAGATTGAGCCAAAGTTATTGAAAAAAACGATTCCATGTGTTGGATCAATTTTGGTGAAATCTTAATTTATTTTTTTGTACTTGTCATCAACATGTTTTCCTTTAGTAGCTATATGTATTATTCAAACAAGTACCCAACAGTGGTATCAGAGCTCTTTTGTTGAAAACGCGTGTGAATATTTGTATGCTCGGGTTTGTTATCCTTCCCTCCTCCTATTTTATATTTATTTTAAAATCTTGCTCACTATAGCTTTCGGTCTTTATTTATCAACCATTCACCTGCCAAAGGGTTGCTGTTGATCTAAGATACACCTCCACATTCAAACATTTGTTTAAATACATATTTAAATTAGTAAGAGTTGGTCTTCATATCTAACTCACCTTGTTCAGCCCAAAAGTGTTCGGGAATCTGGGCTGAGGGGTTGACTGGGTCTGCTAACCCTCACCATGGCTTAATTTTTATTCTATTTCTCTATATATCTTTGAATCTTTGTGTTTCTAAGTGATATTTACACGTTCTTGTGCAATTATGTGTTGACTTGCCCATCTCTATGTGTTCTATTATGATTCTTTGTGATATGAATTCTTATGATGTGGCCTCATTTGATGGTAAGAGAGACTTCTCTATATGGAAACATAATAAAAGATGTTTGGTACGACAAAAGTGTTTTAAGGCTATAACTTTGTCCTATGATGATAAAACTAGTGAAGAGGCTACAGATGGACATGATGAACTAGCTTACTCTCTTATTATTCTAAACGAGTCTGATTATGTAATTTGAAAATTGGGTAAGCTAGATTTTGCTAAGGAATTATAGGATAAGTTAGAAGAGACTTCTACTGAAACTTCTCTGCCCCTCAAATATATTTATGCTTGAAAAACATTTCAGATTCAAACTGGATATGCATAAATATATTGATTAGAATCTTGATAACTTACAAAACTCGTTCAAGATATTAAATTTACTAGGGATACAAATATTGTTGAATATACCCCCATTGTTCTTTCGAGACACCTATAGTGATGTCAAGTCTACTATTAAGTAAGGTAGAGATAAATTGACTCTTGAAACTGTTATAAATGGCTTAAACAACAGAGAACTTGTTTTGATAACCACCAATGGAAAGAATTCCTATGGTAAGGTAGAAACTTGATTTGTAATAGGAAAACAGAAAACAAGGAATTTTGAAAAACTTTCTTCTAGCAAGTCAAATCAAAACTAAAATCGGAGCTTTCAAAACAAGAAAAAGGGCAGGGATAGGAGTAGGTCAAAGTCTAGACCTAAGAACATAAAATGTTATAATAGTCATGAACCAGGTCATTATGCAAATGGATGCACTAAACCTAAATGGGTTAACAAGTCCAATGACCAGGTTGATCAAGTTACTGAGAATATCAGAGATGTGTTTATGATTACTGATGGGGATATTTCTTCTGTGAATTATGTGCTTGCATCATTATCTGATAAAAATTGGATGTTAGACTTTGCATGCTCAAATCGTATGACACCCCATAAATACATATTTTCTCCACATGTTGAATTAAAACAAGGTTTTGTGACACTTGGTGATAGTTATAAGAGGCATATTTTAGGAATTGGAACTATCAATCTTAATTTTGAAATTGATGTGTTAACTCTGAAAAATGTGAGACATGTTCCCACTTTGAGTAATAATCTAATGTCACGTGTTTCACATGAAGATAGTGGGTATAAGGGTGAATGAGGTAATGGTGTTATGATGATTAAAAAGGGGTGCATGCTTGTTTTCAAGGCTGTTGGATTTCAAAACATGTATGTTGCATATGTAAATTTTGTCCAGCATGCATGACTTAACTGAATTATGGCACAACAGGTTAGGTCATATTAATAATAAAGGTCTTGAAATTCTTTATAAGAAAAAATATCTTAATGAATATATTATGAGTCTGATGTCTTTATGTGATTCATACATTTAGGGTAAGCAAATCAAATCTAAATTACACGTTTCTTCATACCCAAATTCATCCAAATGCTCTGATATTCTTGAGTATATACATTCTGATATGTGTGGTCCTGCATATGTTCTTATACATGGTGGGAATTGGTATTTTATATCTATAATTGATGATTTTTCTAGAAAAGTCTTTGTGTTTCTGCTTAAGCATAAATCTAATTTGATTGATAAGGTTAAAGTATGGAAGACTCTAATTAAAAATTAAACTGGTAAAAAAATTAAAACCTTGAGAACATAAAATGGCATTGAGTTTTGTAATTATGATTTGACAATTTATGCATTGAATCTGGTATTAAGAGGCATAAGACTATTGCATATACCCCTCAGTAAAATGGTATTGCTGATAGGACTCTTCTTGATAAATTTAGATCAATGTAATAAGATGCATCTAGATACATAAACTGTTTTGGGGAGAAGTTGTTATAATTGTTGTATATTTAGTAAATAGATCCCCTTATGTGCATCTAAATGGTAAATTGCCTGAATTTGTTTGGTGTGGTAAACTAGTAGACCAGTCTAATTTTTTTTTTTTTTTTTGTTCTGATTTTTTGCATCAGAAAATTGATAATTGAGATCCCATGTTTGTTAAATGTGTGTTTCTTGACTATCCTGATGGGCATGGATATACAACTATTATAAGTACATATATGGTATTTAATGAGTCTGAATTTCCATTTCTAGCGCTTATGTGTTTACTGTTCCTGATCCTATTGCATATGAGGTGGAGAAATCCACTAATGTGCCTGCTGAAACTCAACATGAAGTCAAGAATGATTCTAAATGTTCGATGATGTCTATGATCAAAATGTGGAATCTTATGTGCCTAATGTAAATAATTTATATTAATATCAACTTGCTAGAGATAGACTAAAAGGGATAACATTAGGAAACCTCATCATTTTGACGATTTCAATATATCTGCTTTTATTTTCAATGTGTTTGAAACTTTGAATGTAAAGGAACCTAAAACATGTAATGAGGCTTTAAAATTTAATGAATTTAACAAATTGATTGAAGATATGGATGCTGGAATGAAATATATGCATGTCACTAATACTTGGAGTTTTGTTCATAAACCTACCAAGCGTTCTTTGATTGATTGTAAATGGTTATTTAAAATCAAGTATGACTTAGATTCTCTTAGATATAAAACTAGGTTAGTTGATAGGGGATTTACCCAAACAGAAGATATTAACTATAATGAAATCTTTGCACATGTTGTGAAGTACACCACTGTTAGAACATTACTTGATTTAATTTCTCATTTTAACGGGGAACTTAAGTAAATGGATGTAAAAACATCATTTTTGCATGGCGAACTTAACAAGAAATTTTACATGAACCAACTTGAAGAATTTACTAGTGTTCTAGAAATCGGGCGAGGCAGCTGATTAATCGGTCACTGAGGCAGAGGCGGTCCGAGGCGGGTTGAGGCGGTCAAAACCTTAGAGGCGGGTCAAACATTGGTGGCAAAAATCGATTTTTTTTTTCTTTTTTTTTTATTCAAAATCAAAGTTGGGATTTTAATAAAAAATAGTTTATGCTTTATTTTGTTTATGTTAATCTTTATTATTAAAGAACCTAATGATATATACTTGCAGTGTTCAATACACAATTTAAATTCAAAAGAATTGCGTTTTTATTTTGTATTTTATAAGGATTTTTATAGTATTATGATCTTATTATTATTAAACTTTTATTACGTTATTAGAATATATAAATGATGGAGATATAACCATGTTTAGATATCTTTTTATATATATTTTAAGTATTTATAAATAATATCTATGTAAATTTTAAAAACCGATTTATTTCTGATTTATCGCCGATTAATCACCGCCGTACTGATTAATCGCGAGGCGGTGCCTAACCGCCTCTGACCCGATTACCGTTTTTTACATCCTTGGGATATACTGATAAACTGCATCATTTCTATATTTCTCAGCTAAAGAAATCTTTGTATGCCTTGAAACAGTCTCAAAGACAGTGGAATAAGAATTTTGATTCATGTATGGTATCTTTCAATTTTTTTAGAAGCGTTTATGATTCATACTTGTATTTTAAAGATCTTGTTCAAACTCGTGTTTTTCTTCTACTTTATGTGGATTTACTTTATGTAGATGGTAGTTAATTGTCCACCCTTATCTAAACACCATTGATCATGTTAAAACATGTCTAAGTGAAAACTTTTCATGAAATCCTTAGGGGATGTGCTAAAAAAATCTTAGAAATGGACACAGTCGGAGATAGAAAGAATTTTTCATTGTTTTTTAATCAATCTTCCTATGTGGTTAACATCCTTGAAAATTTACTATGAATAATTATAAACTTGTGAATGTATCTTTAGCTGCTTATTTTTAACTAAGTAAGGAACAATCTCCAAAGACTGAACGTGAAAAACTTGAAATGCAATATGTGTCTTATGCTAGTGCAATTGGTTCAATTAAGTTTTGATGGTATGCATTATGCATGACATTTCATATGATATTAAATGTCTTGGTAGGTACAAGCCTGCTCTTGGTTTGCCTCATTCGGAGCTTGTTAAATAGTTGTTAAGGTATTTGAAAAGTTCCTTGAAAACATGGATCATGATTTCTAAATCTTCTGTTGGTATTGAATTATGTGGATATGTGAATTCAAACTTTGCTAATGATAGAGATTCTAGGAAATCAACAACTTTTTATGTGTTTACTCTCTATGGTGCTTGTATTCGTTAGAAATCTCAATTACAGAACATTATTTCTCTATGTACTATAGAATCTGAGTACATAACTGCAACTGAAGTTATGAAAGAATCTATTTGGCTTAAAGGCATTATGTCTAAAAAAATTGAATAAGAAAGGTCGTGTATTCTCTAGCCAATATAGAATCGAACGGTGCAAAAATCCTATTTTCCATGATATGACCAAGCACATTGATGTGAAGTTACATTTTGTATGGGATATTGCGGAAAAATGATCGATTGAGCTTGAAAAATTCCATCTGAATTCAATCCACCAGATATAGGAACCAAATGTTTACCAATTGAGAAATTTTGTTCATATTTGCAAAGACTGAACATAATTTTCGAAACTTGAAATGGCTATGTTCCTAAAACAGTCCATGTGACTAAATGTGTTCTTTGTGAATGCATCTTCTGAGCTATCTTTGTGACAGTCCCAAATATTCTCTGTGAATATTCTATGTGAATTTCTCTTTTAGTTTTCTGTGTGATTGCTAAAAGTTTTTCTCCATTGACTTTGTGTACACAGGAAAATTAGTAATGATAACCCCTTATTGTTATGTCCAAAAAGTGTACAGAATTGTTCAAATAAATCCATCGTGGGCCAAGTGGAGAATTGTTGAGAAATGTGCTCAAATTGAACTTTGTGATTGAAACCAACTCTAAACTCCTACCGGGAGACCCACACGAGGAAATGGGCCGGTTTTACTAAGCTCAAACTAGCTTTGGTCAATATCGAATCTTGACTGTTACTTTATCTCAGTTGATCCTAAGCGTTCCAACTCTCATTCATCTCCTCACCTCTGCCTCTCTCTCTCTCTCTCTCTCTCTCTCTCTCTCTCTCTCTCTCTCTCTCTCTCTCTCTCTCTCTCTCTCTCTCTCTCTCTCTCTCTCTCTCTCTCTCTCTCTCTCTGCCCGATGACCTCTTAAAGGAGCCTTCACCGTGCTCGATTGACTTTGGCACTGGAGCGTATTCCATGCTTCAGCACATTGTTGTTTTTGCTTTCTTAGAGAGAAAGCAAAACATTGATCCTGATACACACTTCATTATTTTCAGTTTTAATCTTCTTCTGTGAGTTATTAAATAATATTGAGAGTGAAAGTTACGGTTTGAGCAGAGCGATTGAGTGTTCTTTGTTCCTGATTGACTGTGCATGTGTTGGTGAGTCAAGTCAACTGAGAGAATTAGGTAGAACTAGGTTTAGGCCGCGCGAAACCAAAGCTGGAGTTTGTTCCTGTAAAGAGTTGCCCCCATTGTGGATTTCTAGACAAAAGAACTGGACTGAACTAAAATGGTCTTAGCCAAATCTATTGGAAAAACGATTCTATGTGTTGGATTCATTTTGGTGAAATCTTCCTTTATCTTTTTATACGTGTAACCAGCGTGTTTTACTTTAGCAGCTATTGTATTATTCACAAAAGTACCTAACATTGCTAATTAGGCGACTCGCTAATGTCGTGCCAACACAAAACACCCACGTAACCATTAAAAAATGTTATGCTACTTTTTTCCTTCAGTTTTTATTGCTCTACAAAATTAAGGTAGTTAATTCAGTTCATGATCAGTTATATATTTAAATCTATAAGACCATATCCAACCCCATGCTTCCATCAACGTAACACAGGAGAAAAAAGGAAATATCATTATTCCATATTATTCATAACATTAATGTGTAAGCCTAATGTTCATATATAACCAAAAATAAATAAATAAATAAATTATTGTTCATCAGTATATCTAGAAAGTCGCATCACAATTAAACGCCAACAATTGCTCCTGCAGTTATAATTATTTGGGATACATGAAATATTAATGAAAACCAAAACAAATTCTCATTGCAAGAACATATATAATATATATGAAATCTCATCATAATAATTCAAACATAAGCATGATTGATTATTCAATAATAAAAAGCTAGTAAGGTACTAGCACAAAACCAAAAACTAATGATCAAATTATAAAGATTACATGCTTCAGAAAAATCCATGGCAATAACCAAAACCAGCATTGGCATGATCAACATTATTATTCTCATGATCAGCCACAATCGCCAGCTGGCTAGGTTTACTCTCGTATTGGTCGAAAACCCCGTTATTATTCGACATGTAAATATTCGAAGGAATATTCATCATCTTAGTCAACTGCTGACTCACATTCTCCTTGAGATCTTCCATTGCAGTCTTGAGCTGCTCCAGCTCCTCTAACCCTAATTTCTCCACGGGCGCCTCCCACCAATAGTGCGTCTCATTTTTTTTTCTCATGCTGTCCAAATTCTCACCCCTTTTCCTTTCCAAGTCGAGTTCGTACGTAACTTGCCCTAATTGCAAGTTCAGTTCTCTAACACTTGCATTTCTCTGAGCCTCGATAATATGATACGGGCCCCCGTTATTATTAGTAATATTCATATTAATATTGGTGTTGTTGTTAGTGGCAGAGTTTCGAGGCAAGAACCTGTCGACTATGGACTCGACATTGGGGTGGCCGAAGGAGAAAACTTTGCCAGCTGGTGAGAAGACGATAATTGCGATTTCGACCCCACAAAGTGTGCAGAGCTCACTGGCTTTCTTGAATAGACCGGATCTGCGTTTCGAGAAGGTGACTTGTAGGTGGTTTTTTACCTCTATTTTCTCGATTTTGATCTTTTGTCTGCCCATGCTTGGTTTTTTCGCCATAGCGATCGACTTTTTTCTTCTTCTTGTTTTTAGATTGAGGGAAAAGTTTTTGGATTTTTTGAGGATTTTGTGTAGGGAAGAATGAAAATATGTGTCTAATTTATAGAGTTGGGATTTCTAGTACCATGAAAGCTAGCTGGAATTATTTATTTATGTTTTTAACATTTTTACATATGATTTGGGAGTTAAGAAATATTTGTTAGTTAATGTTTGGATTTTTGGTCAGGTGAAAACGTATGTTTTGATTGGCAATATTGAAAGCTATTTAACTAGTTAATTTCAGCTAATCTTAACTCTAATCTGTAACAGTAATTTGCTAATTATAATGATGAGATTTTGATGGACTTTATGCAATATCATAATAGTCATTATAATTTATATGTAACTTGTGATTTTTTTTTTTTTTTTTTTTTGCATTGAATATGTGTGTTTATGGAAGAGAATTACAACAAAAGAAATGTATTAATTCAAGATTTGGTACTAATTATTATTATTATGACAAATAACATATATAGATGCAGTCCAATTTGTAACACATGTTTCCTTTAAAGCATGATAAATAGTAGGTAGAAACTGATTGAGAGTGAATTGACTATCTATAGATGATTCTAATCAATTTATAAGATCAAAACAATTTATGAAATTAGCTGGTTCATAAATCATTGTTGAAAAAACGTATACATAGTGTGAAACATATTCGACCAAAATAAATATATTTCTTTATCGAGGCATAACCATGGCCCGCCGAAGCTCAAAGTGAGCAAGGCCAGCGCTTTGTGCCTCCAAAAAATTGATTTTTATATATAATGTTTTATAAAAAAAAAAATAAAAAAAAATAAAAAAAACCAAAAAAAAAAAAAAACAAAAAAAAACTCTCAAATATACAAAACTTTGAATCCAGCTTCGTACCAGTCTATGTGATAAACTCATCAATTCCGATCTCGGTGGTTGGAAACCCAAAAATCTTTCTTTAAGTTGGCAGGAGTATTATTGTTAAGGGTAATATGCTAGGAGCCCCTCACCACAAACTTAATTTGAAATGGATGACAGCCTCAAATAAAATATAGATTTATCTATCATTCCTCTCATTCTCTCTTCTCATGTTCTTTCTTTTTCCAGTCGCCCCACCCCGGCCATTTCTCTCTCTGAAATGTTAAATGTCGTTTCAATTTTACTAATACCGTTTTGACTTCGAACCTGATTTTGATATATTTCTATTTTGATTTTGGCAAAATTCGAAACACGAAAACTGTAGTCCTTTGGGTTAGTTTTCTAATTCAACTTAAGTCCGCTAGATTGGATGTTGTGTGACAAAGTTATGCATGAATGAGTCACATTTTGAATTTTAGATATCTCAATACATCAAAGTTGTGGGAAGTATCCATTGATTCATGTATATCTTTCTCGTCCGACGTCCAATTTTGGTGATTCAAGTTGGATTAGAAAACGAACTCGGAATACTACAAATCTTATTTTTCAGGTTTGGCAAAATTTGGAATAAAAAATGATCAAAATTAAGTTTGAAGTCGAAACGGTATTATTAAAGCTCAAACGATGTTTATCACATCCCTTTCTCTCTTCTTTTCAACTGTTTCACCTCTCTCTCCTCCCGTATTTCTATCGTCCAACCCATCCCATTCTGAGGACCCATTCCAAATCCGTTGCAGAGCAGTAGAGGAGGCTGAAGGGGGCGATGCGGAGATCTGAAGATTTCGATCGAGGTTCTTGGAAACCTCGGCGGCGATGCCATGGAGGGGGCACGTGTAGAAGGGGGCAACGGAGGTGGCAATAACGGTGGTTGTCTTGGTTAGTGATGGTTATGGTGGATATGGCCATTGGAGATGGTGGTGTGAGGTTAGATCGATGGTTGGAGGCGATTGCATCAACCTAGGGTTTTTTTACGGCCCTAGAGTTTTGGTAGACGGCTAGGTTTGGTGGAAAGGAGTTGGCGGCGGCTGCGAATTGTTGGCTGCTAGGATTGGCGACGGCTGAGAATTTGTTTGATGCTAGGGTTTGGAATACTACGCTGTAGTTAACCGTAGTACGCCGTAGTATACCACAGTCTACTAAAATATTAACAACACAACAGATAAAATTAATATATATATATATATATATATATATATATATATATATAGATATATATATATATATATATATATATATATATTAAAAAATAGGTAAATTGAATTTTAAAAAAATGAAAAAACATATTTTTCTTTTTTTTTTGTAATTTTCCATATTATATAGAAAAAAAAGGATTTTTTTCTTTTTTCGGTTTTATAATGGTGTAAAAAATGTTAAATGCTAAAATGAAGAAAGAAAAAAACAAAAAGAAAGGAAAATGTGATTTCTGAAAAAAAAAAATATTAGATGGAAAAATGAAATATTGCAGACTACAAAGATGATTATTTCGAATTTGTGAGTTGGGGGCATTTTTTGAATGAATTTTCTGAAGAATGTGTAGCAAATCTTTAGTTAAGCTTGTCATTTAATTTTAATAAATTTTGTCACTAGGGACCTATATGTTAAGACCGCAATTGTTAAAGATATTTTTCCCAAGTTTTGGCTTCATATCTTATGCCAGCGTCCCTCTTTCCAAAACAAGTTTGTAACAAGCTTGATGTTAGCATGAGAAGTCTCTAGTACCGGCCGGGGTGAAAATTATGCAAAAAGGAATTCACTTATATACGGGCAAGTGTTGGAACTCAATTTGTAACCTAAATCTCTCTGAGGGCTTGGATTTAGAAGAGCGGTTGATTCTAAAAGGGACTCGATTTCTAAACTTCGGTTGATTCTAAAAGGGACTACATTTTCATTAGTTGGGAAAAGTTGATTATCGATGTTGCATTTAATTTGTTGATGGTGAAGCAACTACTAGCTAGCTGCATTGTATTATTTGAAACCACTAACAGTTCCGATCATCTTTGCCTTAATTCTCCTTGGCCCATTCATGCATTGATCCGCCAGCACTCGCATACAAAATTCTGGATTTTGCTAATAAGCAGCATAATCCTTGACAAAGGTTGTTCTTTGAATTGGAGTTCTATAACGTAACTCCCACTGACGAGATCAAAAGATTTTGGGCACATCTCTGCCCAAAATGGAATTCAAGTTTGCGTCTCCGATCCGATCCATTTATATGGCTGCTCAGTATCTTGCTAAATGTAACTTATCAAAAGTAACTAGTGCAATAATTATATATGCATGAAATAATTATAATTAGATTATAATTATACGAAATAATGTAAGAAAATCAAGATATATCAGAAACAAAGAGTAATGAAAACTCATTGATTGATACCAATGAGAATGGTGCCAGCAAAATGAATCACCAAATAAAAAAATTGTAAAAAGGGGAGGGGATAAAATCATCCAAAATAAAATGGATAAAATTCAAGATAATCTTAGTCGTTGAAGTTGAATAATCTGAAATGACGACTATTATATTCCTAAGTGCAGCTCTACGTACTCATCTAAAAGGGATAAATAAAATACACCGGGAATAAGTTTATAGCCCAATAAGTAACCATATATATCTCAACTCATGGGAGTAAACGTTAGTAAGAGAATATTTCATGCTCATAACAGAGATGCAAAATAAATCATATCAAATTATTATAATGTAAATTTTCCAACAACTCATAAATATTCTGGAACAAGGTCGAAAATTACATTACTCATTTAGTATGAATGAATGATGTCAAAGATAGACTACTACATTGCCCTTTTACTAATGTTGAAAAACACGTAGTGTACTCAGCTTGTAACAAGGTTAGAAAGAGTTATGTGAACTCACAGAACATAGCTAAGTTGCTATCTTATCAAAAGTCAGCGGCACAAATTCAGAATTAAGTAATTCACAATTTATCTCAAAAAGGAATAGTGTTGAATGACCATCTCAACCAAAAGCTTAAGCTGTTAGTGAAATGTATCATTTAGTATTAATATCTCCAACACGCCCCCTCAAGTGCAGGCGAATTACATTTGGCTTAAGCTGTTAGTGAAATGTATCATTTAGTATTAATATCTCCAACACGCCCCCTCAAGTGCAGGCGAATTACATTTGAAGCCTTGCACTTGAAATATTTGAATTGGGTGGCGGTGGGATTCGAACTCAGGACCTTTCATTTGGTCTGGCTTTGATACCATGTTGAATGACCATCTCAACCAAAAGCTTAAGCTGTTAGTGAAATGTATCATTTAGTATTAATATCTCCAACAAATAGTTTTCTTTAAAAATCTCAAAACAAAAAGTATAACTACATATTGCTTTTCAAAGAAAAAACCACTAAGAGATGTAGTGTCGCTAATCTTAATAAGAATAATTAACTATTGGGGAAATGAGTGATAACTCCCTACTTTTGAAAATATATATGAGGAGGCTCAATAAATATTTCTGCACTAGTCAAAAACCAAAATTTTGATCTTAATTAGTGAGACCCCCTGAACAACTTGAAGTACATGTTTTACCCTTTTAGTTTTAATTCAATATATAATATACCCCAATCTCCTAATCTTCTCTCTTCACACTCACACGTTTCAATCCACACCGCCGTTCTCTTCATCTCTCTTCACTCTCCCTCTTTCTTACGTTCTCTCGCAACCACTGCTCTCCCACCGTCTTGCGCTACCCGCCGCCACTACTCCCCCACCGTCTTGCGCCGGCCGCCGTTTAATCTCTCCCCCTCTCTCTCTTCATCTCTCCCTCTCTCTAACTCTATCTCGCCAAATCTGGCGCCGACAGAGGCTTGTTTTTTGGAACCGCTAGGCGACCCCTCGGCCTCTTGTTGGTGTACATATCTCATCCTCCTTCTCCAGAGCCTTCACCACCGCCCCCGGCGGGGTTCCGTCGTTGCCGCCGTCGACATACTACAGAAAAGAGGCAAGCGTTCTAACTGATGTTATTTCCCCATCAAGGACTTTATGGCATGCTTCCAACGACTCAATTACCTGAAGAACTTCGAGCTCTAGTTTCATACTAATCTTCGATCTTCGAGCATTGGAAGAATCACAAATGTAGGAAGGAACGGATCGCTCCTGCCATCCTCGTTGACGTTGCTCTTCTGGCCGCTCATGTTGAGGGTGCCGTTGGTCTCGATTTGCTCGTCGTTTGAGTTGTGGGTCTGGTGGTAGTGGAATTACTCAAATTCAATCAGGTAATTTGACGAGCATCTCTTGGTTTCTATTTTTATTTGTGATTTTGAGATATTGATTGAATGGTAGTGTGGTTATTTCCCAAATTTTACTGTTTGTTCTGACATTAGGTATTGATGTAAAGTTTGTTGCCTGTGGCTTGCAATTAATTACTGTATATATTATGGGTATCCAATTGAGAACTTTTCCTTTATATTCCAATAATGCTGATTTTAATTTCGCTGTAATGGTGATAAGAGTCAATTGATGATATAAATTGATTTCTTATATTATAGTGCTGAAATTTGTACTTTGGTGAGGTGTTTATTGGCTACAGTGAAGAAATAACAAGATTTATCATGTAGTCATATATAGTCATGTGTTTGATCGAGTTCTTTATTTGTGTGTGTGTGTGGGTGCAATTTTTTAGTTTATTGCATCACATTCTAATTTGGAAACTTTTCCTGCCATTTGAATGACTTGCCTATCGTAATTAAATGAAATTTTGTATGTTTGGTGAATCTTTTAGGTCCAATTTTACGATTCACCCTTTGAAATTTATGATTTTTTTCTATGTAGTAACATATATTAACATGTAATCAATCATGTATGAGTTATGTGGGGAGTATGATGGTGATGTATTTGTATATCAGTAGGTGATAGTGTGTGTGTATATTCAACTTTGAAGCAAAATTCGTTGTTTGTTTAATATTTTTTTCTTTTTCCGCAGGTCTTGGTGAATTTTGCTCTCTTACAAAATGTCCATGTTTTTTGATAATGTAGTGGCTGCTTTTTTCTATGTAAGGTTTTCAAAATTGCTCTCTTATCTTGTTCATTTTTGTTATAAATCATATGTCATTTATTTTTTGTATTTATTTGAAGATGATTCGAAATGCCTCAAGTGTGAGAGCTCTGTTTGTATGCAGTACAAACTTAATCAGTAGTTGTTACTAGTAGTTGTTACTTAGATGGGTGATTTGGGTCAGGTGAATATACAGTTATAGTCATGACTATACACGACTACATATGACTATACATGACTATACTACAAGTTCTATAGTCATGTATAGTTATATGTAGCCATGACTATACACGACTACATATGACTATAGAACTTGTAGAATACTGTAGTAATTTGTAGTCGATTACAGTACAGTAAATTTATTCAAAAAAAACAAAAATTCATGTTTTTTGGTATTTTTCATGTAATCTAACTTGCATGTTCCATTTTGCTCTTTAACTTGTATTTTTTTGTCGCAGGTTTTGCTTTGTATAACATTATGAGATGCAAAGAATAAGACGCAGAGAAGTGCCTTGTGAAGTTGGACTCATGCTACAGTACTCCAGATTTATGCCACTTATGTAACTATAGATAATTATAGACAACTATAGTCACGTTTAGTAACATATAGTTATATGTATGCTATGTGTTTTTTAATGTATAGTAATGCGTGTTCATGTTTTGAAGATTATATGCACGTGATTGTGTTTTTTTTTTAGGGGGTTAGATGATTATCAAGATTAAAATTGTGAATTTTGTTGTTGGTGTAGATTAATTATGGGGTAAAAAAACATTACATGATTACATATAACTATGTACAATAAATTTATCAAAAAAGATAAAATTAAAAATTAAAAATTAAAAATTAAAAAAATTAAAAAATTAAAAAAAAATTAAATTAAAAAAATTAAAAAATTAAAAAAAATTAGAAAATAAATTTTTTTAATAATAATACAAAAATGGGTATGTATAAAAAATAATAATAATATAAACATTTATATTTTTTTAGTTAAGAAAATCTATAAAAATGCTAAATGCAGCCCTAAAAATGCTAAATGCAGTTGGGCTTTATGTGGGGCGAAAATGTTGAATGCAGTTGGGCGAAAATTGAACTTAAGGGCACAATAGTACTTTTGCCTCTCCAGAAAGTATCTCAAAAGAAGAATTTTAAGGGTGGACATATCCCTATATATTTTCCATATGAGGGGTGTATATCCAGTGGACCCTTGACTATTTATCAATCTCCCTACGCTCTGTTTATTGAAACTTATACCATAAAAATCATTTTGTTGATGTTTGCAAAAGCTTTTTGGTGATAAAGGGTAAATTTTGGATAATTGTTTATTTTAAGAAGTTGTGGATGATTGCATATATCCTACAATAATCAACTTGTTTTTCACAAACAAGCATTAATCTTCAACATAATTTTGTAAAAGATTTTAAGTGTGCATTTGAATTGGGATGAAATTAAAATGAGTCTACATGAGATTTATAACCTACCACAAATTCTTAAAAAGCAACTAAAAATTGGCAAGTGTTATAGAATAAAAACATATATATAATAAACTAATATAAATTATGTAAATGAAACTGAAAGCTCTTATATAAGACTGCAATTGCTTGGTAGTGAAATCTTATATAATAATGAGGATTGAGAGATATACATTTCATTCTCATTACGTCTATTTATATACAGAGAGGGTTTAAGCATTGTCATGCTTATTAAGGATTAGTATAAGGAGAAGATGGCACGTGTAATAGTGAAGGGGAATCTTAGTCTCCAAGGCAAAAATGATGCTGAGTCCACATATTGATGTATATCTATTTATAATACTATCCCTTGGACGAAGTATTATTGTATCGGCTGTAAATTGGATGAGTACGATGTATGCCTCGTTAAAAACCTCAAGTCGGAAAACCCAGTGGGATAAAACCGAATATAAGGGAAAAAAAGTGCATAACTCAATCCAAGTCGTGTGCAGAAGCTGCCTCGTTAAAAACCTTTGCTGGAAAACCCAATGGGACAAAACCAGTCAAAAGGGAAAAAGAGTGCAGCGCACTATTTTGCTCCCCCTGAAATGATCGCACTGTAAACCTTTGGGGTGAGCCATCAATCTTGCTCCATATCGGCTCTTCTCATTCCAATGCCATATACCAATTTCTCAAATGTAGAAGCCTGGAAGGACTTGGTTCAATCGCTTTTTATGTATCTGTGCTATATAATCAACATTATCATGTTAGTGGGCATGCTTGTTTGGTAAATCAACAAGACGTACCTGCAACATTACAAAACTGTGAGTCATTATTCACTGTAATTATCATCGTAGACAATCTATTAATCAATTAAGAATGTAAATATATTATTTATGATCGTCTCATTTGTATGCCATATATTTCATTGAAATAACTTATGAAATTTCTGGTATTTCGAGATTTGATATCGCTTTTTCGATATCAGGCTCAACAGATTCATCTGGAGCATTCTCACTAGGAACCACTTGGTTCGAGGGTTCATCAATTTTCCCCTTTCTTTTTTCTAGGAACAACGTCCTTTGATCCAATTGGTCTACCCCATTTTTGTCGTGGGGGATCATCATTCATTTTCGCATGTTCTTCAGGAACATCGAACCTAGCTGGCACATTCACAGCTGGAATATAAGACTTCGTGACTCTACTGGCATCATTAAATGCATCAGGAAGTCTATTGGCAATATTTTGTAAATGAATGATTCTATAGATCTCATTTTCACATTCAGAGGTACGTGGCTCGAGATGAGATAAATGTTGCTCACACCATGTGAGATTCTCGATTGGTTTTTGTTTATCATTATCACGGATATTCTGAATATTCTTACCAATCGGTATAAATAATGTCTCATCAAAATGACAATCCGCAAATCTAGCGGTAAATAAATCACCCGTCATTGGTTCCAAGAACCTAATAATTGACGGTGAATCAAACCCAACGTATATGCCAAGTCGG
This sequence comes from Erythranthe guttata, assembly GCF_000504015.1. Next base: position 363,967 of record NW_012192960.1, read on the forward strand.
CGTTGGGGACCCATTTTAGTCCTCTGAGGAGGAGGAATTGGCACTTGCACAGCGCAACCAAATGTGCGAAGATGCGAAATATCGGGCTCAAAGCCTGATGCCAATTGCATTGGGGAATGCATATGATAAGCAGTTGGGCGTAATTTAATCAGTGTTGATGCATGCAATACTCCATGGCCCCATGCTGCACTAGTGAGTTTAGATCTCATCAGCAAAGTACGAGCAATTATTTGGACGCGTTTAATCAGAGATTCCGCCAGTCCATTTTGAGTGTGAACGTATGCTACTAGGTGCTCGACATTTATTCCCAATGCTGCACAATAATATGTGTCAGCAAACGCGTAAATATTATATTTCGCGTTGATAATAAGCATACGTAGTACCATTAGGCAACATAATTGTTGCATTCCCGGAGTCATCTATTCTCTCCACGGGATCAGATATGATTTTAACTTGTGCCTTGTACAATGTCACACTCGAGAAATATATTTTATTATTGAATATTGAGTGTGTAGTTGCACTATCGAGTAGGCAATAGTCATATTTGTCCATGTTTTCATGTACGCGTAATTAAAAATCAGCTCGACCTCGAGTATTTATCCTCCAAGGGAGATATGTACATGTGGGTTTATTCAAAACAACTCAATCTTGGGAATCACACCATCCAAGAGAGATTATACATGGATACACACAAAATAACTCAATCTCGGAATCACACCTTTCGAGAGAGATACATATACACTGGGTACAAAATAACCCATAACCCTTTAAGTTTGGGCTTGTGATTAATAGCCTCTAAGTTGGCTCTTGACAGGTTTTACCTCGTCTAATGACTCTACGAGCTTCAGGCTCGGAGATATTTTCAAATAATTGGCCTTTAAATCAGCTTTTGACGGATATTATCACGTCTTGACTCAACGAGCTTCAGGTCGGAGTTATATTCAGATATTTGGCCTTCAAATCGGCTTTTGATGGATATTATCACGTCTTAACTCAACGAGCTTCAGGCTCGGAGATGTATTCAGATATTTGGCCTTCAAATCGGCTTTTGACGGATATTATCACGTCTTAACTCAACGAGCTTCAGGCTCGGAGATATATTCAGATATTTGGCCTTTAAATCGGCTTTTGACGGATATTATCACGTCTTGACTCAACGAGCTTCAGGCTCGGAGTTATATTTGTGATTTAGCCTCTAAATCGGCTTTATTGTCTTAACGAGTTTAGACTCGGAGCTATATTAAATATTTAGCCACTAAATCGGCTTTCTTGCTTCAACGAGTTTAGACTCGGAGCTATATTAAAGATTTAGCCTCTAAATCGGCTTTCTTGTCTCAACGAGTTTTGCTCGGAGCTATATGAACAGTTTAGCCTTTAAATCAGCTTTCTTGTCTCAACGAGCTTAGGCTCGGAGCTATATTAGCGATTTAGCCTCTATATCGGCTTTCTTGTCTCAACGAGCTTAGACTCGGAGCTATATTTTATTTATTTGACGGGAATTCCAACGTCTCAATTCAACGAGTTTATCCGCTCGGAATTATAGTATGACCTCTATACGGTCTCTGTTAAGCTCTACGGGTACTATGCCCGGAGTTGATAGCCTCTAAATCGGCTTTAAACGGAGATTATTATTTCCCCAACTCAACGAGCTTATGCTCGGAGTTAATCTCATAGTCTCTAAATCAACTTTCAACTGAGATTATTATATATTTTACTCGACGAGCATCATGCTCGGAGTGAATATCTTGGCCTCTAAGTCGGCCCACAGATCTGTTAAACATAACACGTGCTTATAGCACTGCTTGGGATCCACAAGCTTGCAAATATAAATTTCAGCAGCAATTCAACAAATAAATAAGCAATATATTAATATACACGAATCCATCATATCCTTTGAGAAATGATAGCGTATAAAATACTGAAGTATTCGCTAATCATTCTCGTTTGTCATTTCGACAATAGAACGAGGATCTGGATTTTCGTAAAATAAAATAGAAAGAAGAATACGAAAATAACAAATCTCTATCGAGCAAAATCTCGTGCTGATAACGTGTTATAGAATAAAAACATATATATAATAAACTAATATAAATTATGTAAATGAAACTGAAAGCTCTTATATAAGACTGCAATTGCTTGGTAGTGAAATCTTATATAATAATGAGGATTGAGAGATATACATTTCATTCTCATTACGTCTATTTATATACAGAGAGGGTTTAAGCATTGTCATGCTTATTAAGGATTAGTATAAGGAGAAGATGGCACGTGTAATAGTGAAGGGGAATCTTAGTCTCCAAGGCAAAAATGATGCTGAGTCCACATATTGATGTATATCTATTTATAATAGCAAGTACATATTTAAAATTTACTGTTAAATCACTTAATCAAAATAAGCACAAAAGGGATTAATTTCCTCCCACAAAAACCTCTCATCTCAATGAACCCTACATGTCCTCATAAAGTGGATTCATAGACTCAAAAAAATATTTAGAAGACAAATGAAACGACCAATATGACTTTCCATTATTAATTATAAAAGTGATAAAGCTACAACAAAATGTTTTTCAAGAGAGGCTTTTAAAATATAGCTTCAAACTGCTTATTTGAAGATAATGAAAAGTAAATTGAGTTTGCAAACAATCAAAGCTTTTGCAAACACCACCTAAAACCCAGTCACAAACTGCTTCACCAGTCATTTTGAGAGAGAGAGAGAGAGAGAGAGAGAGAGAGAGAGAGAGAGAGAGAGAGAACCATATAAAGTACAACTATGGCCGACTGTGATACAATGAGTTGAGGGAGTCAGTAATCCTAACATACAATTCCAACACTATAATCCATACTACCATGTAAAGGACTAAAAGGTCAATCGATCCCCATGCTCCTCTACTCGAATATTATAAATTCATTCATAACGAAATCGATCCCAACGCAAATGAATAAGAGTGTTGTCAACCCCCGACAAAATCTTTAAGGCCATAATAATGTAGTTACAGTGCAAATGTTTAACATACTAAAAGTCTTTCAATGCAGAAAACAAGTCAACATACAAAACTGAATATTGGGGAAACACAAGACAAGACACTTCCCCCAAAGACCTTCAGCAATTTGATCATATCATCACTTCTAACACACTCTACTTCTTTCAATGCAAAGAAAGACAGCATCCATTGCACCCCCTCATCAGATAATAACCATTTTTTTTACCTGTTGCAACAATTTAAAATGACATTCAGTACATAATACATATATGTGTATGCATATGTATAAGAAAACAACACAGAACCTAGAACGGCTCCTGCTTCGACTCTGGCTTGGGCTCTTGCTCTTGCTCTTGCTCTTGCTCCTGCTCCTGCTGCGGTCTCTGGTAGGACTGAGTCTTTTTGAGATTTTGGGACTCATGCTCACACGCTTCTGCGTCTGCTAACATTAATTAAACAAAAAAGAATACGTAGATATAAAGAATATTGAGCAGAATCCAGCAAATGCCCGTACTTACAAGAGAGAATAGAACAGACCAATTAATAAATAAAATAATGGATAGACTTACAGATGGTTTTGGAGAGCGGGATCTTGATGGAGATCTGCAAAAAGTTCCAAAACACCCAGTTTATTAATCCACTACTGCCTCTTAACATTTGATCCAAGAGCCTCGACGCCACTTCCACGTCATAGTGACGTTGACCAAATGTATAAGGGGAAGGAAGCTCACAAACATTTAGCAGATTACACAAGGAAAAGGGAAAGAAAATAAGATAAACTCCAAATAAAATTTATGAAAAAATGAAATAAACCATTTATAGATAGCTAACAAATGCTCTTTGAAAGATCGACAAGGATAGATACCAAAAAGAATCACTAAACACTCTGATAAAGCTTTGGCTGCTTAACAAACAGCATTGGAGATAGTTAAAAGGTATCCAAATTCCACCGCAAAAAGGTGCTCCATAATTAGTAATCCGTGATCTTCTTTGTTTGTCCAATCTAGCAGCCAAGCACATGTGTTATGCTCGTTAGAACAGACACATCGTGATTGATCTAAAGTTACCATCTGTAAATCATCATACCTCCAAAACCAACTGAGTTGTAGCCAACCCACAAGATCCTAAATCCAATCCCCAGATCGTGCAAAATATAGGTAATTCCATGTTTCTAAGAACAAAGAAAACATTTTATTGACACAACTCAAAAGCATGATTCAAGAATATACAGGGACTGAAATTATTGAGATCTGAACTAATATCAACTCTACTGGAACACAAGAGAGATTGAATGAACTTGAGCCTGCATTTTAGAGTATAAAAACCAATTTCGGTAAAGAGAAGATAAGCAAGCTCAACTGAGTTCATTCAACTCATGTGCTCCACAGATTGTTAGATATCATAAAATTAACAATGCAAATAACACGTCAGACAACCTCGATGTGACCCTTAACTACAAGGTACCCAAAAGAAAACCACTTAAACAATTTACAGATTTCTCTAATGATTGTTAGTCTATTGTAATGCCATTAGACGTTTAAAGTGGCATTGCACATTACTACAAACATGAACTTTGAGCTTATATATTCCATCTATAAAAAACAATATCACTCCAGGTATCAAGAACAATATCACTCCAGGTAATGCTGAGATCATCACATCACAAACGTGACAGACAATATCACTCCAGGTAAAAAGCAGTTGAACTATCCGTATACCGACAGTTCGGCAAAATACTGGTTGCAATCAATTTGCAAAGCAAATAAAATACTCAATGCATAAACCTTCAACAAAGTCACAAACTTGGAATATTATTCTTTTAAAACTGCAACTAGCAGAAAAATGATAGAAAACGGTGAACAAGTTATAAATGAACTTAGCAACTTACACCTGCAAAAAGACTATAAAATATGAACAAAAGATAAGCATTTTCTAAGAAACTCTAGCTTAATTTGAACTTTCAACAACAAAATGAACAAAGCAAACACAAAAAAAAAGGTGGTTACCTTGAAGCAGAGCGAGCTTTTGACCGAGAACGAGACCGAGAAGACACGGACTTCGAACGAGATCTTGAGCGACGTGACGATTTGCCCTTGGGTGACTTGCTGTAAGAAGATTAATTAAGTTGATAAGTATCTCACAAAGTATACGCTAGTAGTTAGGAAGAGAGGAGGGGGGGCACTGTATGGCAATATAACCTTCTGCTTCTGCTCCGACGGCCAGCTGGACTTCTACTCCGACGGCCAGCTGGACTTCTGCTCCTGCTGCGACCATTGCTTCTTCCTTTTGGGTAAGGGCTGAGGCTGCGACTGCGACTGCGACTCCTAGAATGGCTTGAATCATACTCCTTAACCTAATGGCAATGAAGACGTTACAACAGTTCATGCAGTTACAACATGTAGAGATAAAATGAAATGACAAATTTAGTAACTGAGTCTTACATGAACTCTAGCCCGGGAAAAGGCATTTTTAAACTCAGAATCATCAAGCTTCTTAACCTAAAAGAGGCAAAAAGTAATATAAGGAAACTGTAAGTCTTCAAGAAAAATCAAGATTCTACAAACGAGAAAATAAAATAGACAAATTAATAGTCACTCAGGACTATTTAAAAATAACTTACAGCATATTTCATGTCATCATAATTTGTATAATCAACTATTCCTGTTTTTCCTGCAGGATGAAAAGTCGCATACACTTGAAGAATCATCGTACACAGACAAGCAACAAATGCGATAATACTTGAAAAACTACAGTAATAAGTTGAAACGAAGTTTTTTGGAAAGACAAAGATGCAGGGCTACATGACTACGAACGCAAATGTCAAAAGAAGAAGATTGTAAACCCAAACAATGCCATGCAAAACAGAAATATGTCAGATGCCAGCATCATTTTTTTTATAAAATGTAAAAAACTCTAACCAACACAATAAAGAGTAGTGTACAGCCTAGGTAGCACGGAGATGGCTGGAGTCACGAGTTTCCTTGTTTAGGAAACGTTTCGGGAATGGGAAAGCGAAGAAAACGATCCGAAACGAGCAAAAGTTTCAGGGGGCTTTGTTAATAAATAAAATTTGGGAATGCGTTAAAATAAGAAAAAAACCAAATTCCACGTGGTAAAAAGCCCCAACCTCTCTCTCTCTCTCCTCTTTTCCTCTCTATTGAGAAGAACCAGATAACCACTTCTGACCCTAACGTATTATGTCCCTCTCATCCATTACTCTCCCGCACACGAAAACCACTTGTCACCTGGGCAAAGAAGAATCCCCCGGTTCGACAAATAATAATTATTATGCCTCAGTTTCTTGTTTCTTCCTTGCTTTATTTTCACTTGTGCTAAGACTGGTCTCCAAATGTTGACTATCTGTTTATTGTAGAAATGATAAACCCTCCCTTTTTCGCTTTTGTGGGGAAGAATGTCAATTTTGTCTTTCCGTGTCCGTTTCCGTGCTACACAGTATAGAGCCCATGCATACATGCTAATTCAGAGTTATCATTTGCAGAATATTGAGTTAGCGGAAATGATATCAATCAGAGGTATGAACAAAATGCTAAAACAGGTTCCTCAGATGCGCATACAGAAACACCACGAATACATAACACTTGTAAAACAACTCTACTAACCCAAACTACAGCTGCTACACAGAGCCGTGTAAGCAACAAATGGTATACTATCAACCATAATACAGAAGAAATGTATAGTCATGTCTCGCAAAATTAGTTTTAAAAAAAAAAACATCTTACCACTCCCTTCATGAAAAACCTGAGAGAAGCAAACATCTCCAGCTCGGCGCATGTGATCCTAGATATAGATGAATAAGACTAACTTTCAGCAAATAGCTCTATACAGATGATATAGCAGGCCAACTTTACATTATAAAGAAGATGGAACTACCTTGAGATCTTGCCATGAAGCAGAATGAGGCAGTCCAGTGATTAAAACTGAAAAATGGGATAAAGTGAGACAAACTCGCAACCATGTAAATGTAATTCTGATATTGTAAAGTCGGCATATGAAACAATGTTTCCACCTCTATATTCAGAGCGCTTGGACACACCACCACGAGGACCCCGACTACCGCTAAAGCTACTATGACGATCAGTTGTTGATGAATTGCCACGACCACCATGTGCAAGCTCAACCTGTTTTAATAAATCACCAGTGAACCAAAAAACAAAGGAATATAAAAGGAATCAAACGATAATAAAAAATAAAAAAAAAATTAACACAACCAACCCGCAGGCGATTCCCATCAAAATCATAGCCATCACGTCCCCGAATGGCATCTTCAGCGTCACGAGCTTCTTCAAACTGTCACGAAATATATTACAGTGAAAAATAGAGTTGTAATGACAAAGTGACGCAAAAGGAAAATCACTACGTACCTCAACAAATGCATAACCAGGTGGCCTAGGTGGCATTTTCAGATCCACATGCACAATCTCACCATACTGCAGCAAGAACCCCAATCATTTAATGACAACCAAGATAATTTACAGGAACACAATAAAAAATTAAAGAACAAAAAAAAAAGGAAATAAACCAACTGCACTTATAGAATCATCCAAAGCTCGAAAAGTGATTTTTTTGTTTATTGTCATATATTTTCCTTCTATGTTCTTTGCAGTTGAGAAAGAGAAAGGACAATTTGCACAGAACCCTACTTGCAATACTACACCTCTAATTAAGTAATACTCATCTGCAAATAAAGATGGTGGTGAGTTATGCCTATCACTGTAGTAGTAGTGTCAGAAGAAATTCCTCCTCATCTGGATACTTATGATTGGATTTATGATGATTTAAATAAAATAGTTATTTGCCAAGAAAACCAAGGTCCAAGAATCCCAACTACTAAACATCATGCATAAACTTGACTTGATATCTTCTAAAGGTACTCCCTTTCTAAAGTGCTTAGCTTCCTCCAGTAGGCAAATTTATTTCTTAACTAATCGTTTCTGATGTCATTATTCTGATTAAATTTTCAATTTGAGGCTTGTATGACACGTCTCCTCATATTAAGGGAGCAAGAACCTCCGTGCCCCAATATAAGAAAGAAACAACCTTTGACACTCAAAATGTAAATAAATGACTCTGATGATTCATGTTAACCACGACACAACAATATAGCAAAATGAAAAGAGCAGACGTAACTACTGACGTCAAGCATCTGAATCTGAACAAGGCAATAAACTAACAGCCAAGTTCATGCATAAACTGACACATGTTTGGTCAGATTTGCAGTTCAAAAATATTATAAAAAAATTCTAGTTAGGTAGAAATAGGGAAAGCAGAGAAAATAAGGAATTCCCTCAAAGTGATATATATATATATATATATATATATATATATATATATATATATATATATATATATATATATATTAAACCTTGTAAAACAGATCTTCCACTTCCCGCTCACGAATGTCACCAGGAAGGTTGCCGACATAGAGGGTTCTGCTGGAACGACTCATCTTGCTGAAGAGATACATGCAAACATTGCAAAAATATAAAAAATGAAACGAAGCAAGAAAAAATTTAAAAAAAAAAAAAAAAATTAGCCAGAACCGGTTACAAAAATATTCAAACAACTATGTACAAAGCAACTAGGAGAAAATCAAACAAAATAAGCATCATAGACAAGACACGTCGCATAAAGTGGAAGCAATAATAAACTGCACAACTTTTAACCTAAATTAAGATATATGAATTTGTCGCTGGCTGTTAACCTTAAAGAGACCACCGATAAAAAATGAACTGAAACTAGAAACAAAATACTGGGGTCGAAATTTAATAGAATATTGAATTCAATCGAGAAATTGTTCGCAAATTAAATAAAAAACAAGAATTACACAAGTACGTCATCGCGTATAGATCCGCCAGAGAAACTTAGTAAGAAGAAGAAGAAGAAGAAGATGAAAAAAAGGATTTACCTTGACGAATGTTAACAGATAGAACAAGAGCTTCGCAAGACTTGGAAGGTTTCTTAGGGTTTTTGAGGATTGAGATACGGGGTGCAAATTGCAATCTAGGGTAGATCAAATGAAATAATGGTGGGTCAGTTTTTTTCAATTTTACAGGTACGTTGCATTTTGCACCCCACAAATTACACCAATTGTCAATTTTCACCCTATATTCTTAACATTTACAAACTTCACTCTGTAACTCAAGATACAACGTCATTTTGTTATGAGATTTTAACTCAAAAATAATATATCATCATATTTATTTTCTTTCTTAGTGGTCTTTTTTGCCTTTTCTACATTAATCTTTTTTTTTACTAATGTGATAAAGAAATTAACTTATATAAATATTCTAAAAGTTCTGCGAGACAAATATAATTCTTTATTTTTTAGAATCAAGTTCAAAAGTTTTTTCTTTTGAATTTTATTTGTTTTTTTCAAATTGTAATGTATAAACAAAAAGATGAACTGATCAAGATTTTTAGAAGAAAACAAAACTTTAATCGAGTGAAATTTAATTTGATCTTTTTATTCAACAAATTCTGAAATCGAAATACTCATTAGATTAAACAAAGTAGACATTTCGGAATTTTAAAATTAATGAATTTTCAAAAAAAAAAAGTTGAATTGATATTTCCATTTTTTACTTTTTTTTTTTGGAAAATATTCAAGAGATCCTAGAACCCAAGAAAAACGATCAAATGATATTAAAATTCGAAAATAAAGAGAGTAAGAAAGTATGTCAATTTTTATTTTATTTTCATTTTTTTTTTTGAGTAAATTTAAGTCCATTACAAGGGGAAGTATGGAAGGGGGACTCGAACCCTGGACTTTTACCTTATTGATAAGGCTAGGTTACCAACTCTCCTAATGAGGGTTGGTAGAAGGTATGTTAATTTGACTCGCCCCGATGGATCCCCACGCCAAAATTTTTGAGTATTACCTGCCCCAAAAAAATTGACTGAGTATGGGGATAGGGACGGTTTTGTAGGTAATAGTCCTGCAGATCCACCCCGTATGTTATTATTTATATATATATTTATTATTTATTATTTATTATAATGAAATATATATGATAAACTATTTAAATATTACTAACCCTAAACAATTAATTGAATTTTGTGATTTGAAGTTAAATTTGCACTTTGTTGGTTTGTTTATTTAACCAAATTTTTAAATTAAAAATGAATTCCATTTTTATTTAAAATAATACAGAGATTTTACAGGGTGGGTATCCGTTGGGATTTTACGGGGTGGTATGGGATACCAACTCATAAAATTCGGGAATTTTGATGGGGAGGGGATGTGGATTTTCAGAGCGGGGCAGGGACGGCGATTGCAAAATTCGCCCCATACCCGCCCCATTGTCATCCCTGTTTTCTTTTGTTTGTACCTATTTTCAAGTACCAGTAATTTTCTAAACCATCGATCAAAATTAGGGACGAAACTAGGTCCTTTTTTTTACTTTTACGTGAGAAAGAACAAATGAAATACTTTGGGTTTCCAATATGTTCCATAAGGTAAAAGTATGTAAATAGCAATTGTGTATTTTTGGAGCGAAATTGGAATTTTCGGAATTAATTTCAAAAATAAAACTAAATTGAAAATCGGAAATTTCAAATATTTTTTATATAATTCCAATTTCAATCCAAAAATTTAGGAAAATATCAAAAATCATAATTTTGGAAATGGAAATGAAAAAAATTGTTACTGAATCGGAACTTTTCGGATCTGAGCCGGCGGAAATTGAAAATTTCATTCTAACTTTGACCCTTAATGTCAATCATGAATCATAAAGAAATCCCTCCAATACCAAAATCCTAGTTCTACCCCGCAAGAATTTATCCCCAAAGTGAGTTGTTAGTAAGAAGACGAGAGATTGCAAAATTGACACAAGTAACAAATCATCGTTCCATATCCAAATCACAAGGTATGTGAAAAAAATAATTCTTTTGTTGTGTTATGGAATCACGGAATCAGAAGAATAACCTTAATTTTCTTTCTACAGTAGAACCTCGATAAATTAATAACCTCGATAAAAATGACTCCCTTCCGCCAAGTATACAATTGGTCATCTCGTGCGATAGTTGTGAAACACCAACGGGGGAGAAAAGCGGCAAATAAGTCTGATTTCGCGAACTACTTGTCGACAACACCAAAGCATTGTAACATGTTGCTACGACCACTCTCACGTCCGTAATAGTCATCCATTTATTTAATGGTGCCGGTCGATTTTGCCAATGTGCCACACTTGTCATCACTTGATATATGTAATTTCCGCCACCATAGTAGTCTTTGAAAAACTCTTCATTATTTCTGAGAAAATTATAAACATCCAATCTAACATCATACCAATTCTCCTCGTCGCCCTTGACTGCACATGCAACAGACCGGTATCCGCAGTTACCGTCGCCCAACACGTTCTTCCACATCACAACATCAGGTACAAGTGCAAAATGTAGATTTCGGATAAACTCAGGTTGGGCAATTCATTCCGGTTCGGGCCCACTTACAGTAGATGAACGACCACGACTACAATTTCTACTAGATGAATCACAAGGTGCCTCATGACCTCTACTGCCTCGATGGCCTCTACTACCTCTTGGTCGAGGTTCCCACGCTGACAATTCTCTCTATGTGGAGTTGTTCCTTGGTCTGCCTCTTCGTCGTTGTACTGACGGCTCATTTAATTCCGTCTCTCCGGGTTGTATCCTTCAAAAACTATGTCCGCCACATCATTAATCTCAGCGTCAGAACGTTGACGCAATTCATCAACCAATCCTTCTAATCTTCCAAGTGCTTGTGTCCTATGATCGGGGACTGAATCAACACTCTCTGCTTGATTGCCATCCAACAAAATCATGGTCCTCCAAAATTTATGGACATCTTCTGCATAAAACACATCACTACATCTACTCTCTTTAAGATCAATGTCATTTTGCAAGGGAGACCATGAGTGTTCTTCAAGTAACAATTGCAATCCTCGATATTTTTTTCACGCTCAACGTCCAAAAGTTTAAGGGCCGCATGCGTGACGATTCTGGAAGATAAAATCCTAAAAATGGGTACATTGATAGTTTTCGTTCGGATCCTCCTTGATTTGCCAAATGTTTTCAGAATCTGATTAAGTTGAATAATCATCTGCGAGTGATATTGTGCCCAAAAGGTGTCAAATCCACCGGTGGACGACGACAATCAATCCTTTACTGCTTTATGACCGCTCTCAACCCTAATTAATGAACATAGGAAATTTTTTAATTCACAAGTAATATTAAATTACGATTTGTATTGCACAAGTAATATTAAATTACCTATTTGTCGAGGTATTGCCGAGTTGGAATACACAATCTGTCCATGCACGAACAAACCTATCTTTGTATATGAGCCAAGTCGTTTCTAAGTACTCGAGTAGATCCGGATTGTTTCTGTACTCATCGACCATTGCCACAAGGTTACTTTCGTATTGTGTAACAGATAGTGAAGTTACAACTCTTTGTCAAACCTCACGGACGAAGGTAATTCCTCGAGACTTACTGTTACCCAAGCATTGTGCAGCACGACAACCCACATTCCTATTGATATGGAATGTGCATAGAAGATGATATGACTCTGGGAACACATTCTCTAACCCCTTTATCAGCCCCAATTCCCTATCAGTCACAACGACCCCCGGTACATTGTTTGGGAGGTATAACTTTCTCAAATTGTTCAACGCCCATGTATAATGCACTTTATTTTCATGGCGCATGAATGCCATTGCAACAGTAAAATTCAGACCTTCGGAGCAAACACCAATAATCTCCAACAAAGGCATTTTGTACACATTTGTTTTGTATGTACAGTCAAACAGCAAAACGTATGGAAACAGTCTCAACATTTTGACCGACTGAGGGTGAGCCCACATCAGATCAATAACTTCATGCGTAGTTGGATCAGTGCGGATCCACTTATAATACTTATGTTCCTCAAGCAACCCAACCAAATGCTGCATAATTGTATGCCCGCTTCTAGCCTCCTTTTTCATTTTCGCTTTTTCATTGTATATTTGTCTTATCTTGTGCCAAGTTCTTCTCTTTCAAATGTATTAAAATCTTTTTCGGCGGCACACGACTTTTTGCCAACATCCGAGTAATTTCCGCCTCCTCTTCAGTCATTTTCGTAGACCCATGCCCAAACAAATTTACGGGATCATGATTATGCTTCCCATATAATATTCTAATTCCCCATCTATCCCCGTAATGTTGCTCTCCTACCAAGTAAAATTTACAATTAATTTTCTTTGTGCCCGACCATCTCTTCTTTGGCACATCTGTGTCCGTTTTACTTGGTCTCTTCACCCCAAATAGATCACAAGTAAGATATGCTCTATTTGAAGGGCTATTACGGCTCACCAACTTTACACCAAGATTCTTGGCGGTCGTTCTCGCCCATTCTACCATTTCAATCCTCGAGTTAAAAAGTTCCGATACTATAAAATGCTCACTATGATCAACTTCAAACGTAGAAGAATATTGTTGTTGCTCTTCGTGAAATAATTATGAATAAAATAAGGTTAAAGAGTAATAACAATAACAATAAAAAAAAAAAAAAAAGAGGAAAAAAAAAAAGTGTTGCGTGCCCAAGCCGGACGTCGGAATCGGTTTTGCGCGCCCAAACCGGACGCGGGTGGCGGTTTTCAGCACCCAAACTGGACGCGGGTAGTGGTTTTGCGCGCCCAAACCGGGCGCAGGAAGTACTTGTCCGCGTCCGAACCAGGCGCGGGAAATACTTCTGTGCGTCCGAACCAGGCGCCGAATACCGGACCGTGCGTTCAATTTGGGCGTGAATCTAGCTGTTTCGCGCCCAGTTTAGTCGTGAAACGTATTTTTGGGCGTCCAAATTGGCCGTGAGTCGCGTTTTCGCGATTTAAAGAACAAAAACGAACAAATTTTACCTCATTGGATTTCGTATCTCGATCCTCATTCGATGCACTCATTTTTTTTTTTGCAAATGGCTACAATAACATGTGTTTTGGAATGATTTCTAATATAAAAGCTAAAATTGTAGAGAGAGAAAGAAAGGTAGATAGTGGATTTTTTTAAACTCGCATTCATAATTTGCTACCGCGAATATCACCTCCCTTTAATTAGGGAAGTCAAAATAATTAATTGGACTACAAAATCGTCCAATAACTATCAATGTACTCTATCATAAGAAGAATCGAAGCCAATACTAAAATACAATTATGCAATGCAAGAAAAAATGTCAAAACCTCGTTACTAAATTCACAGTATTAAGGGGAAAACAAACTTTAAAATAAATACAAATTAATGAAATATTACTATAAATGATGATCTAGTTGGTGGATAAAGACATAGCACTATGATTTGACATGAGTTGGAACCCATTTATCCATGTTTTTCTGAATGAAACTTATTACATATGTTTAATCTAATACGTTTTTCATAATTTGTGTGGGTTGTGAGTTACTATATAGAAAAATTCGACACGAAAAATGAAAATCGACACGAGTTTGCTAATTGTGGGGATAGCCAACATTAAACTTAATGAAATACATAAAATAAATTATCCAACGAAATAAGAGAATTTTTTGTTTACTATTTTTAGGAGTAATAAAATGAAATAATAAAACGAAATAATAATAATAATAATAATAATAATAATAATAATAATAATAATAATAATAATAATAATAATAATAATAATAATAATAATAATAATAATAATAATAGGCCCAATATTTGGTGAATTCTGGCGGCCCAATAGTTTAATCAACAACCCCGATCAATTTGAGAGTAAAGTAAACCCTAGAGGCCTGGACCAATTGGAGAAACCCTAATAAACCCTTGTATTCTATCGTCTGCTCAATTCACTCTCTACACACACACACGCACAGTCGTTTTCAGATTCTGATTGGATTCATTGATTTAGCCATTGATTTAGCTGCTTGCAGGCAAGAAGAATAAAAAGAGAGAGAGAGCGAAAATGAGCAAAGGAGCGGCAGCTGCGGGTGCGAAAGGTGGGAAGAAGAAGGTAGCAACCTACGTCATCGATTGTTCGAAGCCTGTGGAGGATAAGATAATGGAGATTGCTTCCCTAGAGAAGTTTTTGCAGGAAAGGATCAAGGTCGGTGGCAAGGCCGGCGCTCTCGGTGATTCTGTTACCGTCACCCGTGAGAAGAGCAAGATTACCGTCACTGCCGATGCTACTTTCTCCAAAAGGTTTTTTCTTTTTTCTTTTTTCTTTTTTCTTTTATTATTTGGATTTGTTCTCACATTTTCAATTTTATTGTTCTAAATGAGATGTCTGCATTCTTATTGTCGATAAATTGATTCTAGTACAAATTAAATCAATTAGAAATGAATTTGCTTTCATTTCATTTCTAGCAAAACATGAATTCATTCTAAACGATCTGGGAATGTGAAAATGTGCCTGAAAAAGAAGATATCTATAATATGTTATTGGCTTAGTTATATTTGTTTATAAATGTTTTATTTTTGGTTTACTTTGAAACCAAATTAATGAATTTGTTTTTTCAACCTCCAAATAGAGTCTTTAGGAGTACTAAGAAATTTAGGAATCAGAGTCTGCTGACACCACTTTGACTTAAGTATTGATTCTGATGAACCCTCGTATTTCTTGATTGCATCTTCAACATGAAATAGTCAGTCTTTGTGTTTGTTCGCTTGTCTCTTCAAAATCAAAGTTAGTTTGCCTTCACTGGTTTTTGACCAAATGCATTGTCACAAAGTGTAATGTGTAGTAATAAATAGCTGATGAGTTGAATTTTCCATATCTTACTTCATTTTCATTTCATCAAGTATAGAAATTGCTTATCAAGCTACCAGTATTTGGCTTGTGTTCTTATAATAAACTTGTAGTCAAGTTTTGTTCATTTTCAAAGAAGTGATTTGTAAGTGTGTTGCAGGTACCTCAAGTATTTGACAAAGAAATACTTGAAGAAGCATAATGTGAGAGATTGGCTCCGTGTGATTGCTTCCAACAAAGACCGAAACATCTACGAACTTAGGTATTTCAACATTGCTGAGCAAGAGGGAGAGGAAGAGGACTAGATATATAGATTCCGATTTTCTTCCTTTTTGTTTTTGCTGGAACAGACTTTTTTTGAATTTATTACTTCTATCTGAGTATTGGGATTTAACAAGACTTTCTATTTTATGAATCTGCATGTTGGGCAAATGATGCTTTATGTTACCTCTTATTCTATCAATCTCTCTTTTTCAGCATGTGCCGCTGCTATTTATTTGATATCGTGTATTTTGTACCAACTATGATTGTCTGGAGGTTTTGGTGCTCTCGACACTTGCTATTTGATCTGTTGTAGATTTTCATTTTTGTTGATTTAGGCCTATTTTCTTATATTGTTGACAAGGCATCATGGTAATCTGTGATCGGGGTTTCAGGTTTCAAAGTATCTATTTGGTTGTAAGCATATGTATATGTTCCTTTATTGGTTGTTATGTTATGTAAGGCTATGAAATCTTGGAATCTGCAACTCCCTGCGTTTGTACCTCTGATACTGTTTGAAAGTGTGGAAGTTTTTTGATGGATTAAAGTTTAAATTATGTTTAACAGAATTATGACCAATTCCAATTCAGTCATCAAATGCTACATATTATAGAGTTTGTAGCATCAAATGGGACAATTCAATTGGTAACCCCTCCTTGCTACTCTTTCCTTAATTTCCCCCTTAATTATTATACACATAAATCATACGCATCTCTTCCATGATTGTGTCTGAGACACACACGTAAATACCTAAGTAATCTTTAGCATGTTCAACACCATTGACATCGGTATTGTGTCTCTTCTAGATGCAAATACATTAACCTTGCTCTTGACCAGATTGGACAACAACAAATTTGCATGTGTCATGGACGCAAAACAACAATGTGCATCTTTCTAAGATGAAATAACAACGTATTTGTGTCTAGACATCATTCACATGTTTTTATGGTTTTGTGAAGCTTCTTGGTCGATTTTTCCGGCCCGATTTTGTGTTTTAAGCCGACAAAATTTACTCAACAATACTACATTCTAAGTAAAAAAGATCTATTTTTTCCATTTCAACACAGATATATGTATAAATTTTGAATTTAGATGAATTTCATTAATTTAATTCTCAAAAATCTAATAACTCTAATTTAAAATTTGAATTTCAACAATAATATTATAATAATTGTAATAAGTGTAGAGGTAAGACTTGAGTTATAGGAAGGGTTAAATTCACTTGCACCCCTGAAGTATAGCCTATGTAACACTTACCCCTTAAAAGTATCATTTGTAAAACTTACACTTGAATTTATGTACTCAACGCAAGATAATATTTTTAAATTTTATAATATTGTATTTCTCAATGGATATTTTTAGTTGTATTATTTAATTATTCTTTTAGTTATTCCTTTCAATAAAAGAGAAATTTGAAGGTATTAGAATTTAAAATAAAATTAAATAATGCTTCAGGGGTAAGCGTTACAAATAATACTTTAAGGGGTAAGTGTTACATAAGATATACTTTAGGGGTGTAAGTTGTATTTAACCCTTATAGGAATTTTATTTGGATTGATAGCGTTAGATATGATAAATGGGTGTGAAAGGAGTTAGAAATTGAAATTGAAAATATTCAATGTTTACCACTCGAAAAGTAACAATTTTTTTTTAATATTTAGAGATCACCATACAAATTTTATAATGATAGCATCTTCGTTTATCAACATACGACTCTTTTAATTATTTGAAATTGATATTACCGATCATGAAAATATTGGTTACTTGGTCAATATCTTGGCCATTTGACGACACTTGAGAGATTGATTATTTTCAAATGTATAGTTTGTGAAATTCATATAACTATATTTTTACTTTATATTTTAAAATCTTATTGGAGTGTTAAATTTTTAAATTTCGAATTTAGAAAGAAAAGAAGAGTCAAATTGAAGAAAAAGAAGAAACAAGATTTCAGATAGATTTATCCGAAACTCCTCCTTCAATTTTGGGTAAATCTACTCAACATTCAATAAAATGTTTCTTTCATAAAACCCAATAATCTTATGGTGCATTTCGATTATAAGATTGATGGATAGGTTATAAAATATTTCATAAAATATTCGATTTTGCTGCTTTCGTTAAAGATATATTTCAAACATCTATTAGCCTATTAGGTAGTTATTTATATTTTATGGATATGAAAACATTTTGCTCTTGTTAGAGCATCTTCAATGGAGTCTCTATAGGTTGCACAAGTCTATTTTACTAGAGTTTCTAAAATAGATACTTAAAATTTTTATATATTTTCCTAAATTTGGGATTGTATATGGAGACTCTAACCTGATGTTGCCCCACAATAAATTAATTAAAAAAATTAAGAAAATTAAATTTGTATTTTTTTGGTTGAAATATTTATTTTTGTCGCTTAAAATATTTACTTTTGTTGTCGAAAATAAGAAAATAAAAATTCATTTTTTTTGATCTAGTTGAAACATATATTAAACATTAGAGGTTAATACTATATTATAGGTCATTTGCACCAAACCTAATTATATATAGAATACAATCCTAATAATTTTTTGAGACTCGCTATTTCCAACGCCTTTTTCTTTTATCTCCTCTCACCACCATAACAAATTTTTCTATCAAAACCTTTTAATAAACGTCCAAAATACCATTAAACAATAAAATTATGTGTGCGCCCTATTATCTTGTTCCACCACTTCAATCCATATTATTTCCCTCACGGTCCACACCTATTCTTCTGTCACGTATCTTTTCTTCCGAAACATAAATTTTCTTATGTAGCTCTTCAATCTTCTCAAATATATTAAAATATAGTATTATTTTCCTGCTTATTTTATGAGATTTTCATTCCAAATATTCGATTGGGTTGAAAATTGGAAGTATGAGAAGCCTTGTTGTCCATAAATTCTTTGTCATGAGGTGTAAAATCGGAAAACTTGGGAAACAAAAGAATAAAGAGAAGATGATGATTTTTATGTCTATGGTGAATCGAGAGTTTCAATTCTACATATTTTGACATTATTTTTAGGATAAAGGGTAAATAGTAAAATGAAGTAGTAATTTTTTTTTTAATTTATAAATTAAAGTA
Source organism: Erythranthe guttata (assembly GCF_000504015.1). Next base: position 383,027 of record NW_012192960.1, read on the forward strand.
GGTGGTGCAAAGAGATATAAGGCGGTGGATATAGCGCGTTTCTATTTTTTTGTGAACTAAATCATTGGAACGAAAAACTGCTGTTTTAATTTATCCCAATCATACCCTTATATTTAACAGTTCCGTAAGTATGAAAATAAATCACGTTCCTTCTTTTCAGCATATCAATCTGCAACTTGACGTTCTTTCTTTTCTTCTCTCTTATCTATTCTCTTTCATATCTCATCGATCGTTCATCATCCGCCTCCGTTCTTCGTTGGAGTATTACCAGATCCATAAAATGATTGTGAGAGAAAGAGGAAATTTAGATTCGTGAACAAATTGAAGTCAAATTCATATTATTCTTGTGATTGTTGAAGAATCGAGGGAAAAAGATCGTTAATCATTGATTGGTACTCAAAGATTTTCTTCTTTGATTTAATTCAACTGCGGGGTTTTCTTCGAAATTCGTTTCATCAACAAACTCCAGTGGTGCAACCCATGACCTTCATCATCGTCATTGAGTCCAATTTATCGATCACACTTAGATGCCGACGGACATCGAGGATTTCAGATTAGAGAAGAAATATTTTTTTGGTGCATATGATTTTTATTTTCTCCTAGACATGCATTCTTCTTTTCTTCAAAGATTTTTATATTCGTTTGTAGCTTTCTAATTTATTTTTTAGTGAATATATTATTTGGTGGTTATTAGAATATATATGTTAATGTAAGGAGAATCTAAGTAATGATAAACCGAGACTCAAATATAATATTTGAGAATATCAATGAGAGTCAATAATTATTTTGTAGTGAAAAATGAATAATTATTTAATGATTAGTTAAATAAATCCGTTTTAAAATAATTAAGGTGGTTAATGAGAGACTTATGCATAAAACCCCATTTATAATTCAATTTTGATTTTAGCATTGAAGTTGTTCTAAGCTCCAAGTAAGAGAATCTAGCCAGTTATCCCTAAATATATAGGTGTAGCTAGGGGTGTGAAGGAGCCGAGCTCGTCTCTTTTGACAGGCTCGAGCTCGAGCTCGAGTCTATTTTGTCGAGTTTGAGCTCGAGTTGAGTTCGTTCTTTTTTGGCTCGAGCTCAAGCTCGAGCCCAAGCTCATTTTGTTTTTTTTTAATTATTATTTTATTATAATTAAAATTATTTAAAAAATTACAAAAGAAACAATAAATTATAATTATATATATTTTTTAATATTTATATTTTATTTTTATTTATTTCTATAATTTTTGTATTATTTAAATAAAAAATAATATATAAAAAATAATAAATAAAAATAAAAATAATAAATAAGACTTGCGAGCCGGCTCGTGAGCTCATGATTAGCAATTAAAAACTGGTTCGAGCTCGAAATACTCGAATCCAAATTCGAGCTTTTTTCTGAGCCGGCTCATCGAGCTCACGAGTCGGTTCGGCTCGTTTAACATACCTAGGTATATACCGTACATAACATGTGATGATTAATTAAGTGGAGCAGTAATTAAAAAATAATTATGTTAGCCACCATAATCACGTATTTAGCTCCTAATAAATAAATAAATAAATAAATATATATAAATAGCATGCACATTCATATCAGGTAGTCGGACAGTCTGGCTTTCATAGGAAGTTCACCATTATAACGGGACTGCTGCTTTCCGATATTGGTAGGATGATAAGTGTCCTGCTCCATTACAAATTCATACTTCCCCCGGCCCCCTATTTATCTCTTTCTCTCTCTCTCTCTCTCTCTCTCTCTATATATATATATATATCTCTCTCTTTCTCTATAACCCTCTTTATTATCTACTCCACTTTTCCTCTGCGCCGGGATTATCAGATCTATTCAACGCGAATTCTCTTACGGCGGCGGTAATTTTTGGTTCCTGGTTTTTCTTTTCCCTGTATTTTTAATTAATCAGGTTATCGAGATGCACGTTTACTCCATTCCACAAATTTTAAAATTTGAATTTTCAATTTATAATTAATTGCACCGACTATTTTTGTTGTGCCGTGTTAACTCGGAGTCATTGCGTTGCGTTGTCTGGTTATGAATGGGCAACACGAGCTACGTTGTTTTTATTGCTTAATCCCCGCCGTACATGAATAATCTCTTTTCAGGTTGTTTTCACCAAATTACTTTACAGCATTCTTTTTGTGCAAGTGTTGATGATCACGCAACCAAACAAATTGATTAATCCGATATATATTTCATCCACCAAACTCTATAAATATCCTACTTCGATCACACTACCTTCTACCTTCAACTTATTAAAAAAGACAACTAACTTTCTTTTTCTGCCGGTAATTCAATATTGCAATTCTGGATAATCATAATCTTAATTCTACCGCTATGGTTTAATTTTATGTGTTTTTTCATGACTGACTCTGGAATATGAATATATGTAATAGGTTGGCTTGTTGTTCGGGTGGATCAATTTTTTTCTGTTTTCATGGTTGAGCTGTGAAACCTTTGTTCACAGAAGATAAGATGGCCTCGCTGAATAGTAGCAGTACTTGGGATAGCAACCTTGGCCACGAGAGATGCCTATTTTATTTTATTTTTCATTTCGAGACTAAGCTCAGTCACGGTTTACGAGGCTTCTTCTATTTTCTGGCTCTGGCTTATTGTTTTGTGGGGTTATCAGCTATAACCGATCGTTTCTTCCGTTCAATGGAGAATGTTGTTAAGCATAGCCGTGCTGTGGAACAGATTGATCCTTTAACTAATACCAAAGTTATCAAATACGAAAAGGTATGGAATTACACCATCGCTGACATCACTCTGCTGGCATTCGGAACTAGCTTTCCGCAGATTTCTTTGGCAACAATTGATGCTATTAGGAATATTGGAAGCTTGACTGCCGGAGGTTCGTCTCTCTTGATCCTTTGCTATCATATTTACTAAACCATACTAGTAATCTGAGTTTTAACTTTTGTGTCACAGAAGCTTTTATTTGTATTTGAAATTTTATTTGAAAACTTTCTTGCACGACTAAAAATTCGTCTTGTATTCTTTTATAAAATTGGTTTTAGTATATTTTCTTACTCCCTCTTTTGGGACTGCTAAATCACTCATTTGTTCTTTGTTACAATCAAAGTTTTCTTCATCATTTATGAGTACAAATTCTAGTATAGACATGTGTATGTCTTGTTTGCTTGCTGTATCAATCAGACTCACCATTTTGCTTCTTGTGATGGAAACTCTATAAACCAATGAATCATTAACTTTGCGTTCGTTTGAAAAGAGTAGTTTGTTATAAGTGGTAATAGGAATTAAGTTTCATAGATCAGGATTAGCATGTTCTGTACTTAGGCAATGAATTAGGACACAACACGTATTCGGAATTGAATGTCTAACTATGAATGTGGGAACAGGTTTAGGTCCAGGAACACTTGTGGGGTCTGCTGCATTTGATTTGTTTCCGATTCATGCTGTATGTGTTGTTGTTCCTAAAGCCGGAGAACTAAAAAGGATATCAGATATTGGAGTTTGGCTTGTTGAGCTCTTTTGGTCTTTCTGGGCTTACATTTGGCTTTACATAATACTTAAGGTTAGCCCCACTCTCTTTTTTTCCCTTCCTCACGCGCTTAATTGCATTTCAGATTACCAAATCTTTCTATCTAAAAACAAAGTTGAACAACTATGCAGATATGGACGCCGAACGTGATAACTCTGTGGGAAGCTTTGTTGACAGTAGCGCAATTTGGTCTTCTGCTTATACATGCTTATGCTCAAGATAAACGTTGGCCCTATGTGTCTCTGCCCATGTTAGTCTTTTTATTTATTTACAAAACTAAATAGCTTATCAGAACTTGGTTATATATTATCCAACAAGAAGAGGAGAAATGCATTCTTGATTCTGATTTTGTGGCATTAATAATTAGGACAAGAAGTGAGAGGCCTGAAGACTGGGTACCTGAAGAAAAAATTGCTCCATACAGGGATGGCAATAAGACTCGTGATAACTACTCGGAAGTTGATGAAGATAGAAACAGCATCATTGTCGACATTTTCTCTATCCATTCTGCTAACACAGGTAATTCTTGTTAAATGGATAGTTTCCTCATTTATCATACATAAAATTATTTGCTTTTTTCTTCCTATATTTCCAAATTTTACGAATCATAATTTTAAGAATAAGTTATTATTTTTTATTTTTATTTTTTGTCCTTGATTGACTCGATGGTAAGTTACAAAAAGGACCGTGATGCATGATCATCTGAGAAATATAACAATATATAATCATAAACGATACGAGCTTATATCATAAAAGGAAGAAGCACTTGTAGAAAAAATTAGGAATCTTTTGTGACATTCATTAGTACGGTTGATCCATTTTAAACTGCAGGCTTTGTGTATGAAAACGTGGCTGACACTGACATTCATGAATCCTCCTCAGAGCAATGTCGTAACGATACGATTCCTCAGAAAGATGATTTGCTCTCCGTCTGGAAGATGCAGTTTATTGATGCTCTCACGGTACTACTGCTTTATTGCTCTTTCAATGAAACAACAAACACTGCCAAGTAGTTGGAAATATTAATCTTTTGCTGAATAAAATTATTTTGTATGTGAACAGTTGGAGAGCCCAGAGTCAAAAAAACTGAATAGTAAATCTCTAAGGGTAGCGAAGGCTTTGTGGAAGTTGGTCCTTGCACCATGGAGATTACTGTTCGCCTTTGTACCGCCGTATCAGATTGCTAATGGATGGATTGCTTTTATTTTCTCTTTAGTTTTCATAAGTGGGATCGCTTATATTGTGACCAAGATTACAGATCTTATAAGCTGTGTTACAGGTTCTTCATTCTTGCTACTATTCGTTACTTTGAGTTGTTTCTTAATCTGACTCAGCAGCTAATTATTAACTGAATATTCAGGTATTAATGCATACATCATAGCATTGACAGCATTGGCTGCTGGAACTTCATGGCCTGATTTAGTTGCTAGCAAAATTGCAGCGGAGCGCCAGATCACAGCTGACTCTGCCATTGCCAATATCACTTGCAGGTTCCTTCAATCCCCTCTCTCTCTCTCTCTCTCTCTCTCTCTCTCTCTCTCTCTCTCTCTCATAATTATATTGGTATTAGTCTTGAGAATCTCTCACTAGAATTGCCACATTCTTGTTCTAACTGTATGTTGCGTTTGATTTGATTTGATGTAGCAATTCGGTGAATATATATATTGGGATTGGAGTACCGTGGCTAATCGACACGTTATACAACTACATTGCATATAAGAAACCATTGAGAATAGAGAATGCGGCGGGACTTAGCTTCTCATTGCTAATATTCTTTGCAACATCAGTAGGGTGTATTGGAGTTTTGGTATTTAGGCGACTTACTTTGGGTGCTGAGCTCGGTGGTCCAAGACACTGGGCTTGGCTTACTTCTTTTTATTTGATGCTGCTTTGGCTCGTTTTCGTTGTATTGTCGTCTTTACAAGTTTCTAACATTATTTGACTAAATTATGAGCATTATTTATTACTCCAAGGTTTAGTTAGTTGTTGTACTAGCATGTATATTTTGTTAGGAAATATGATAATGCAACTCTTGAAATACGTTTACGGCCAACTAATTGTCTCATCTAGGTAATCATTAGTATTAATTTGTAAGTGCCGCACAAATTGGTCATCATTTTGGTGGAATGTTTGTATTGTTAGTGAAAGTTATCTTAGATATTAATTTGAAAGCATCTCCTGCTGCTATCATGAATGACAAAGCAAGCATTTCTGAATCTTGATCCGTACTAATTTTACAAAGCATTGATTTAACCCTATCCCAATATAATTGAAAAAAAATTCCCTGAACTTTCAAAGTGGACCTAATATTGTCTATTTCTATTCGTTCATACAAGTTCGATAATAGTAGTTGGAAAAAAGTAGCCCTTATACTTTGAAAAATTGCTTTGTGAAGACAATCGTATTCCACCGACCAATCATCTTACCCCCAATATACACGATTACTTTGACTATGCTCTAATTAGGTGCCATTAACTTCACCTATTTTGTTTGGTGAAAACAAATATAAATAATTAAAAAAATTATTATCAAACAAATATTATTATAATTCTTTCAACTATATACATTTTTAAAACCCAAACAACATAATTATATTATCTTAATAATTATACTAATACCACATTTTACACAA